>JALJEV010000954.1:0-12594 GCA_026586105.1 Hylodesmum podocarpum
TTTTGAGTATTTTATCTTTCTCTTTTCCTTTCTTTTGTTTTTCTATATTTTTCTCATGCCTTTTCTTTGCTGGAAAGTCCAAGTATAGGCTCAAAAACTCAAGCAAGTCAAGTCAAACTTTGCTAACAAGCAAGATAATGTATGATAGTGGTAACTTGAACTTATAATGAGCAATGCACATAGTAATGAAACATATAAACACTAATTAAGCCAATTATAATGCAGGGGATTCAATTTCTAGCAAAGGGACTCAAAATACATATTGAGAAAATTCATCAAACACATGGGGGCTATTAACTAGAATGTGTCTAGCATGTAAAATAAGCCATGTATGATCTACCATGAGTGTCAGAACATCTCTTTTATGTATTGGACAACCAAGACACACAAAATAAACTCAATAAAAATTCAATTGAATCAAAAATTGAAATAAAAAAGATGGGAGCTAGACTCAATACCACAAGTAAAGAATAACTAGGTGAAGAACAAGCTCTTGATACCAAATTTGATGCAAACCCATAAAGGTCTTGAGGTGATCATCACAGATTCACAAGGTGTGCCCCATCTTCATTCACCAAATCATCAAAAACTCCAAATAATTAAGCAAAACTCAATGATATGAGGTAAAACCTCTCGGTCAAAAACCAAAACAAGAAGAAAATGAAAGTGGTAAGGTGTTTAGGAATGGAATTAGCGCCATGAATAAGGATTCAATAAGCTAAGTAGAAGAATCGCCACTTGGATCATGGATTCATGATAAGATTCAAGGTTCTTAGAGAAACCCTAGGAGAGTTCTCTCATTTTCTCAAGACTTTAGTCTTAGAAATTCTCTTTTCATAAATGACCAAAGTGAGTACAATAGAAAATTTGACCAACTTAAATGAAAGTGCAATGGGCCTAAGGTTAGAAATCTGAAATGTTCTCCACCCTAGGATGAAATGAGTGATCAGTGGTGAGATGAGAGACACCCTAGGCTGAGCACGCTTCACAATTACAAGGCCCAAATTCAAGTCTTAAAACAAATACATAATTGAAAGAAACTAATAGGCCTAAACAATTAAACAACTCGCTGGAAAATTCTAGTAGCATTCCAACGTTAAATTCAAGCTTCATTTCCTCCTAGATTCAATCTGAACTGGGCTTTGGTGTCTCATATCTTTTGTAGCCCTTTAAGTCAGCTTTCAAATGCCACCAAGACGAAATTAATTGGAGTTTTGTAGCCGACATTATGCTCGAAATACTGAACCTGGTCAGCAGCCCGCTGGAACATCCTGATAGTATCCAAACTTTACTTTCAAGCCAAATTCCCTCCTAGATGCAGTTAGAACTGGGCTTTTGTGTCTTTATAGCTTTTGTAGCCCTTCAAGTCAGCTTTAAAAAGACACCAAGAACAGCTAAATTGGAGTTGTGTAGCACAAGTTATGATCCGAATACTAAACTTGGTCAGACAGTAAAAAAAATAACGAATTTTATTAGAAGTTCAATTTATTAAAAAGTAAGGTTGAAGAGTTTGTTGAGCTTTTGGAGATGGTCCTCCATCATCTGATGTTTTGAAACCAGTACAGACGATTCAAATTTATCTTTGAAAAGCTTGATTTAAGAGATTAAGTTATTCTTTAATTATCCCCGTTAGTCACAAGATATAATCCAGAAAACACAAAGTTTTTATACTGGTTGGCCTATATCAGACTACGTCCAGTTACTCAGCAAAAACTGAGTTTTCACTATCAAACGTGAAAAGGTTACAAGTATTGTTTGAACACAGCCACTTCTGGCTAATACAAGATATTCTTTGATCACAACCTTCTCAGGCTAACCCACCAAGTATTGTTTGAAACACAGTCTATTCAGGCTAAAGAAAGGGTATTCTTTGCAAGCACAATCTCCTCAGGCTAAAATACCACATACATGGATTTGAAAAGGTCTAAAGAAGTTAAATTTTCCTCTTCACAGAGAGGGTTTATACAATGAAGAATAATTTCAAGAGTGAATTCAGAAAAAATCAGCTTGTAATAGCGTTTTTCGCCAACTTAAAATGGTGAGGTGAAGATCTTTATATAGGCAACAGACTGAGGAGATCCTTTAGAATCAAGAGATATGACCGTTGTCCTTTTTCTTGAAACTTTCCATTAGTGGCAGAGATCAGTCAGAATGATTAATGATTTGCAGCGGAGTCAGCGCATGTTCAGAACCTTTTTCTGACTTGATCAGTTTGGATAACAAAAGAGTGATCTACTTTTCGTGTAGCAGAGGTTTTGCACAGTACCCAATAGCCTTTGTGGAAACTTCTAAGAATAAGGACTGAATATGACATTTTGCACGCATTACTTCATCTGTCTTCACTTTTAGTGACGTCTATCTTCATTCTACTTCTAGTGGACGATGGGTCTTTAACAGAGCACAAGACGTTCAACTAACGCTCTAGATTGATGTCATCTTCACTCGTGATTGCATCGTTTGCTCTTTGTGATGAGACATCTTTGAGGAAGCATGGAATAAGTCTTATCAGATTGAGGAGTCACCTTTCGTCTATGGTCCTCACATCGTCTACACTTGCATCGTCTGTTCGTATCGTCTGTCTTGTAATTATCAAAACTTAAGAGTATTAATCCCCTTGATCTAACAATCTCCCCCTTTTTGATGATTACAAACCATACCAATACACCGGAAATACGAAGATATCTGCATAAACAAAAGTTAGTGAAATGAGACCAATTATGCCAGATTTACATCAAGACGATGTTTTCTGAAAAACTTCTTTATAAGTTTGTTACATCACAATGATGTAATCAATTTCAGATATACAATTTACAAAGTAAGATATAAAAAGCAATCACAAAAAAAAATACAAGACTCTCCCCCTGAGTCTAATACCCATTGTACAAGAGCTCTCCCCAAAGCTCACTATAGACGACGCTCGTCTTTAGATGCTCCATGTTGGTCCCTATGTTGAATCTAGAGGGGAGGGTGAATAGATTCAAGTTCCCTATATAATCTTTTTCTTTCTCTCACTTTCTTTCCCGATTCAATTTTATCTTTGTTACAAGTAACGTATCAGAGATATTACAACGGATAACAGCGAGAATGTAAAGAGATAAAAACAATGAACTAAAAGAGATAAGGTAGAGAAAAGAGTTTAGACAGAGAGTTATCCTGGTTCGGCTTTCGGCCTACATCCAGTCCCAACCCAACAATCTGTTGCGATCGGTTTTTTCACTATAAAGATTCTTTGTGTCTAATACAATCACGCTGCACAAACACAAAACAAATCAAAATACTCAAAACATATGTTCTTCACCTAAGAACATATCTTGATTCTTGATCCCTTCAAGAACCAACCTTGAGAGTACCTCTCTCAAAAACTCTTCAACTCTTCTAGAGAACACCTTTCTCTTTTGAGTCTTAAACCAAAAAATGAATACAAAAAGATAAAGATCAGATAAGAGTACACCTGTTGTGTATGCACTGATCAAGATAGCATCCAATGAATTCAATCATTCACACAGCCTTCATCTCAAGAGAAAATCTTATAAAAACTTTAAAGAGAATTCTTGTGTAAAAACTGATTTTTTCGCTCTTCCTTCCTTTCTGAAAAACTCAAAAGATCTCTCTCTTTGAAACAATTCAAAGAGGTTTCTATTTAAAGCAGTTTCAAAAGCTCTTTGAGATGAATTCTGGTATGGTAATCGATTACTGGATAGAGGTAATCGATTACTCCAGAGAAAATTTGCCTTCTCTGTTTCTTCAAGCACGAAGTAATCGATTACTATGGAGTGGTAATCGATTACTCCAGAGCAATTTGGGTTCCCCTGTTTTCTGAGATTGTTGGTAATCGATTACACTTATATGGTAATCGATTACTTCAGCTTAAAACCTTTTTAAACCAAAGTTTTTGACTTTTCAAAAACAAAATGGGGTTCCAAAACTTCTCTAGCTTAAATCATCAGAGTAGATTCAAATTCTCTATGGAAAAGATTGAATAAAAACCACACTCAAAGCCTATTCTAAAAACAATCAATACAATTAAGCTCCTATTTACAATCTATCATAAAGACCAAAATTACAAGTATATCAAAACGAAAACAAGAGGCGACTTCTTCAGCTTCAAGTCCAACACTCCCCCTGAGCAGATGCTTGCTTTTTACCTTTACCTTCTGATAAGTGATAGATTATACATGTTTTCCTAGGTGTTTTCAGTCCATTTTTATCCATTTTTACTAGGATTAGTTGTAGTTTAGACAAGAAAACAACGAAAATATCATGTTTGTTTAATATTAGTCCTTGATTTGGTGTTTCATTAGTTTTATAGGTCTTTCTTGTGTTTTTAAGTCATTTTAATCTCTTTCTTGTTATTTTCTAGGTTCATTCAAGGAATGAAGAAGAGATAGGAGCAAGGAGTGGATTGAAGACACAAATTGAAGCTTGGAATGAAAGCCCATGGACCTAAGATGAAGACCTGGAGTGCAAGACATCAAGAAGAAAGGCAAACCAGGGCCAAGCCAGGGCCCAAATTTTCACCCCTTTGCTGTCAGGATGCGCCCAGGCGCAAATCTGGGCCAAGGCAGGCGCAAATCTTCAACTCTTTGCTGTCAGGATGCGCCTAGGCGCAAATCTGGGCCAAGCCAGGCGCAAATCACCCTTGGTTGCTGGAAATTTGCGCCCAGGCGCAAAATATGTGTATGGGAGGCGCAAATCATCATGCTTCGCTGGAATTTTGCGCCAAGGCGCAAAACAATATGAAGGGGGGCGCAAATCTCTGTATATATATAGGTCTTTGGGCGCGAAATTGAGCATTATTGGGGGGACCTTCCTCCCCAATCTTCCTCTGCACGCTTCTTGCGATCTCTCTCTTCTCCACCTTCGTTCTCCATCCTCCACCATCAAACCTAGAGATTTCTGAGCTTGTGAGCTTGTGGAAGCAAGAATTGAGCAATTATGGAGTCTCTCTTGTGTTTGATTTCTTTTTCTCTTCTTTCTTTTCTCATTTCCATGTTAGATTAGATTTCTAGGTTAGGGATGGGGATTTTGATTCCAAAACTCTTGTATCGGATTTCTATGTTAATTCAAGTGTAATTTCAGTTTATTGATTGATCTCTTCCTGCTTATTGCTAATTCTTGAGGTTAATTCATGAAATTCAAATAAATGATAGGAATATTGGTGTTTGGATTGGATTGAACTGTTCCTTAAGGATTTGTTTCTCGTTTCAATTATACAATTGGAAGATTGATAGTTGAATTAGGAGAGGAAGTAGATCACTATAGCTATGCATGAGTCTAGGGATAGAACTTGTATGCTATGAGATGTTAGGAATTCATCTGTTTCGCTTCTTGAATTACTTTCTATCTTCATCTAAGGGATTAGAGATTATATGAGCAATTCAAAGGGACTAAAGACCTAGGAATAGGATTAGTCTTCGGTATCACGAATTCTATCTCTAATTGATTGATTTATGTTGAATTGACATAGGAAGTATTGTTATTTGAGGAAAGAATTAAATGAACCGTTTCCCTAACCTTCTTCATTATCATGTTTAGAAACTTAAACATTTACTTGCTTTCTTTATATGTTTTACAGTGTATTGCTTACTTTTACATAGTTGCTTAGTTTTACACAAATGATTAATTCACCGGTTCGTCTTAATAGTAAAGCATGTTAAGTAATTGGTAATTCATCAACTAGTCTCTGTGGTTCGACAACCTTTACTCACTTTTTCTAAACTTGTAACGACCGGTACACTTGCCGTAGTGTGACTAAAAATAGTCAACACCTTCTCCCCCTTGGGCTGAAATCAACCAAAAAGAATCACGGAGGTGGCGGCTGCTGCTTCAACAAAGCAAATACTAGACTTTGAAGATGTTCAACTTTGGCATTAGTGGCCTGTTGAAACTCTTCTAGCTCCTTGTTCTTCTTCTTTAAGTGGTCGTAGTTATCCTCAAGAGCATCATACTTCTGCTTCAAAGCATTGTACTTATCAGCAGAATCGTCTGATGATTGAGGTGATCATGGTTCAGACGATGGACCTCTAGCTTCAATCAAAAGAGGTTGGCTAGAAGTAGACATCACTACTTCTTCATCTGAATCAGCCTCTATCACAATTGGGTCTACTTTAGTTGCCTTCAATATTAAGGTGAACAGAGGAAAGTCCATCTTAGAATTGATGTTTTCTTCTCACTGCCATTTGTAGATTCTGTTGAAGGTTGTCAGTTGATAGTGCTGAGGCATATGAGGTGGAAGAGTGTACGCATAGGCTCCACCAAGGTAAACTCTGCCACATGTGACAGGCTCTTCATTAAAAACAATACCGAAGCAGAATCTAGACGTGTTCTCATGTTCTTCTATCATCCTCTGAATTTTAGGATTGATAGGCCTTGTAGAGTACGTCTGAAAGGCTTTCAGATGATCATAGATGACCTGGGGTAGACGCTTGACAATGTGTCTAGCATACTTGAACTCCTTGGGGGAAGGGTATTCTTTCTTCTCCTTTCCTTTTGCAAGCATTCTTATAAGGCATGGTCTTGAGCGGTCCATCCTTACAAAGAATTTTGTTTCATTGGTTGCAAACGTAGAGAATTGAGAGCCCATGAGAAAGGGGAGGAAACGATTTTCTTTCTCGGCTCTGTTTTGGAGAAGACGAAAGGACTGCAGTCTGTCCTTGATCTCATTTTTGTAGGCTTTTGACATTACATTGTATGTCACATCATAATCAAATGGCAGACAATGATAGCACTCTTCAGGAGTTTCATACTCGTTGAAGTTGAGGAAGTAGGTTGGTTGAATGCCAGAGCAATGAGGTCTTAGCCATGGAAGCGTTAAGCCAATAGTGTAGCCTAATCTAATGAATTCCGTCTTGTTCATTGAGATGGTGAAAGGTTGGGGATCATGCTTGTCCATTGCGTCTAGATGCCAGTGAGAGAAGCATTCTGGAATAGATATTTGAGACATAAAGTCACCAAATACACAGTGATGATGTACATGTGCTTTCTCAGCATGATAACGAATGGATCTTCTAGACTCAGGTCTAGGGATAATGTTGGGTTCATATCCCAACACAGGTCCTTCTACAAGTAGACCATCAAGATGGCGCTTGTAATCGTCTATACCTTCTAAGCCCTTAATATTCAGATCAGCAATGGCGTCCCAAGGCAGACACTTCAACCATTCCTTCTGCTCTTCAACACTATATTTCTTTGAGAGATCAAGATCAGCAGGCTTCAATGGTTGGAAGTAGTTGATTGGATTAACGAATCTTCCCAATTGGAACCATTTCTTTCCTTTGTAATTGTAAGGGTTGTCCAATTCGATGAAAGGAGATTCTTGCTCTTCAACAGACGAATCTTCATTGTCTGCACAGTAGCCATCATTGCTAGACTCAGATCCATCAGAGTCAGAAAGATTAGAGGCTTCCATAGCATGATCTGTAATAATCCAATCAGGCTTCTTAGGCCTCTCAGCACACCCAATAATATTGTACCTTTGCATAACGAGGTCGTTGAGAAAGGAGTAGTCCATTATGCACTTGGGTGGTAGGTCTTCTTCATTTAAGACCATTGCTGAAATCTTTAAGTCAGGTGCCACATGTCTTGTAACAAGACATTCTTCGTCGTTTGATGATGATGATTCTACACTGTAAAAGACAGACAAAGGCTGCATAGACTGTGAGCAGCTTCTTTCCTCAGACTCAACACTTACCGTCTGAAGAGGGATGGCATGGATAGGAGACAAAGTCAAGACTACAACGTCTTGTCTTGATTCGTCTATTGGAGTTGAAGATTCAAACTCCATAGGAGGCACATCTTCACTGAGCATAGTAGACAGTTGCTTAGCAAGGATTGCGTTGTCTTTTTGGATCTGGACATTTTCTTCAACGTCTATGCCCTAAACTTGAGAAGGTCCAGACGATCCAATACCTCAGGCGCTATCTCTGAATCTTTGCTCTCTATCAGCTTCAGAGAGAATGGATGCTTTTCTTGCTTTTTCTAGTTCCCTTTTCTCATCCAAGATTGCAGATGCTTCAACAATTCCTTTTCTTGCGCCTTTATCATAAGCTTTGCACATCTCTTTATTAGCCATATAGGCCTCGTCTAGCTTTGCCTTTTTGCGCTTATCTGCTTGCTCATCAGCAGACTCAGCATTCTTAAACGCTTCTTTGGAAGATGGATTGTCTTGGGTAAACAAATCCTTTCTTGACATTCTCAACTTGATAGACCTTGATTTTCTTCTAACAAGAGGCACTTCTTCAGCTATCTCAAAAGGAACCTCTATCACTTGTACAGGAGGTTTAGACAGAGCATGGGGTTTGGATGGAGAAGGATTAGGTGTTTGGGCTTGTGTTTGAGCTTGAGTGGGTGCATTTCTGGGTCTTTTTACGAGGGTTTTGTGTTTTAGGCGAGTTTGTTGAGGTGCGGGTTGCGGTTGTGAGTTTTGTGTATGGGTCAGTGTTTGTGGTTAAGAGGGTTGAGGTTGAGAAGAGGAGGATTGAGAACCCTTAGGATTAAGGTACTTCTCATGCATTTCATTTATCGTCCATGGAGCAAGGTCCAGACGCATTCTTGCAAAAGTGCCTTGCTTGATTTCAGGGCCACTTGTGTACCATTCACATCCTCTGATTTCAAACTCTTGGTTTTGGATGATCTTGAAAAACATAGCAGGGTAAGGAACACTTGATTTCTTGCGTAGGTTCCTTCTCCTCAAGTAGTCTATCCAGTGATCCATGATCATGTGGGGTAAACTAATCTTCTCCTTCTGAAGAAGATAGAAGAGACAAAATCGTTCTCAGTTGCTAACATTATCGCGAGACCCGATTCTTGGTGCGAAAATGTTGAAAAGAAGGTTATGCAACACTCTTCCTTCACCATTGAGGTTTCCAGCTCTCAGGTACTTGACACGGTCAGACGTTCTGGGCTTCCCGTAGAGCATCTGATCGATGAAGGCTTCATCGATACCTTCATACCATTTGGGAGTGTAGACGATACCTTCATTTTTACACTTCCTAATCGCAGCCACAACTTCAGCATTGACAAGGTACTCCTTGTCATCGATTGTTCCCACAATGTTGTCATCTACGATTTTGGCCTCGGACCAAAACTCAACATAAGGCTCCATCATCCATGGCCCTTCCCAGGTAGCGAACTTCATCCATCCAGCTTTCTCCAAGAAGTCGCAGGTGTGACCAGAGAGATCAGCGAGGGTGATTCTCTTCACCCATTTGCTTGGTAAGAAAAGGTCTTGAGCAAAGAATCCTTCTTCTTCAGGGGTAGTTAGTTGAACATTCTTGGCGGCCATTTTTCTAGGTTTGTAAAAGAGAGAGTATTTGAAAGTGAGAGTTCTTAGAGTAGATGATAGATTTGAATGCTTAGCAATGTAAATAATAAAAGAGGTAACTTTGACTCTTTTATAGTGTAAAAGATTGAACGGTTATTTTCAGTAGACGATAGAATGTAAACCGTCCCTGATTTGACGTTTTCTCCCATGATTGCCCTTTCAATGATTGATTTGACTTCTGTCAGTTACGGCGCATGCTCTTGGACTTCCTTGAATAGAGTAATAAATGTCAGACACATTTAATGCTGCATTTATTGTTTTCCTGCACACTCAACTTTAAATTTATTAAATAATAAAATTGCGTCTGTTGAATGACTTTTTACTTATTCAACTTGATCAGACGCAAGGCTTCGTCTTAACACGAATTTAACAGACGATAATTATAGACGATAACTATAGACCATAACTTTAATCTTCTAAAGAAATAATTTCCAAATTTTCTTTAATGAAATTAAAGCGTGTTTCGTCTAAAGCTTTTATAAAGATGTCTGCCCATTGAAAATCAGTTTGAACAAACTGTATATCGAAAACACCTTTTTGAACATAATCTCTTATAAAATGAAATCTAATTTCAATGTGATTAGCTTTTGAATGCTGAATAAGGTTTTTGCTGAGATTAATTGCACTAGTGTTATCACAGAAAACTGGGATTCGGGTTTCAAACCTGGAGTAATCTTCAAGTTGATGTTTTACCCAAAGAAGTTGCGAACAACATCCAGCAGCAGCTATGTATTCTACTTCTGTGGTAGAGAGGGCTATAGAGTTTTGTTTCTTGCTAGACCAAGAAATGAGTGACTTACCAAGAAATTGGCATCCACCACTTGTACTTTTCCTCTCCACTTTGTCTCCGGCATAATCAGCATCATAATAGCCATTCAAACTAAAATCACTATTTTTCTTATAAAACAAAGAGAGATTAGTGGTTCCAATAAGATATCTGAGAATACGTTTAACAGTTTGTAAATAAGATTCTCTAAGATCAGACTGAAAACGTCCACATAGACAGACGCTAAACATAATGTCTGGTCTACTTGCAGTTAAATAGAGCAGTGAGCCAATCATACCTCAATATATCGTCTGATCAACGGTCTTACCTGATTCGTCTTTGTTGAGACTAGCACCAGACGAATGCATGGGCGTCTTCATTGACTTTGCGTTGTCCATCTTGAACTTCTTGAGAAGTTCTTTTGTGTACTTCTGTTGATGAATATAGATTCCTTCTTTCATTTGTTTGACTTGAAGTCCTAGGAAGAATTTTAATTCTCCCATCATACTCATTTCGAATTCATCCTGCATTAACTTAGAAAAATTCTTACACAAGGATTCGTTAGTGGCTCCAAAGACTATATCGTCTACATATATTTGGACAATAATGAAGTCTTTTAAAACATTTTTCTTGAAGAGTGTGGTATCAACTTTTTCTCTAGAAAAACCGTTTTTAAGAAGAAAGGAACTTAGTTTATCATACCAAGGAGCTTGCTTAAGACCATAAAGTGCTTTCTTTAATTTGAAAACATGATCTGATTGAGATGAGCTCTCAAAACCAGGAGGTTGTTTCACGAATACTTCCTCTTCAATAAAACCATTTAAAAAAACACTTTTTACATCCATTTGATATAAGATGATTTTCTTATGAGCAGTAAAAGCAAGTAGGATTCTAATAGCTTCTAATCTAGCTACAAAAGAAAAGGTTTTAGTGAAATCAATACCTTGTTGATTATAACCTTGAGCTACCAACCTCGCTTTATTTCTTACCACTTTTCCAGCTTCGTCTAGTTTGTTTCTAAACACCAATCTTGTTCTGGTGATGCTTTTATTACTTGGTCTTTCTACTAAGGTCCAAACATTATTTCTGGTGAACTGGTTTAGTTCTTCTTCCATAGCAAAAATCTAGTCATTGTCTAGTAGAGCTTCTTCAATGTTCTTGTGCTCTATATTTGACATAAGAGCGTACCCAGATGATTCTCTAACCCTTAATCTTGTTTGAACACCTTAATGTCTATTTCTAATGATAAGATCTTCTGTATGGTTTGAGGAAAACCTCCAACTTCTGACAGGAGCTTGAATATCATGGTGATGTGTATTAGACGAAGAGGGTTCGTCTGTACCTCTATTGTCTACTCTTGCGTCTGTAAGAATAAAACACTCACATCCAAAAGGATGAAAGTATGATATGTTGGGTCTTCTTTTTTTCCATAGTTCATAAGGAGTCTTGTTTAATATAAGTCTTACCAATATTCTGTTTTGAAGGTAACAGGAAGTATTTATTGCTTCTGCCCAATAGTACTTTGGAAGAGAGCTTTCATGCAACATTGTTCTAGTCATTTCTTGTAAAGTACGATTTTTTCTTTCCACAACTCCATTTTGTTGGGGAGTTCTTGGAGATGAAAAATTGTGAAAGATACCGTTTTCAAAACAAAAGACTTTGAACTCAGAATTTTCAAATTCTGTTACATGATCGCTTCTCACAGACGCAATACATATTTCTTTTTCTTTTTGAACACGTTTACAAAATATTTCAAAGGTATTGAAAGACTCGTGTTTATGGGTTAGGAAGTATACCCAAGTAAATCTAGTATAGTCGTCTATAATGACAAACCCATATCTCTTTCCTCCAAGACTTTCAGTCTGAGTGGGTCCAAAGAGATCAATATGTAACAATTCCAAGGGTCTTGTCGTGGAAACAACATTTTTTGATTTAAAAGAAGCTTTGAGTTGTTTCCCATGCTGACAAGATTCACACAGACGATTAGACTTCCAAGATATTTTTGGCAAACCTTTTATAAGATCCCTTTTAGAAATTTTGAAATATACTTGAGACTCAAATGTCTAAGCTTTTTATGCCAAATATCTCGTTCATCGTCTGCTGAAATTAAACATGTTACATTCTGATCACTAAGGTCAGAAAGACAAACTTCATAGAGATTGTTCCTTCTTTTCCCAACAAACAGAACGGATTTATCTTTATTTTTGACTATACATTCACCAGCATTAAAGGCTACTTCATATCCACTATCACAAAATTGACTTATGCTAAGTAGATTGAAAATCAGACCTTTAACGTAAGACATATTTTGAATGAGAGGGTTGGGTGTCTTACCAACAGTCCCAATCCCTAGGATTTTACCTTTCCCTGAATCATAAGACACATACCCTTTACTTGGTCTTAGGTCTAGGGTGTAGGGTTTAGGGTGTAGGGTTAGGGTTTAGGGTGTAGGGTTTAGGGTGTAGGGTGTAGGGTGTAGGGTGTAGGGTGTAGGGTTTAGGGTGTA
>JALJEV010000956.1:0-17159 GCA_026586105.1 Hylodesmum podocarpum
ATTTGATTTGGTAAAATTGCTGCAAAGATTTGATTACTTTAACAATGTTATATAATTATATAACCGCACATACCAAACTTGTCAGTAGTCATTCAGTGAAAGAAAAGAAAATCAGCGAAGGAAAAGTCCAATGCCCCTTGATAAATGATGAAAAACAAATACGATCAGGTACTAATAACACGTGTGTCTATACTTACAAATAGAGAAGCTTCATGCATTAAACAACCAATAAGGTGCAGTGCTGCAACTCCTAAGAATAAAATGAATGCTCTGTAACTAATGACTAAAACCAATGTTACATAAATTCGCTCAATTTCTAAGCTTTCAACTTAGATGCCAAAAACTTCCAAGGTCATCATGTATACCTTTGCTAAAGTCTTCTTGTATAGGATATCTGGTGAAACAAGATAAGATCACGATCTATTTCATGTAAAAGGAAATAGGAAAAGAAAAGTAGCTTAAACTTTAGGAAATAGGAAATAAGCTTTGTTAATGTACCATGTGTTGATTAATTGTTATATTTACATAAACGTCCATTGATTACCATTTACCACAAGCTGTTTGAGCAATGGACATCTCTAAATGCTAAGAGTTGAAAATGGATTCGAGGGGAGACCCCTCCCTCTGTGACATTCCAGGTTTGGGTATTCCCATAGCCACAATACTTTGAGAGGAGACTTTGGCATAGAAGTAAGATTTGGCTAGAGTAGCTAAAGTTATAGAGGCTGTAGAAACCCTCATTGGATAACATCTACATCATCACTTTTCACAATACATGCTTTTAGATTTGATGGCAACTCCTTCTTAGAACATCTCCACTTTTGGACAATCAATTATCCTTAAACCCGTGAGATAGTAGAGACAAAAAGGTACTTAGGTAATGCTTTCAAATTGTCCAATCCTTATATTGCTAAATGCCTCTTAGTTGTGTGTAAGATAGTCATTCAATCTGATTACACTCTAATACCCAGTTCCTTAAGATGAGCATAGGTAAGCTCATGTGAAATCATTCGTTTACGAAAACTCTTGAGTTCAAGCAAACAGAGTCTTGGAAAGAAATCTAAAGGAAAGGTCCTTAGAAAGTCACAGCTGTTATGAATCACCAATTTTTGTAGGAAATCACAGCAAAGTCTCATGGGGATATTAAGATCTGGGCAATTCCATATTTACAGAGAGAGTGGCAGAAAACATTCCATTTTGAGCGAGTGACGATGTTCCCAAGCTGGGTCGGCTAATATATAGTTCCTTTCAACTTCAGACACGGATCTACACGAAGATATTAAAGACGAGGAAAAGCAGATGTACATTCCCATTCCTTCATATATTCAAAGTACAGTTTTTCAAAGGATGGACATGAGGAAGAGCTACTCTCATAAAACTCGGCACCAGCATTCTTTATCCCATCAAACCTTCCTCAGCTCCTCCAGAGATGGAAGAAGTCCAAGGGAAGGCAAACATACGCAATATTTACAGTCCATCATATCTAAGGACACCACATTTGATAATGAATTCGTTTGGATAAACTCAACCAGAAATTGTGTACCACCGTTAGCTCTCCTTAGGACGTTCTCTCTATTCCATCAAAAGCTGCGGTTTTGTTTATCAAATCAATTTGGCAATCTTGAACGAGTGGACCTCTAACATTTTGAAGTTCTTTAATTGTTCGCTTCTCCATGAAGATTGTGAAGTCCTCCCCAGCCGCCGAATACTGAATTCACTGGCTTTGAAGCAGCAATATAGAACACATCCAATATTTAAAGACCCTTCATTTTTTCTCTGCAATGCATTGGCATTCTTCTCACTCCAGTATCTCTAAATTCAAGGCAACGCAAATTGGTGAGTGTATACAACTTCATGGGCAGCTCTTCCAATCTCTTGTTGACTTAAAAGTATGTATGTGTCAATCCTTAGGCAAGTGTACCGGTCGTTACAAGTTTAGAAAGATGAGAACGGGTTGTCGAACCACGCATCGGGTGTGAATTACCCAAATGCTCAACATGCTTTGCTATTAAGACGAATCGGTGAATGAATCATGTGTAAAACTAAGTCTTGTAAAATAGGAGAAAACAAGTAAGTATTTAAGTTTTGAAAATGATAAAGACGTTAGGAATTGGTTCATTTGGATTCCTTCCTCAAGTAACTACTTCTTATGTTAATCCACCCAAATCTCACTCAATTGGAGACTAGAATTCGTGATACCGTAGACTAATCCTATTTCTAGGTCTTAGTCCTTTTGAATGCCTACTATCATCCCTAATCTCTTAGGCGAAACAGAAATTCATCCAAGCGAACGAGAGAGATGAATTCGTTACAACATCTCATAATATGCAAGTTCTATCTCTAGACTCATGCACTACTATGGATACATTTCCTCTCCTTCTTCAACTATTCATCTCTCGATCTCATAGTTGATACGAGATACAAATTCTCGGGGAAATAGTTCAATTCAGTCAAACATTAATATCTCTATCTCTATTTGAATTTCATGAATTAAATCTCAAGAATAAGCATTACGAGGGAAGAGATCAATCAATTCGGTGAAATTACACTTGAATTAACATAAGGAATTCATTCACAAGAGTTAAGGAATCAAAATCCCCATCCCTAACTTATTTAGCTAAACATGGAAAACGAAAAGAACTAAGAAAACAGAATTAAACGCAAGAGAAACTCCATAATCGCTTGATTCTTGCTCTCGCAAGCTCACAAACTCAGGAATCTCAAGATTTGATGGAGGAAGAAGGAGAATGAAAGTGGAGAAGAGAAAACGAGAGAAACTCGCAAGAGAAGGAAAAACGGAAAGAGATTATGAAAAAATTGTTAGTTAGATCTAAAATTCCTCATCCTCCCTTTTGCGCCTAATACTTCCTTTTATAGGTGAGGAAGTTGTTCCCCCATTTACTAGAATTACGTCCAGGTGCATTGTGATATTTGAATACATTGACTTGCTTGCTTGTAATAGGATGGTAATTGCAACGCAAGTGTTCTTCCGTCCGTCAAGTCTTTCGTTCGATGCGCCTTCTTTCGCCTCTGTAGCTCGGTTTGCCTCGATGAGCTCGCTTTCGTCGATGAAATCTTCAATTGATTCCGGACAATACCTTAGTTAATACCCTCGACGATACGAGATGACTACGACTTTCCTTCACTTTGCCGCAAGTCTCGGAAGTGCACAAATTGAACAATCTTTCATGTTGCTAGAGTGTTCTTCCGGATGCACAGCCCGAGGCTTCGATGCTTTGTTTCGTCTGTAAAATCTTTCGTCGATGAAGCTCGGTTTCACTGAGGTGCTGCGGCCCGAGGCTTGATGTTTGTTTCTGCCTCGCTGGACGCAATGTACGATACTCACCCCAAGTGTTCTTTCGCGTATGATGCACGAGCTCCCCCGGATGATTCTTGCGTACGATTCCCCGATGATTCTTAAGGCATTTATTCCTCCATGTACGACAAGTACATGATGATTGCTACTTGCACTTCATTTGGGATTTATTCGTCTTAGCGTCCGGTGTGGGCTTTCCTTCCAAGCTTCTATCTTCTTCAATCAATCTACAATTAACAAGAAAAGGATAAAATGACTTAAAAATACACGTAAAATCCTATGTGAATCAACAACAAACACTAAATCAAAGACTAAATACTAGACAAATATGATATTTTTACCGTTTTCTCTTGCCTCAAATTATGACTAAACATAACTAAAAAATAGATGGAAAAATGACCGAAAATACTCCTGAAACACGTATAATTTAGCACTTATCACAAACCCCAAACTTAAGCTTCTTGCTTGTCCCTTAAGCAAACATAGATTCCATCATTACAGGGTCAATAAAGATGGTATAACACCGAACTCAAATGTACCCAATCAAAATTCATTATGCAATTTCGACTTCCCTAAGTCATCTCAATTTATCTATGAAAGTTGGAATATGAACTCAACATCCTCAAGAATTGCATTACCATCACACATAAGCAATCAACCAGATTGGCATGAAAATATGTAATTTGAAGTCAACATCAAACAATCCTGCTCAGTTAAGTGTTTGCCAAGCTCTCAAAGTGTTTTGGGTTTTGTGTTTTTCTCAATATTACCAATCGTAGGTCGGTTACTATAAGCTTGCAATGACTCTCAAAATCTCCTTGCCTTCAAGTAGAAATTGACAATCAAAAGTGTCTTTTCACGGGGTTGTAATGGGGATAGGTAAAGGTGGGTTAAAAAGAAAAGGTACTAGTTAAAAATCAAAGGAACTTAGAAAGAGTACAAGTTAGAACCTACATGATATGTATGAGCTAACACCGACAAGTAAACAAAAATAATGGACAGACAAAGGTAAAACTCAGTAAAACCAACTGCTTTTCTTTTCTTCTTTTATTTCTTTTTGTTTTTAGTCATGAATTTCTTCCTTTTTCTTTTTTTTTTTTTTTCTTTCTTATTTTTTCTTTCTTTTTCTTTCTTTTAACTTTTGGTATTTCTTTTCTTTTTCGGATTTCCTTCCTTGTAGATTTTGGTACTTTCTTCTTCCTTTTTTTTTTCTTTTTCAATTTCTTGTTTTTTCTCTTTGTTTTTGTACTTTACTTTTCTTAAGTGGTCTCACTAATTGCAATTACATGAAGAAAAATAAAAATTTTTGTAAGGTATGCAAATATGCATGAAAAAGCGAGAGAATGCATATGAAAAAGAGAATGCACTATACTACAAAATGTCACCAATATCCGGACAACAACCCCAAACTTAAAAATTTGACTTGTCCTCGAGTCAACATCTTCACATGCACCCCAAAATTTCAACCCTAAACTTAATCTTGAATCCTGTCGTCTAAGCAAAGAAACCAACACTCTTAAAGTTCAGTGATAGGACCATTGGTTTTTCACTTATATGCTTGTAATGAGCTTAAGTATCAAGAAAGAAAGGGTTTATTAGGCTCGAAAGGGCTAGCAATGGATAATTTGTAGGTTAAGGCTTATTTGGCTCGAGGCTACAAGAAAGAAAATTGCCTTTATCATTTGTGTCCAATTAATTGTATGCAATTTTGACCAAGAGCTAAAGCAAGTTAAAACGAACACTTGAGATGGTATAACAACTCAAGAATAGAACATGTTGGAGGCCCAATTCTTATCCAGGATTAATCATACTTTAACATTGCTAAATTCATCAATCATGTCAATCTTGAAAATTGTCATGCTAGAATTCTAAATGATATCTCTTTAAACATTTAAGAAGCATGCAACTTTGTCATAGAACCTGTGATCTAAGTGCGAATATGCATAATTTATTCTCTTGAACCTAAAGTCGATATTATACCAATGAAATCAACCTCAAATCTTGTGGTGTACTGAAGGAGGAGTGTACTTTAAATAATCATCAATCAACATTTAAAACGATAGAGTATGTGAACAACTCACATTGAAGACCAAATTTACACGATATTACGAGTTTTACGAAGTCTTTATCTTTCCATGTTCTTTCCAAATTGGTAGGATGCTAAAAATATCAACAATGGTCAAAAATGAACTAAAACAGTGAAATATCAGTGAAACAAAAATTGAAGAAATGGAGAAATCAACTCAAATTACTTGCAATGTGAGGTGGTGAACGTGGGAATCGTAGAAAGTGGGATTGCCTCTCTTTAGAATGTACAAGTATTAGGCTTAGATGTGAGCAAGCATCGACGAAACCTCGGTATCGTGCATTGCGTATTGTGGACGATAGCCATCGACGCAACTTAGTATCGTACGTGAACAGTGCTCGGACGAAACCTCCAAAATCTCCCTAGCGTATAACACTCACCTCTTCTCTTATTTCTTATCAACTCAAGAAACAACCCAATTTCAAGTGTTTATTCCTACAACTCTCGTTTATTAACATACAAGGATCAAACTTATTATACTGTATCATGTATTTACATTTCCAATTACTTCCTAATTCTTCCTAATTACGTAAGATGGATAGACAAGAAATGAATGAAAAATAACGGAAAAAGAGTGGAGGAAAAGAAAACTCCTACATTGCCAAAGCAAAGGTGGGTGCAAGTGGTACCAACTCTTGCTCTATGGGTGTTGATAGTGTTTTGATAATCTGTGAATGCCGTTTCACCCATGAATCTACCCTTGGTACCTACCGTAACAACCATCCACCAGGATCAAATATCATCCAAATCATCTACAACTATATGTAATTCATTATTAATTAGTGCAAATGATTGATGGTGTAAATATGTTCTATGATTAGTGCATGGTGGTGGTAGGAAAATTTTGAATGCCATAATCATAATTTTCCATTTGTTCATTTTTAGTCTCGCATCCAATTTGAATAACTTTAAATGTTTCACTTGGATCTACAAGACAAATTAAAGCATGTGGAATATTGAACATCAATATCAACAACACCATTAAAAAAGAGAGAGCAAAGGTTTAGAAGTGTTTGAAAGTATCAAGATCATCCTCTCCATTTGCAATGTGTGTAGACATTGATTCTACACTCAAATATAGAATTTTGCATTTGGACCTCTCATTGATGACTTTTCTAATGACCTAGGAAAATATGCATCATCATAAGAGCAAAGGCATTAGGAACAACTAAGAGGTCTAAAATTATCCAAACTCGATTATAGTCCATGCTCTAATTCCATAAGTATCTAAAGTGAAACCATTAGTGTTGTTCATATTTTTGAGGAAAGAGTATGAAATGGTAAAGAAATCTTCTATGTGGTACATTTGATTCCTTGGGTGCTTCATCCTCTTCACAGTATGAGTTCAAGGAAACTTGATGGACGATTCTCCAGGTACTTAGGGACATGAAGGTTTACGAGGCGGAGGGAACGGAAACAACTTGCATTTCTTCTTAGAAATTTCTCCTACATCACATATAAAAAAGAATCGGTATAAACAGAGGAAGGATTAGCAAAAACAATTAAATCACCAAATGTTTCTGTCTATCCGTGACTTTCTTCTTTCTTTTATGTCTTGTTCTTTCAATTACGGATCTTACTTGACTCTTTTTCTTTACGACGACCTCTTGCATCTCTCTTTCATTTCTACGATTTCATTTTCACTCCTTGTGGTATTAGCTTCTGCTTGCTCCATTGAAGTCATTAATAGTATCACTTGGTAGATTTCTTGGCTTTTCGGAAGAGTTGCTTGGAAAGGCGCCCATCTGTGCTTCCGGATTCCTAATAGAAGGCTTCTTGATTTGTGAAAATAGATTCAGTCCTTCGCATAAAGGACATGAACATGTCTTCTAAAGTTAAGGATCCTTCTCCTAGGAAGCGTGGATTCATGTTAAAGCTTATCGAGCATTTATAGGTTGGTTGGTTGGGGATTTAGAATGATTTGAGTTGAAAGGTAGATTGAAATTCGGGTCATATGAGGAGGAGTTAGGTTGTAGAAAATTATTGCTCATATATGAGATTTGGATGGTTTTTGTGGTGAGGATTATAAGTGTTTGTGTTGGAATAGGTGTTACCTTGAGGATTTCCCGTAATTCACCAGCTTGTTCCTCGATGTTCACACGAGTCATCCAATACTCGCTTGATGTCCTCCTCCACAGTAATCCGCAGAATGGAGGTCGATCTTGTATCCAGCCCATAGCATTGGAATTGTACCTCCTCAAGTGTCATGCCTTGTGTTGTTGTTATCCATATTTTTTATATTTCCTTGGAATAGCCTCTTTATTTTCTTTATGTGCTTTTCCAGGTTCCTCATAAAAAATCTCTAATTTCTGGTTCAAACAGATTAGTTTTTAGCTCTTCGCATAAACCACAAATCAAAAAAAGACAAGGAAACGGAAAACAAATTCAAAGAATGAAAGAAATTAATGAAAACAAGACAAAACAACCAACTATGTAAAACAAAACAAAACAACAGCAGACGAAACAAAATGAGTGACGATACCGGTATTCACAAAGATGACACTATACCGAGGCGAAACAACTATGAACAAACTAATTATGAATACAAGCACTATAGAAAAACAAAACAAAAGTAGAAACAAAACAAAAGAGATCAATGATAACAAAGAAAAATAGGAATTCAATGAAGCGAAACAACACAATTTTGTTACAGACGAAACAAAAAGGGTATAAAGGAAATAGAGTATAGACAAAACAAGTAAGCTATAGTATGATCAGGCCTTGACATGTAAGAACATAAAGAAATCAATAAGAAAGCGAAACGACTATAGAAAACAAAAGCAAACAAATATAGAAAACAAAAGCGAAAAAAAGCCCACCAGGCAGAAACAATATTAACAGGAGCCAGCTGAAATGGGAATGACGAAACAATTATTAATAGCAAAGAAAAGAAAAAAGACACTTATTCTAAGTAAAAATCAAAAACCAGATTCAAAAGAACAAAACAAAACAAAATAAAACAGATTCAAAGAATAAAAGAAATTAAAGCGAGCGAAACAACTTATAAAGCGAGAAATAGAACAAATGCAGCTACCTGCTAGGAACAAATGTGCCACCAGACGAGAAGCGGTATGGAAACGAGAATAAAAGCGAGTGAAAACAAAGAAATCAATGAAAACGAAGAAATCAAAGAAATCAAAGAAATCAAAAGAAAAGCAGATTAAAAACAAAGAAAATAAAGAAAACAAAGAAAACAAATCTATGAAAACAAAAGAAACAAATGAAGCGAGAGAAAAGAAGAAATCAATGAAAACATAACCGCAAAAAAAAGCAGATCAAGTATGAAGCAAAACAGAAAAAGTATGATCTGAAGAAACAAGTATAATTATTAACACTAATCGAAGGTAAAAAATGTCCTAAGTAGCAAGCTCATTAAGACTATCGATATTCATCAATAGTCCCGGCAATGGCGCCATAAACTTGTTGACTTAAAGTATGTATGTGTGATCCTTGGCCAGTGTCTTAGGTCCGTTACAAGTTTAGAAAAGATGAGCAGGTTGTCGAACCGACTGATTGTGAATTACCAAATGCTACGACATGCTTTGCTATTAAGGCCAATCGGTGAATGAATCATGTGTAAAACTAAGAAATCTTGTAAAATAGGAGAAAACAAGTAAGTATTTAAGTTTTAGAAGATGATAAAGCGATTAGGGGAATTGGTTAAATTGATTCCTTCCTCAGCGCTACTTCTTATGTTAATCCAATAAAAATCTCACTCCAATTGGAGACTAGAATTAAGTGATCAGTAGACTAATCTATTTCTAGGTCTTAGTCCCTTTGAATGCCTACTATCATCCCTAATCTCTTTGGCGAAAGCAGTCGTTAAAATGACAGGATGAATTCGTTACAACATCTCATAATATACGAGTTGTCTCTAGACTCATGCCTTACTATAGTGATACATTTCCTCCTTCTTCAACTATTCATCTCGATCTCAGCTAGTTGATCTGAGAATCTAAATTACTCGGGGAAATAGTTCAATTAATTGAAACATTAATATCTCATCTGTATTTGAATTTCATGAATTAAATCTCAAGAATAAGCATTAGAGGGGAAGAGATCAATCAATTCGGTGAAATTACACTTGAATTAACATAAGGAATTCATTACAAAGGATTGGAATCAAAATCCCCATCACAACTTTACTGATTTAGCTAAACATGGAACGAGAAAGAGAACGAAGAAAAACGAATTCAAACGCGCAAAACTCCATAATCGCAGCTTGATTCTTTCTGCCATGAGAAGCTCCTGAAACCTCAGGAATCTCAAGATTTGATGGAGGAAGAAGGAGAATGAAAGTGGAGAAGAAAAAGCAGAGAAAGCTTCGCAAGAAGAAGGGGAAAAGAAAACGATAAGCCGGAATTATGAAAAATTGTTAGTTATGGATCTAAAATTCTCATCCTCCTTTTGGCGCTAATACTTCCTTTTATAGGTGAGGAAGTGTTCCCCATTTCTGGAATTACGTCGGGTGCATTGTGAATGTTTGAATACATTGACTTGCTTGTAATAGGATGGTAATTCTGGCGGCTAAGTGTTCTTAAATCGTCCAATCTTCGTCGATCAGCTCTTTAGATGCATTTGTAGCTCCGGTTTCGTCGATGAGCTCGCTTTAAATCGGTGATGAAATCTTGATTGATTCCTTGAGACAATACCTTAGTTAATACCCTCAGGCGTCTGGATGACTCTGACTTTCTTTGCAACGAGTCTCGAGAAGTGCCTGGAATTGAACAATGCTTTACCATGCTAAGTGTTCTTAAGATGCAATGAGATCTTTAAATCACGATGGCTTCGGTTTTAAATCGATTCAAGTCCGATGATGCTTGTTTAAATAAAAATCTTTAAATCTGATGAAGTTTGTTTAAGATCCCGTTGGATCCGAGATGATGTTTACGTTGCGAGTGCCTTTCCACATGGATGATACTGCGATTCCCTTTCTGGATGACGGGGCGATTCCACGGAGATGACGATTCCCACGGATGATTCTTACAAGCGATTCCTCCGAGCGATCTGAGATGATTGCCACTTGCACTTCATTTGATGCAGCACCTCGAGGTTTTGCAATTGGGCCGGACTTTCTTGCTTCAATAGGATTTATTAGGTCTTATGTAAGTGAACTTTCCTTCCAAGCTTCTATCTTCTCTTCAATCAATCTACAATTAACAAGAAAAAAGGATAAAATGACTTAAAAATACTGCGAAAATCCTATAAAACTAACAAAACACTAAATCAAGACTAACATTAGGCAAAATATGATATTTTTCTTGTTTTTTACCTGAAATTATGACTAAACATCTTTGAAAATAGATGGAAATGGGTGAAAACACCTTGGAAAACATGTATAATTTAGCACTTATCATCTCTCACAACCTACCGAAGCTTCTGTGTTTGCAAGTTTATACATGAAAACATGTTGAATGGAGTAGTTTTTTCTATCTGATCAGTGAAAGGTCCCGATGAGCGGGTGATGTTGCGTTTACTTTAAAGAGTCCCGAACCTCACGTAAAATTGAACAACAACAAGACAAAGATATGACATATAGGAACTTAAATTTGGAGAAAAATCATGTTTGATCATACACAAACACAATCATACCAAGTCCCACAAAAGCAGGTAACCGCCATTCTACGAAACCAATGTTGCGTAACACATACACTGACAAATGTGTGTTAGTCAAAATTTAATTTATACAACTGACCTGACCATGCTTTGTAGCACCCCCTCAGCTTCTCAGGTTATAATATCTATATAGCATCAATCATAAGCACCACACGGAGAGAAAAAGGGAAGAAGATGAGAGGGAAAAGTAACTTTTTGGAAATATTCTTACTTGATCAATCATAAAATAAAAGATATATCTATCATCAAATTTTTTAACGATACCACTTTCGTCAAGAACTTCCGTCTCCTTTTTGGAAAAATTTGCCAACACAGCGTTATGCTTTATTTTGAGTTTTTGTTTATGCATGATTGTGATTAAATTTGTTTTTAATATTTGTGATTGAGAATAGGCTTCGGCTGAAAGGAAGAAAATTGTGGGAAAGGTGTTTACAAAAGGAATGAAGATATACTAAATTGAATCCAAATTTGGTTGGAAATGTTGAAGGAGCAATTGGGGAATTCATGAAGGTGGCTGGAATCACAAGGTCATCAGTACATTGTCACTTATGACAAGAAGAAAGGACCGATTCTGGTTAGTATCTTTTCAAAGTAGCTAAATGAAATGAAAGTACACTCATTTTAGCATGTTGTTATAGTTATATTTCTGCGATACTTCTGTAATGGTTTTCAAAGCATAGCCTAAATATAATTATCTCTTCAAGTTTATAATTGCTTGAACTTATGGTAATTTGTTATCCTGCTGCAGAACTTGAGAAAACATGTTCTGATCTCCATGTGCTCATATCTACTCCATTTCATCCTGCCTATGTCACGATTTGAAAGAATAAGAAAGCGAAAAATTTAGAACTTCTTTGACTGCTGGCATTGGTTCTGACCACTGATCTCCAAGCTGCAGCTGTTGCTGGTTTAACTGTGGCAGAGGTCACGAGGAAGCAATGTGGTGTCAGCCTGCGGGAGGGCGACTCATGAGAATCCTCATTCTGATTAGAATTTCTTGCCAGGGTACCATCAAGCTGTTAATGGGGAATGGAATGTTGCTGGCATTGCACATAGAGCTTATGATCTTGAAGGAACCTGTTGTTGTTAAATTATCGTTATACGATAATTTTGTAAAGATATATTAAAATCATTCATTTGTTTTCACCTAATGTCTAAGATTTTGGATTTGGTGTCTCTAAAACAAATAAATATAAAATAATTTATCTCAGTAGTTGATAGTTGATAAGAAAATCAAATACTGATATTCTAACATATCGTTAATTTATTATACATGTGTACATAATATCAAGTTATCAACTATTGATTTTGTTACCAATACCTTGGATTATTTATTTTACTTTCTAAACTGAGTTGTTCTATTATGTCCTTCAATTTTTGGTTTCTCTGCCAATTTCCATGTCCTTTTGATAGTTGTTTCATGGCAATATTTATCTTAGAAGCAAAGAATCGAGATTGTTGTTTCATTGTATGTCACTATTCCTTATTAAAATGTTTATAAGAGAAATCTACACCATCCTTTCTATGTTAATATTTTTCAACATATTTTTAAATGAAAAATGTTTGGTAGACAACTTGATTATAAAATGTGAAGAGAGAGAAATACGTATGTATATAAAATATGAAGAAGAGAGAAATACGTATATGATTACATGAGTGAGTTGGTTATTACACATGTCAAATTGTTAGCATTTCCGAACAAAAACTATCGAGTGGATCGATGAATTTAGGAGTAACTTTGTGTTTGGTGTTGAGTAAATCATAAATGGTAAATAGAGAGTGAAATAATTGCAATATGAGGTAAAAGTTGAAAAATAATATAATATTATGTATGATAGAGAAAACAATAAGTTACGTAACAAAAATTACTATTATTTAAATTTATTAGTAATTTTAAAATTTTAATTGGTATTTTAAACTTACTATTTCTAAACTTGTAAACCTTTTTACATTGGACCCCTAAATACTTGATGAAAATAATACCTATTTAAAAGGTTTAGTAAAATAAACCAATGGCTTGAGCTCTTCAATTAAGTGACTTAGGGCTTGAATCTTGATCGGTTTAATTTTGAATATTATATTATTAATTAAGAAGAATAATGTAAGAACATTTTTAAAATTTTTTATCATTTAATTGTGATTTATAGATATGAATGTTATTAATGAACTTTCTTAATTAATTAGTATAAAATTAGTTATATTTATTTATATTTGAGTATATAAGTATCTTTCACCGGAGATCGAATAGTACCATTATGAATTACATACTCAACAACTCAATATCACTAATTTAATATAAATATAACAATAATAATCGAAATAAATTATATTATATTTCAATAATATAATTTTTCTATAATGCATATAAAATTAAAATTATAAAATAACTAATTAATAGATATAACATCAAAAAATTATTATAATGAAAATGAAAATCCTACTTCAGTTCTTTAATTAAATGACATAGATATCCTTGCAAATACTCTAGTTCTTTAATTAAATGACATAGATAAGCAAAATTAGAAAGATATTATAACACATGGAATTAATTATAGTTATTGATTAGACTTAATCTTTTTTATAACATCGTAAGTTTTAATGATGACATTCTAGAAAGATAACTAAACAAAAACCGTGCCTCAGACATTGGATATTAAAACAAAAATAGAATGAAATTAATTCCCACAGTTCATGCATTAATCAAAACTGAAATTGGTCAGTTGGTGAAATAAAGTGAGGGGTAAGTTACTTTAATAAATAATTTTTTGGGGACATTGGAATTAATAACTCATAAATCTAACTTCTATATCAATTGTTAGGTAGTGATCTCAATGTACTTTATTAGGACTTCGTTGCAATTTGTTCTTCATTATTTATGAGTTATGAATTAGTCTTGACTATGGCGACAAGTCAAATGCTTTCTGCTGTGGGGTGTCGGGTTGTTGGGAGTAAGGAGAAAATTTATTGTATATTGTCAGCAGGGAACATCAATTAAATGCCACATTATTTTAGATTATATAAATAAGCAAAAGGTCTTAACATTGTAGTATATATACTTGATACAAATTGTTATATTCTGAAATCAACTAAAGCAAACACATTCTGTGCTTCTAAAATGGAAATGGCTAGCCATCCAAATTCAATGAAGGAAACACAAAAATTACAAGATGAAGATAGCTTCTCTTATGCCATGCAGCTCTCGCTCCATTACCCTTTACATGACACTTCAAACAGCCACAGAGCTGGGCGTTTTTGATGTGTTGCAAAAAGCTGGTGAAGCATCAAGGCTCTCTACAAGGAGATACTTGCATTTACAACTTTCTTGCAACAATCCAGAAGCCCCCTCAATGCTAGATCGTGTCCTTGCTTTCTTTACCTCTCACAACATTCTTAACTGTTCACTCATTCCTGACAAACAAAACCTTGGATCCTTTCAGAGGCACTATAGCATCACTCCTGTTGCCAAATTCTTTACTCTACGTAATTCTAAGTGGAGTTTTATTGGCACCAAATTGATGGCCTTGTCAAAAGATAACATCTTCCTACAAAGCTTCGGTTAATCTCCTTCTACCTCAAACCTTTCTCTTTCATCTTATGTCAAATTTGAATGAAGTTACACTAATAGTTAATAAATTATCTGTTTGAGTCTTGAACACAATGTTGTTTACCAATGTCTGTCATTTCTCTCAGAAATTTTATAAAGTAAAATATTTGGCACATATTTAATAAAATGAAACAACGCAGACTGCAGCTGCTGCATTATTTAGCAAAACAAGGCTAACTAGATCACACCTGAGTGTATTCAATTGCTTATTTATGTATTGAAAGTACACATTACATTAATACTTATTTTTTTATAGACTTTTTCAATCCACATTTCCTCTTTAATTTAGCCAGTAAAAAAATAACTGTGTCTTCATCACGTAACTTGACGGCTAAAAAGCAATTGAGAGAGGAGGCATTCCGTTCAACAGGGTTATTGGCACTCACGCTTTTGAATATCAAAGCTTGGACTCAGGATTCAATCAGAGGTGTTAATACTGCAATGATCAATCACACCACATTAGTGATGAAGAAAAGTTCTGGAATGCTACAAAAGTTTTGAACATAAAAACACTGGTGGATGTTGGAGGTGGTCTTAGGATCAACATTAGTTTGATAACTTCTAAATACCCTCACATTCAGGCTATCAATTTCGACTTGCCTCATGTCCTACAACATGCTCCTTCCCTATCCAGTATCATCTTCACACATTTTTATCCTATGCTCGTATAAAATTGAAATAAAAAAAACATAAATTTTGTCCACTTTTCTGTTAGGTAATACTAATATATACTATCACCTGTGCTGTGCATATTTAATTAAGTACATTGAATTTAAAAATGAAAAGCTGCAAATATTGTAGGAGTGGAACACGTTGCCGGAGATATGTTTGAAAGTGTGCCAAAGGAGACGCCATCTTTATGAAGGTGAGTGTCAGTTGTAATTCAATTGTCGAATTTAAGTAAATGTTAATCCATCCTCTTTCTCTTCACTAGTCATGTTTTACATAAGTTGTATAAAATTTGGATGCACATTTAGAAACTAGTATGTTGCTGTCAAGGAGATATGTATTTTTTTGTATTAGAAAAAGATAAGTTTTAATGAGATACGAGAGATATCCAACTCTTAATACATACTTACCACATGATTAACACCAATAAAACACCCTCTTATTCAATAACCAAAACCAATATGTGAGGTGCAAAAACATGATTCAGAATTATGATCTCAGTCCTCTCTCAGATATTTAGATTAGGCTTAAGGTTGTCAGACCAGGTAGCTATAACCTCTCTTGATTTAGTCTGACATATACAAAGGCTGTATATGTAGTGAGTGGTGATTAAACTGTGCAGTGGATACTTCATGATTGGGTAAAGTGGTGCATAACGCTGTTGAAGAATTGCTATGAAACTATTCCTGATGATGGAAAGGTGATAGTCATGGACGCAGTTCTTCCAATTATGCCGGGAGTCTAATGCTGCTTGGAAATCCGTTTCCCAATTAGATGTTGTGATGATGCTTCAAAATCCAGGAGGAAAGAGCGAACAGAGAGGAAGAATTCATGGAATTGGCAACTGCCGCTGGATTTAGTGGCATCAGATACCAATGCTATGTTCGATCTTCCTGGATTATGGAGTTTTTCAAGTAGAGGACACTTCTTTCACTGCCTCGTAATTTGTTGATGATGTGATTGTTGGAAGAACTGCATAATATTAGATTTTTTAATTTAAAATAAAAATATACTAACTAATAGGATGAATCTATTTTTTAGTCTGTTTGTTGGGAATGATTGTTAGTGAATTTTTTTTATATTTTATGAATTCTGCTTTCATGTATGTTTTATAATTGTCAGTTCCCATCTGAATAAAATTGTCTTTATTCCAAAATAACTAATTGGTGTTGGTATAGAGCTCTATCTTTGAGGGGGAGATATATGAGGTGAAGAAACACTAATAGGGGAGAAACACATTACGTTTTCAAAGATCTGGGAGGCAGTAAGAAGAGAAAATTATGATATTCTTGAATAACCTGTAAATATGTTTTCATATATATTTATATCGATAATGTTTTAGGAAGCTCTTGCATCCGGTTGTATCTTCCCCATCCACCTCCCAAGCCCCTTCTTTTGTGATGTCACTTTCTTGGTGTTCGTCTCCCTTCTACATGAGTAGCAATGTGGTGAAACCTATTGCCACAAAGCTCTGCTCAAAAAGTTTCCTCTTTCATTCTCACTCCTTACAAGTGAGAAGACAATGCATCTTATGCTTTTGTGTACTTTTCATTAGCAAATTGTTAAGATTTTGATTATAGACATCAATGCACATGTGTAGGCAGAGTAATTGAAGGAACCACGGAGGGAGTTAACGCAATCAGCATCTATAATCCATATAAGAAAAATCACATTCAATACAACGTGGTTTTGATCGCATTATGATGTAATATCATTTACATATTTATCGTATGAACTCTTTTCTCAATATGTATTGTGAAATATTTGATGGAAATGAGTAATTTGACAGCAACTCTGTCGCATAATGATCTTTTATATATATCACGTACCTTTGCACATCAAGAATGAATATCTATAAAAGAAAATTA
>JALJEV010000957.1:0-30038 GCA_026586105.1 Hylodesmum podocarpum
AGTTTGAAGACTCATTTCGTCTATCCAAAAGTGAAGTTCACATTGAGTCTCGCGCCAAGATTTAAAATCTAAAGGAGTCATCATTGAGAAGAGTCAAGTAGATCTATACGGGGATCCGCGCTTTCACATCCAAAGTCAAAAGGTCTCTACCTTTTGTCACATCTCTGTACAAGTAAAGAAAAGGAAGCTCGCACGCAATTCAGTCCAAGATATCCATCACTGCAACTCTCATCTATCAATCAAGGACAACTAACAACCCTTTTTGGAAAGTTCCGAGAAGATCTCCAACGACTTCAGCAATGCATTCAAATGGAGTCTAACGACTATTTGAAGAAGATGCCTTATAAAGGACTTCACCTGACGAGGAACAAGTTGGCGAATACGCTTATCTCCTTCTAACTCTAAGGATTAGCTCATTTCGATAAGCGTGTTCTTCATTTTAAACACCTACTTGCGTAGAGGAAAACTCGTTTTAGAAACATCTTTAAGTCCACTATATGTGTGCATTTTAGCTGAGAAATTTGTGTTTTCAAAGAATACCTGGTTTAGCCTCGAGGAGGCCGTGTGTTCAAAGAATACCTGGTTTAGCCTCGAGGAGGCACGTGTGTTCAAAGATACTACGGTTGCTTTAGCTCGTGGAGAAATTTGGGATCAGAAAATATGCGCAATAGCGAGTAAGTGCTTGGGTTCAAAGAATACTTGTAACCATTTCACGGTTGGGTAGTGGAAAGCTTCGTTGAGTTCTTGGAGTAATGGAGTAATCTTGTATAAGACGCGAACCAGGTATAAAAATATCTGTGCATTTATTTTATCTGCATTTAGTTAACTAGCGGGGATAAATATACTTTAGCGTTTATATATTAAAATCAATCTTTCAGAGATAAACATCAGCACGTTTAAACTGAACAAGCTTTGAACCCACAGAATGAAACCCACGAGATGAAAAGTCACAGACGAAAGAAAATTTTTATATCACAATTCAACCCCCTTCTTGTGATTTGTCTTTGCATGGTTGAGTGTGGAGCTCACCTCAAGGGTTGAGCGCTTATAAACTCGCTAGAGAAAAGATCCGACATGGACTCACGAGGACCATCTTTCTTAGCCCGAGAGGACCTCCATTGAACAAACCTCCAGGCATTCTCTGGAGATGATTTCCCCACTGGCAGATCGCATGGAGATGTACGTCAGAATCCACCAAGATGCGTAACATGGAATATCATTACCAAGGAGATATCCCTAATTAGTCGAAAGCGCCGAGGAGAATGGGGGAAATGAAGAATACTCAATGATGGAGCTCGAACAACAAAGCTAAAGATATGCCTCTATGTGTGCTCTCCGGAATGCCAGAGTACAACGGTGTTTTTGCCTACAAAGCTGCCAAAGAACTATGGGATGCTCACAAAGATCTCGTATGAAGCACAGAAGATGTACGAGAATGAGAGAAAGCTGCTTACTTTTAGAGATTTGAAAATGTTTCTCTATGAAGAAGAAAGAAAAGAATCCATTGATATGATGTTTGGGAAGATTCCAAACAATATTGAATGGACTCAGCACTCTCTGGCATCACATTCACAAAGGCCGAACAACATGAAGATATTGAGATGGTCTTCACTCATCCGTAGGAAGACTATGTCATCTGCATGATCTCGGTTAGGCGTGACATGAGAAGACATTAACTCTTGATGAGTTAATAGGAGCCTTAAGAATGCATGAGGTACTCTATATAAAAGAGATAAGATCAAGGTCAAGAACATATAAGCGCTTCCATCAGTTAAAAATATCACTAAGAAAGAATGTGTCAAGAAGGACAGGTAGAAGAGAAGATGAAGATTCTAAAGGTCAGTTCAGCGAGATCGAGAATCGTGCGATGTTTCGTCGAAAACGAGAGTCTCTCTTATGACTAGACGATTTAAAAAAAGAATGATGATGAAGAAAGGAAGAAGTCATGACAGCTGTCTTCAAAAAGAAGGAAAAGAAATCTCTGAGAGTCATCCAAGCAAAGAAGAAAGGAGAGAAGTTGTGATTGTTACGAATGTAAAAAACACAGGCATATCGAGTCGAATGCCCTGAGTCAGAAAAAAGAGGTGGAGCTCAAGAGAAAAAGACAAGAGAGCAAGAAAAAGCCTAGTAACATGGGAGAAGACCTCGATAGTGAAAGCTCGGAGGAATCCTGCTGAAGAAGAAGAAACCAACAAACATATGCCTCATGAGCTTGGAGATCATGTCTCATATGAGGTAAATTACAATGAAACTTCTTCATCTCTCTTAGCAGTTACGGAGTCAGAATCGGAAGAAATATCATATGATACTCTTCTTAGCTAACTCTCATTTTATTGCTCAAGCAATACAAAACTTACGAAACCAAGCTAAGACAAGCTTTGGAAGAGAATGCGGTTTGAAATCTGAAAGTGAGTTTCTAGACAAGAAAATATCAAATGATGTTTTAGATGCAATTCGAGAAAGGACATTTTCATTCTTGAAATCGAAAGATTAAAGAAAGAAAATGAAGTCACCTACTCGAGTGATTTAACCAAGTTTACTAAAGGGATCCTCCGTCCTTGAAAATATTTTTAAAATATGGGAGATCACCAAAAAGATAAAAGTGGACTTGGTTTATGATGACGAAGGCAGACGAAAAGGAAAAACAAACACTGTTTCAAGTCTGATCAAAGAAGAAAGGAATTACAACAAGGTTCCTAACATTCTACAAAAGGGCTCAAAACAAAAGAAGCCTTTTGTAACTAACAAGAAAAGGACCCAAAAGATTTGGGTACAAAGTCACTTATTGTTACCTGTTACTGAGATATCCTCGATGAGGAAGAAACAAGATTTGATTTGGTACGGACGGTGGATGCTCACGACACATGACGGGAGACCTGTCTATGTTCCAAGATCTCGAGACCAAGTAAAGGGTCTGTCTGCATACTGATTCTGGAAAAGGTAAAATTCTTGGCATTGGGGTTGTTGGTAAGACACCACAATACTCTTATCAGAGAGACGTATCATATGTTAAGAGGTCTTATTTTGTGATAGTGGATATGAAGTAGCATAAGAGTCAATTTTGTGATAGTGGATATGAAGTAAGCTTTTAACTCGATGAGTGTATAGTAAAGAACAAAGATAAATCCATTCTTTTTATTGGGAAAAGAAAGAATAGCCTTTATGAGGTTTGCCTTTCGACTGAGTGATCGAGAATGTAACATGCTTGATTTCAATGAGCGATGAACGAGATATTTGGCATAAAAAGCTTGGACATTTAAGTCTCGAAGTATATTTCAAAAATTTCAAAGAAAGATCTCAGTAAAAGGTTTGCCAAAAATATCTTGGAAAACCAATCGATGCGTGTGAATCTTGTCGGCGATAGGAAACAACTTCAAGCTTACTCAAATCTAAAAATGTTGTTTCACGACAAGACCATTAGAAGCTGTTACATATTGATCTCTTTGGACCACCTCGGTGAAAGTCTTGGAGGGAAGAGATATGGATTTGTCATTGTAGATGACTATACTAGATTTACATGGAGTATACTTCCTAGCCCATAAACATGAGTCATTCAAGGTCTTTGAAATATTACGCAAGCGTGTTCAAAAAGAAAAAGGATTTTTGTATTAGCGTCGTAGAAGTGATCATGGAGCAGAATTTGAAAATTCAGAGTTCAAAGCCTTTTTGTTTTTGAAAATGGTATATTTCACGATTTTTAGGTCTCCAAGAACTCTCTCGACAAAATGGAGTTGTGGAAAGGAAAAATCAGTACTTTACAAGAAAATGGCTAGAACTTTGTTGCATGAAAGCTCTCTCCGAAATATTATTGAGCGAGAAGCGATCAATACTTACTGTTATATTCAAAGCAGAATATTGATAAGACCAATATTGAATAAGACTCATATGAACTATGGAAAGGAAGAAGACCAACATTTCTTACTTCCATCCTTTTGGATGTGAATGTTTTATCCTAAATACCAAAGATCAACTTGGAAAGTTTGATTCAAAGGTGGTTAAAGGAATCTTTCTTGAATATTCAAATACATCAAAGGCCTATAGAGTGTTTAACTCTAGGCCTTGAGATTGTAGAAGAATCAATCCATATAAAAAGTTTCAGATAACTCGAAAGTTTGATAAAGAAATATCGGACCTAGAAAATTTGTTTGATAATTTGCGGATTAACCTTACAGTCGAGAATTCGAGACAAGATGATAAAACGAGTCGGACGATACGAGACGGACGATAGATGCGCGAGACGAAGCATAACCGTAGAGTACTCATCAACGAGGAGATCGAAGCCCTGCCCAAACATGAGATTTACATCTAACCATACAAAAGATCTCATCATTGGAGATAGATCTCGAGTGTTGAACAAGATCAAAAGTGGTATGTTTCCAAGCTGCGGCTCTTGTATCGGATCGGAGCAAATAATATTGAAGTGCTTCCAAGACAATGATTGGATTTTTGGCTTTGGAAGAAGAACTTAATCGGTTCCAAGGAATGATGTATGGACCCTTGTTGAAAGACGAAAACAAAAGCATCATCGGAACCAGGATAGGTGTTCGAAACAAGCTTGATGGTGGAAAAGTGGTAAGGAACAAAGCAAGGTTAGTAGCACGAAAGTCTGATCGGCGAAGAAAGGTATTGATTTTACTGAAACCTTTGCACCTGTAGCTAGATTAAAGCTATTAGAATATTACTTGCTTTGCTTGCTCACAAGAATATCGTTCTATATCAAATGGATGTAAAAAGTGCCTTTTAAAGCGGTTTTATTGAAGAGGAAGTATATGTAAAACAACTTTTGGCTTTGAAAGTTTGTCTCGACGGATCATGTTTTCAAACTCAAGAAAGCAACTTGTATGGTCTTAAACAAGCTCCTCGAGCTTGGTATATTGAATTTCGTACTTTCCTTCTTAAAAATGGTTTTTCAAGAGGAAAGGTTGATCTGACTCTCTTGAAAAAGCGTTTCAAAGGACTTTATTATAGTCAATTTATGTAAGCGATATAGTCTTTGGAGCTACTAACTCTCTTTGCAAGGATTTTTTCAAAGCTAATGCGGGATGAGTTTGAAATGAGTATGATGGGAGAATTGAAGTTCTTCTAGGACTTCAAATCAATGACGAAAGAAGGAATCTACATTCATGTGACGAAATACACTAAGGAACTTATCAAGAAGTTCAAGATGGAGAACTCCAAGCCTATGAAGACCCAATGCATTAAAATGCGGAGCAAATCTTAATGAGGATGAGTCGAGGTAAGTCTGTTAATCGAGACGATATACGAGAGGTATGATTGGCTCACTCCTTTGTTTAGCTAAGCGGACGACATTATGTTTAGTGTAATACATGTGCACGTTTTCAATCGATCAAGAATCATTTACAACTGTAAAAGAATTCTTAGATATCTTGTGGAGCGACTAATCTCTCTTTGTTTTATAAGAGAAATAGTGATTTCGGTTTAAGAGGCTTTTGTGATCTTTGATTATCTTTGGAGATAAAGTGGAGAGAAAAAGCCAAGTGGTGGATGCCAATTTCTTGGATCATCAATATCTTGGTCAAGCAGAAAACAAAACTCCATTGCACTTTCAACAAGTAGACGCGGAATACATTCTGCGGAGTGTTGTTCACAACTTCTTTGGATAAAACATGTTGGAAGATTCTCCAGGTTTGAGAATCATATACCGGTATTTTGTGATGCTGCAGTACAATCAATCTCGGCAAAAATCCTATTCAACATTCAAAAAGCTAAACATATTGAAATTCGTTTTCATTTCATAGAGATTATGTAAAAAGTGTTTTTCGATATACGATTTGTTCAAACTGATTTTCAATGGCGAATATATTTACAAAAGCTTTAGATGAAACGATTCAATTTCATTAAAGAAAATCTTGGAATTATTTCTTTGAATGATTGAAAATTGTTTAAATCGAGTTATTGATTGAATTTGTTAAAATCGTACATTTTGTTAAAATCTGTACATTTTTGTTAAAATGTACATTACTTAGGTGTTAAGGGCTTCGAAACATTGCGTCACGATCAAGTTGAATATTCTTGTGGTAAATTCATGAGAGGCCTTAGTATTACTTTTTAATAAGTTTATCTCAAGTGTGCGGGGACAAATTAAAGGAAGCGATAAATCTTGTCATTTATTACCTTATTCTAAGACAATGATGAGCACGAAGTGAGTTGTAGAGGTCAAATCAATCATCGAAAGGGAATGATTTGGATATGACAAATCAAGGACGGTTTTCAATGGACACGTCATAAAAAGAGAGCGGTTTTCAAAATCTCTTTCGTGCGATGAATTGCAATCGTTTTTAAGCTGCTTACTTATAAATACCTTTTTGAAAGTTCTCTCTTTTGCACTCTTTACAATATCTGTTATTGCTATCGTACGAAGAACTTACAAAACTGCACTCACAAAACCTTTCTCTCTCCTAATTTTTCAAACAACAACAATGGCATAGAGAACACCAAAGGGAACCAAGCCCATTGAAGCAACCTTTTCCACTCGAGATTTGTTCTTGCGAGCAAATGGATATCAAGAGAGACTACTTGAAAAGCGTCTACGAAAGAGTAGTGAAGATGTTTGGCCAAGTGTTGGTTGGATGGGCTTCGACCGAGGACGAAAGGCCCATGGTGTGGAGGCATACGCGAGTTACGGAAGCGATGCGAGAGAATTTGATGATGGCATTGTTGATCTTATCGGCAACAAAGAGTACATCATTACGGTGGACCTCTATTCTTGTAAGGAGGCTAACGAGTAGAAGGACGCTTACTTCACGGCGGATTAAGCAACGAGTCGGGAGAACATGTTAACAAATGTCTCTATGCAAAAGATTTCGGACTCGAAGATCCCAAGTCCTTGAGGAAGCGGGACTATTTAAAGCGTGACAAAGTCGTCCATAACTTGCTGTTAAACATTTTCACGCAAGAAACAGGCTCTCGTGATAATGTGAGTCTCGGAGAGACAAATTTTGTATCTTCTCTTGTTTAAAGAAGAAGCGGGAATGAGGTCTCCCTCACACATCATTCTCGATCAACTTTGGGTGAGTGCTTTGAAGAATCGAAACATTCGTAGGAAGAGCGGTATCCTGCGCCCTTTCTCTTCTCCCAGGATTATAATCAACGAGGGTTTCGATGTCACCAAAGTTACGTGGCACCACTGTGAAGGTAAGAAGTGAAAGCCGACACCTTTGCAAAGATGCATCTCACACCAAGCTTCACGCCGTTCTCAGTGAGAAAACCCCGCTATCACCCATCACAAAGAACCACCTGGCTTAAAGTATCAACGGCGCGCTAAACCTCGAAACACAAGCCCCGAGCACGAGTCCGAAACACAAGCCGAGCACAAACCAAAGCTAAACCTCGAACACAAGCCGAAACACGTCGAAACACTGACAAACACAAACCAAAACTAAACCTCAAACCCGAGCCCACAAAGTCCAAGAAACACAAGCCGAATACAAAATCAACCTCGACCTCCTCAGCACGTAATAATATCTGAGAAGTGCCTTTTGAGGGCGTTGCGAGGAACCACAAAAAGAAGAAAAATTATCGGTCAAGCACACATTGGTGCTAAGTCAAGTGAACGGACGATATCCCCACTAGTGAAGATGAAGGGGTTAAGGTATCGTCTAAGGAGTGCAAATGTCTGTGAAGATTCTAACAGACGACGAAGAAAAATGCGAGGAAAGAAAACGAAAAGAAAAAGCAAAAGCTAGGAAGCTTGCGCAGAAAATTCTGCTAGGGGGCGGGGATAAAATGAAGCAAAAGTTGGCTTAGCTGTCGTTGTTGGAGAAACAAAAGAAGAAAAACAACTCAAGAGGCTAGAAGAGCACTCCCGTCTTGCTTCAAGTTGAAAGGGAAAAGACCCTTTCAAGAAAGCATTCGCGGCATTGGATCGTGCGAGAGGACCACACACTCCAACAACCTCGGAGGCATGGAAAATGAAAGAGCGCGGATCGAGAAAAGACGCCAAACTAGCGGAGGAGTTAGAAACCATGCTAAGTGAAGAGACCTCTATGATGGAGACCACTTCCATCAACAACAACTCTCCTATACGAACAACGAGGCAATTCCATATGAGCCTCTTGTTGTGTCTCGTGAAATCTTGCTCACCTTTGCCTGAGGCGTTACTGCTGCGTGCGAAGCATCCAGCACAAGACGATGGACATTAAAATTACAGAAGACCTAGTGCTAATTGAAGATGTTGATTCTTCATCGAGTGAAGATCAACTTGAAAGGTCAAAGGTCTATACCTCTTGGGGAAAGGTCATCTTGAAGTGATTAAATCCCGAAGACTTACCCCCAAAGCGCAAGATTGACTATTCATTTCTAAATGAATTAGTCATGCGAAGATATGAAGAAAGCACTTGCGCGTGGGACAATCAAACTTTGATTAGGTTATTGAAGAAACTTGAAGAATTCTCGATGAAATTTGAGATCGTCGAGCACTGCTTCATTTAGCGGACGATGAAGACCCATACATAAAGAACTCCTATATATTGAGTTGAAAAGCCCATTACATGTAGGAGGAAAGAAGGGCTTTCATCAGAGATAAAAAAACCCGTTCTTTACGATAAGTCCACGAAGCGATGGAGATTTTAATGAAGATTTTGTCTATTCACAGGAAGGGACAACGCAATTGGTTGAAGCGTGCACCTAGGACACTCTGTGGCTAATCTAAATATCAAAGGATGGAAAGTAAAAGGCATATAAGGATCATCTTCTTTGCGTCGGAGATTGAAGGACAGTGACTTGGCTATGAAACCCACATTCCACAAAGAAACAATCCAAAGTGGAGGTTGCGATACGAGATCAATGCACAGGTTTTTTCATCAATACGAATGGTGATATTGACTCTTATTGCTATGGGAAAAAGGAATGCAAACAACGGCATCTTGACGCTTCATAGATCGCCCCATGATCAATGCCATTCACAATTCCTCTCGATCAAGCAGTATGTTGGTTTAGGCCTCTCTAGGAATTGTGCTCGAGTGGACGAGACCCCATTGCTGCAGGATCAAGCACGCTACTCTCCTCTAGATGAGTATGAAGACCCTGAAGAACTCACTCCCTCCGAGAAGACTACAATCTACCTTTCGGTGATGGGTGGTGCATATCGAAGGGAACGAAAAGGAAGAATGATATCTATCTCCCACGTCGATCGTGACTACGAAGGATGAAGATCATCCACTTCATGATGGGTTCTCGAGTTTTTCTTCTGCGAGTGACAGACGAAACAAAGTACTCTAAATCGTCTTGGAAACGAGAAAAAAGACCATGCTTGGTCGGATATTTGGGGGGAAAGGAAAAAGAAGGTTTCGTGCATGGGCGACCCTTTCTTTCTGGAACCATTTTTGATGAAGATTCTTCCGTCTGTGGCGGGGAATATTCCCTAGTAGTGCATTTGTATATTCTCGAGGAACAGACCATTCTTGAAGTGTCTATACCAACCAAGTGGTATTCATCAATGGGACCGGACCTTCTCACCTACCTTGTGTTCACTTCCATTATTCACTTGCATCGAAGAAGAAAAACCATCGGTGCTTATCATTAATGATAGTGAACCTTTTGTGGAACTACCTCGAACACCAATGGTACAACTTGAAGATTTGGTAGAGGTTCTTGAAGCTCATAGTGAAGAAGAGTAGGAGTATAAGACTACGAAGCGGAAGTATGATGCTTTGGAGGGAGCTGCGAGCACTTGAAGCAAAAGAACAGAGGGCTTGGGGAAAACCAGAGTCTCTATCATCTGGTGCAGCGACCTGAGGACATTGTGATGACCACCTTCCGGGCAACAAGCCTAAGCCTTCCTCTTGATCATGTTTTGATGATCAGCCCCCGAGGGGGGAGAAAAGAGGAGAAAAATAGCATAACGAGGGAAGAGAAAGAAGATAGCATAACCCGAAAGCCTAGCCCAAGGGAAAGCATCGTCGGGAAGACGACAAAAAGAACAAGAGCGAGGAAGTATCGTCTTAGGGGGAGTAAGATTGTTGTAAATTTTTTTTAGTATAGAATATACAATGTAATTTTATTATTTCATTTGTTATCATATACATTGTAATTCTTTATTTGTTTTACGATTTGAATACCATTGTAATAATCGATTACATCACATTGATGTAACAAACTTTCATAAAGAGGTATTTCTGGAAAACATCGTCTTGATGTAAATAAACTCATTAAACTTGTTTAATACAACCATGTCTTATGCGATTTTCGTGGTATGGTCATGTAATCATCAAAAGGGGAGAATGTTAGATCAAGAGTTGTTAGATCAAGAATGTCCCGAGTTTTGATTAATTGACCTACGGACGAAAACAAGCAATCAAGACTTGCTAAGACGAAAGCGGCACGGAACGGAAGATGGCCATGACCAAAGTTTGAGTGTTGCGTCGTTGAGCCAAGACATCGGACGATGCGCACGAGACGGAAGAAGAGTTCTCAAGTTGAAGACCTTAAATGCATCCCGAAGTGAAGCTTAAGACGAAAGGATGAAACGAAACAAAAAGTTTGAAGACTCATTTCGTCTATCAAAAGTGATTCGGTTGAAGTCTAGCCAAGTTTTAAAATCTAAAAGGAATACATCATGAGGAAGAATCTAAGATCTATATGGGGATCTGCGCTTTCACATCCAAAGTCAAAAAGGTCCTACCTTTTTGTCACATCTACTCTGAAGTCATAAAAGGAAGCGCCCAATTAGTCAGAGATATCATTCAATCAGTCTATCAATCAAGGACAAGCAATGACCTTTTTGGAAAGTTCTCGAAGATCTCCAACGACTCTTGCGGCATTGAATGAGTCTAACGGCTATTTGAAGAAGATGCCTATAAAAGGACTTCACATGACGAACAAGTTGGCGAATACGGCTTATCTCCCTTCTAACTCTTAAGGATTCGCTCATTTCATAACTATTCTTCATTTTAAACACCTACTTTAGAGAGGAAAACTGCGTTTTGAAGAAACATCTTTCAAGTCACTTGTGTGGCATTTTAACTGAGGAGGAATTTGTGTTTTCAAAGAATACCTGGTTTGCTTTGAGGAAGGCTATGTGTTCGAAAGAATGCTGGTTTAACTGAGGAATTTTGTGTGTTCCAAAGAATACCTGGTTGTTTGCTTTGAGAAGGTGGGGGATCAAAGAATATACGCCAATAGCAGTTTGAGGTTCAAAGAATACTTGTAACCATTTCACGGTTGGTAGTGAAAGCTTCGGTGGTTCTTGGGTGGCGGGCGTAGTCTTGTATAAACGGAACGACGATATAAAAATATACATGCATTTATTTTATACCCCTTTCACTAGTTAACTAACGAGGATAAATATACTTTAACGTTTATATATTAAAATCAATCTTTCAAGATAAATGCTGTTTCGTCGAACAAGCTTTGAACCCCGGAGACGGAAACCCACAGAACGAAGGTACGGACGAAGAAAACTTTTTTTAGATATCTGATTGACCCCCCTTCTTGTGATTTGTCTTTTACATCCTCATACTCAATATTATAATCAAATTAAGGAGAACTACCACTAGCTTTGTGACTCGTGCTGTGTGAAGAAAAGCGGGGAAGTTGGTAGAGTTCCAAATCTCCACCATCGGGAACTTGATCTTTTTTAAGGAAAAACGTACTAGAACTTGAGAGAAAGAAAGGAAAGATAGATGAGAACGAGGAAGGATGTGTATTTTGAAGGTGTGGTAGACTCGCCCTTTTATAGTTGCTTAACCACCTATGGGCATTTATTACCCATTAAAATTATAACATTACATAATCAATTTTCATTATTTCGTTGAAGATAATTATTTCCTTAATTAGTGCGATTTTTGTTTCTAAGTTGGTGGTGATTTGGAGCAGTTGTGGTGATTTGATTTGTATCACCTTAATTACTTATTTCCTATTTCCTTAATTAGTTGTACCTAGTCTATAAATTCATATTGTATTCATTCCTTGAATAAGATACAAAAATAACATAAAATCTTGTTATTGATCTTATTAATTGAAACGTTATAATTCAATTATTATAATTAAAATAAGGCATTCACATAATTAATTATTATTATTATTAAAATAAACATTAGACCATTATTATTATTATTCAAGAGTAGGTTGTTACAATTCCACCACACACAAAAAATTTAGAACCACTGAAATTTACCGAGTGTAAAACATTAGGATGATCTTGTTTTCAACACAATATAAGAAAACGCCCATGTTATTCATTCACCGTTCTCCACCTCGGATCACACCTCCATTAGAGGAATCTCTTTGCCTCTTAATTGCTTTCTGCCTCTCTATCAGCGATCCTTAATGGATAGGTCTCCTTATGACAAGTTGACTCTTTACAATACATTATAATCTTTCGAACTATCATTTCTCTTATCATGCTTATTAACACTATCTAATACGAGCCACTTTCATCATTTCTTGGATAAACCTGTATACACCTTAATTTGTTGAATCACATCTAGACCTAAGGTAAACTATTTCCCAATACAACTTAGGATGGCGAGTCTTATATATTTTGTCGTATTTCCTATGAGTGTTATATCCGTAGAAGGTATTATAGGTGAACTTAACTAGAGGCAAAAAGGTATCACAATTCCTTTGTGTTCTAAAACACATGGTCTCCAAAGCGTCTTGAAGTGAGCGAGCTTTGCCAATGCGCTTTGACTATGGCCCGTAAAGCAAAGAAGCAGAAGGTATTCGACTCACTCTGCCATCCTCAAGAAACTTGCATCTGGCGATAGCGATTTATACCTCTTAACATCTCTCAACCTTAAGATCATTGTCACTTCTAAAATTCATGCTTACTCCTTACTTTCCATATATTTTTTTATATATATATATTTTCTGAGAAAAGCAAGGGGTTTATATCAGCGAGGTGTCATCTTAGATGGATCCCAAACTCTGAACCAGACTCATGTAGTCGCCCAATACTAAAATTTGGTTTGTATTAAAGAGTCTTCGTCTTGTAAATTTTCTTGCACACCTCTCCTTTGAAACAAAAAGGTTTAACCTTTCCAAGTTAAGGTGAGTCGGGGTAAGACTAATCTAAAGAAGTCTTGTATGAGCCTACGGTAGTATCAGCTAAACCGAAAAGCCATTACCAATCTCAAAATTGACTTAGGGGCTTTCCGCTTAGCGTTCTTTTGAAATTGTACCTTAGAGCGTTTTACAATTATTCTCATGATTTATCATACTAAACCAAAACTCGCGAACCACAGCACCACAACTTTTTGACATCCTAGAGTAAAAACTTACTATCCTCGAATATTTTTAGAAGCGCCTTTAGGATATCATATATGAAATCATACACATCTACCTAGGTAAAGTGAAAGATGTATTTCTTGTGGTCCATAAACATACTATTAGCGTTGTTCTTTTAAAATAGCCTCACAAGATACTTATAGTGATCATACTTGAAATGTCTTAGGCTTAACCTAGACTGCTTTGGAGTAGCAAGCTTAAGATTTATCTTGCGAACACGTAAGTTCTTACCAATTTAGTTAATCAAATCATTTTTATCCTAAGTAAAGGTACTTATTAATGGTATTTTTTATTCAACTACCTATAGTCTACACACAACTTCCTTAGAACCATTATTATCATTTCCCATTGTGTAAAGTCCTCTAAGGTGACATATTACTTCTAATGAAGCTATATCTTGAAGAAAACCTACTGTTGACCTCTCTAACTTCGCTAACTCTATTGGAGACATTCTATAATGAGCTATAAATATAGGTCCAATTCTTGACACTAGGTCTATACCAAAATCTATCTCACCATTGGGAGGTAAGAAAAATATATCTTCAAGAAAGTATCATAGAACTCACATGTTAGAGGCACGCCTTAACAAAGTCACTTGACTCACAGCTTCTAGGTTGGCTAATATCACATATACATAAACTATCTTTCTTAAGGAGACACAATTAATGGAGACGAGATATGAAAGTTCTATCTCTACTTACTTTCACACTATCAAATCGTTGGTCGATATAAAAACAATCTAAAGAACATGATTGGAGTATAACTAGTTCACACAAGAATAACATGTATCATGTGAGGATAAACAAATCAAATTTAAGACTAGCAAACTATTTTCAAGGATGTTTTAAATAGCCTTTCGGGTGAAGTAACAACAAAATTACTAGTTGGAGTAAAACTAATAAATCAATCTTTAAAAATGGAAATGGTGATTCAATTTATTTTATTTATTTATTTTTAAAATAGTAAGACGTAAAGAATTTTGTTACGGGAATCCAAAAGATCTGATTAGAGGAATCTTTTGTAGATGAAATCTATACCTTGAATTTAATTTGTGGAAGTAGGGGATCTTTATTGAGAATAAAGACCTCCGTTCTAATTTTCTATAGTCCGGGTTAATATCAATAGGGCGTGAGCTATAACCTAATCATTCCTTTTAGTCATCATGACGATAAACAAAGAAGATGAAAAACTTAGAGAAAGATGGGAGCTGTTTGCATCGAATCGATAAACATATCAAAAATGAAACACCTAGTCTAACATTAGTAGGCATAGCTCACATGTCAAACTAAGGTCTCTAAACTGGCTAAGAGATCTATCTCCTAACCATAATGTAGACCCATGCAAGGATTTCTTACTAAGGGGATCAACCTTACATTAGCTATATCAAGGTGATAACTAAGTTCAAAATCATAATCTTAAGCTTCTAACTATCTCCTTTGTCTCATGTTAACTCTCCTCGATCAAATCAGTATTTCAACTCTTTATGGTTCTATAAACCTCAGTAAGAGCGATACAAATAATATACACAAATTTTAACCTGATCGTTATTCTATCGATTCCAAATCATGGGTAGGATAGTTTCTCTTAAGTTGCCTAGAACCATGCGACACTACTGTTGTATATGCATTAATACAACACCAAGTCCTAGCTTAGAAGCATCATTACCTTTCAAGCTCTGTCAGGTCCAAGGGAAAACTAATATAAAAGGTTGTAGTCGACTTTTCCTTAGAGGTATACAACTATCCCTAGAGATCATATGTCCTAATAAAAGCTAACCTTTGTCAGGATAAAAATAACAAACCTACAAAAAAAAAATACTAAGAAGCTCACACCTTATCCTATCTCATCTTTCAAAGTAAGCAAATCATTCTAATGCGTAATACATCTCGAAATGAGGTAGTCCCCATAATCCACAAAGTAAGAAAGTTAAACCTAAGCTACGATACCACAATTATAACACCCCTCAACTTCTCCACCAAAATATTCTAATTTCTCTATGGTAATTAAATACATCATTCGATAACAAACCAAATCTTATTTCATAAGTAATTTTCAAATTAAATTTCTACAATTTGTATATTCTTTACAAAAGAAAAATCAAACTTAACATTCCTATATAATAGAAATTTCTCAAAACACGAAAATAGAAAGCAATAGTATATGATGTCTTCTTGACAAACGAGAGTTCTCCTAACCCCTACGACCTGGTGTCTCCTCCTGCTCATCTGGCTGCTTGGATTGCAAGAATCATCTAGATGTCAACCACAAACATAACCACTAGGGGTTAGCTCGTAATTTAATGATAATAATAAAATCATAAGAACAATACACACAAACAACGGATATAAAGAAGACATGAAATTTCAATTAACAAATCATCACAATTAACTATACAGCAATGATATGATGCATGTCGCTCACATTTCACTCTCATGTCATGTGGTACCATCGAAGAACAAGCCGAGCGATGCTAGAGGTACATGTCATCATCGAGCTCCTTTCTCACTAAAAATACTAGACAATTCTGTTAGGGCAACCAGTGTTGCAAAGTCAGTCACCACTCGTGGTGATCGGCCATAGTGGAAGTTTTCCACCGCGAATACTGCAAGTCTGAGCCATTACGACGTGACCGTGGAGTTGGCGTACTAGTTCCATTCATCCTCACATTTGAAAAACATTTTCCACTTTGTTTAGCATTCATGATAATCTCTCTCATTTTTAAAACACAATGCCTTACAAGCATATTCAACGGGCTGACCTCACTCCACGTCATAGGAGTAGGCATCCATCCCTTTCACTTTCAAAATAATTTCAACTGATTTATCATGAACCTAAATGACTGCATCAATACTGATATGACACAAAATTAATCTCTCAGTCCCTTCAATCATTTCCCTTAACATTAATAAATGTAGTCCATATGTCATTCACATCATTACATTACAAATGTAATTTATCGCAAAAACAATACAAAGAAGAAAGAATGCACTAATAATAACATGTGGAATTCTACATAATCATAATTGACCTAAAGTTTTATTTATTTATTTATACATTGACTAATGTTTAACAAATCAAATTACGAGTCAACCTTCATACCTCAAAATCCAAATGTCTAGTTATTGCCCCAATTTTCTCTCACCTGTTCTTTCACCTCTACACATCTATTCAATCTCTTATCACTTTAATTACAATGTCTCACTCACCAAAAATGAAACACTACAATAACTATCCATATCATGTTTACATCCACCTTTATATATATCTAACCACATCCTTCTATCCTTAATAAGATTTCGTCATCATATTCCTTTGCAATAAATATCACACCACCTTTGTACTAAACATATTATTGATCACAATGATAAGAACCTATTACCGTTCTATATTCTTTTTTATTTCTACTCAAACCCTATGAGTAATAAGATATCATGAAAATCTAATGCCAAAATCAGAAAATTAACTACATTAAATAATCATGTCAATCACATAATTATCCATAAAGAAATCATTACCCACGACACTCATTATCATTGAATTCTTATAACTACTCTCAATTAAAGGGTTCTCAATAGGTAAAACTTATTCTCTGGATTTTCTACTTAACCAAGGGTTCTTACAACTATAAAAGGATTCAAGGTTTCTTAGTATAAAAATATTGTAATTCAAAATGTCAATCTTCAATCCCTAGAAATTTCATATTTTATAATTTCATTTCTCTGATTTTCTTAACTTTCCCGCATTCGCTCACTCATTCACAATATACTAATCCCATCACAAAATCTACCTTTAGAGCACAATAATCCAATTTATTAAATAACAACAATCACATAATTAATCACAATTGTCAAACCAACAATACTCGGGGAACTCATAATAGCAATGATCTAATAATAGAACCACAATCATCATACCTAATGAATTTAATCATCAAAATTACAAAAAAAAAAAAAAAAAATATTTAGAAACAATTAATCACTCATACTCAATATTATCATCAAATTAAGAACTACAACAACTGAACTCGATACATTGTGTGTGAAGAAAAAGCTGAAGTTGGTAGAGTTCCAAATCTCCACCCTCACATCGGTAGAACTTCAATCTCCTTTTAGGGGAAAAAGACAATACTAGAACTTGAGTGAAAGATAGGAAAGATAGATAGAACGGGAAGGATGTGTGTTTTGAAGGTGTAGTAGACTATTTCCACTTTTATAGTTGCTTAACCACCTATGGACATTTATTACCCATTAAAATTATAACATTACATAATCAATTTCCATTATTTTGTTGAAGATAATTATTTCCTTAATTAGTGCAGATTCTGTTTCCTATGATTTGGTGGTGATTTGGAACAGAGTTGTGGGTGATTTGATTTGTATCACCTTTAATTACTATTTCCTATTTCCTTAATTAAGTTGTACCTAGTATATAAATTCATATTGTATTCATTCCTTGAATAAGATACAAAAATAACATAAAATCTGTTATTCAATCTTATTAAATTAAAAACGTTATAATTCAATTATTATAATTAAAATAAGGCGTTACATAATTAATTATTATTATTATTAAAATAGACATTAGACCATTTATTATTATTATTCAAAAAAATTGGGCTGTTACACAGAATATTTTGAATCCAATGGATGCATTACAGTGGATATGGAGAGCAAAACACGCCTTTTGAAGCTAGCCTTTGTATGGATATGGAATCACATCCCTGATGGTTCAAGGAAAAAACAGGAAGATATAAATTTTAAACTTGATTAGAAATCTCCATTAATCGCCTAAGATATAACATGTTGTATGTATATAAGTGAATAACATTCTCACCTTACAAGCTGGTTTATAAGGTTGAGTTAAGTTATCATCTAAATTTCTAACATGGTATTATGACTCTTTGCAAAGGGATGTTACAATGTATCTTTCCTTGCTTGATCTTTTCTCGTTTGCTTTGTATTCATGGAACCATCATCGATAAATTCTTATTTTTAGTTTCTAAAATTTACTTGTAACTTTACCAAATTTTCATTTAAATCACGAACTCTCGTTAATATAACCAAAATCTGAAGTTAACTTTGAATAAATATTGGACAAAATTTGAGATGAATTAAAATTTATATTTTATATTTTGGACAACATTTATATTTTCTTCTGAACTTAACTTTTTGAACAAATAAATACAAAACTTTAAACAAATAAATACACCATTTTGATGAATTAAAATATATAAATTGTAGAGTCTTCTTTTTTCGAACCTTTTTAACTATAGACTTAAGTAAGTTCTATTGGACCTAAATGTTTAACTGTTTATAACTGTTTTTGATGCATTATCTTCCCTATTTTAATGTGTTTCTTATACTTATCTGTTTTCTGAAAAGTGCAAAAGTTATGGTATGGAGCATCCACTCTGATTTTCTGAAGAGACTACTTTGCAATTGGGAGTTATGGTAGCATCATCTTCCTTTATCTGTTTTGGGAAAAAAAAAAGGGCTTTTTTGAGACCGATAATGATTCTTGTTATTTTAGTGGGAGTTTCTATTTGAATTGGTTACGATTGTTACTGGAAATTGATTCAATCAGAAACAGAGGAAGTGGAATTTAGTCACTGGAGAGTTGGTCTAGGAAACTACTAAATGATAGGGTAGTGATTACTGTTTATTTACTTCTGCTATAGGGAGTTAATTTGTAGTAACTGATATGCAGTTGGATGTATGCAATCATGATGGTTGCTTGTGTATCATTGATACTTATGATTAATACACAATTGTTTTTCTTGATAACAAAAGAAAAAGTAAATGGAGGTATGAAGTTGTTAAGACTAATATTTTTAGTTCAAGAGAGATGACTGTCTCAACTACAATAAAACAATTTAATAATGAATTAAATTGAAAGATGACAGCTCTCACTATAAATATAGTTAGGGGGAAACCAATGTTGCAGCAGAGTCACTTCCCACACTTATGGTGATCAGCCATAGTGAGAGTTTTTTTTCACGGGCGAATACCCTCCACTCATAAGCCATTACATCAACCCGTCATGAACCAACTATCCTAGTTCTATTCATCCTTAATTTTCACAAAACATCTTTCAGCTCATCTAACATTCATGGTAATTCTCATCTCTTTTCAAATCCCATGCATCACACACACATGTCTACCCAGGGGCAACTCTCCTTCCTCATGGCGCGACATCCATCCTTTAGATTCAACAAAATTACCATTGATTATCATGAACCTTAGGAGTGATTCATGCATTATGTCCCATCATATTAGCTCTCATCCACACATTATTTTACCATTTAAGGAGACTCCTCTCTGCCAAAACACCAACTAAGTTAATTCATAAACAACATCGTGGTACAATGATGCAAACAGAGTAATAAAAGGAATAACAAATGGAAGATTTAATGCAATATTCAGTTTTAGTGAGATGTAATGCAATACAAGGTGTAGTTTTCGTTCAGTAAGTTTGTTATTAGAAGGGCTGTTGATAACAACTACATCACACTTTGGAAGCATTGCATCAAGTTCCTTCTGAAACTTTGCTCGAGTCTCTTTCTCCAATTCAGGATCCATCTGAGTCGATCAAAATACAAGAGATTATAGTTAAAAGGTTTCAACCTCTCAAGTAAAAAGCTTCCCAATTAGATCCAGTACAGCTCCAATTGTCTTGCCTTCAAGATCATAAGCTCTATGTGCAATGCCAGCAACATTCCATTCCCATTAACAGCTTGATGGTACCCTGGCAAGAAACTCCTAATCAGAATGAGGATTTTCATTAAGCTACTTTGAAAAAGATACTTCTAGCCAGGGCTTTGGACTTTTCCTTTGTTGATTTTCTTTTCTTTCACTGAATGACCACTGACAAATTTGATATGTGTGGTTATATAATTATATCACATTGTTAAAGTAATCAAATCTTTGCAGCAATTTTACCAAATCAAATCATGTGTGAATTTAAACAAATGAACTACTTGCATATGTGCGCACATTTATAAATACACCATTTTGATGAATTAAAATATATAAATTGTAGAGATTTTTTCGAACTTTTTTTAACTAGACTTAAATAAGCTCTATTGGGCCTAAATATTTAACTGTTTTTGATGCATTATAGTCCCATTTTTAATGTGTTTCTTATACTTAGGTGGTGAAGTGCAAAAGTAATGGTATGGGGCATCCATTCTGATTTCTGAAGAGATTACTCTGTAGTTAAGACTAATATTTTTAGCTCAATTTTTCAAGTTGTGTACATTTTCTGTCTACTTATTTGGCTTAAACTTACGTTATGGGTATATGTTTAAAGGTACTCTCTGGCACATGTAAAAGAAGTATCTCCAACAAGCTATATAACTCTTGCTTTGGCACAGACAAAAAGAATATGAATTTTTCAACATGTCTATATTTAAGAGATGATTGTCCAAACTACAATAAAACATGTTATTTAAAAGAATTGAAATTCATGATGTGCAACATGATAATTGTTATATATCTTTATCATTGCAATAATGGTATATTGTTTTGTTCAAAGAGACATGATTATCTTGAAAAAACCATTAATTAACTTTTAAATGCATATATTGTTTAACAGTCTCAATGCCATTCAAGAAGTAGATTAAAAGAATTCTACAAATTATTTTTTATAAATTTTAAGATGATGACTTAAACTGAGATCTTACATATACTGAGCATGAATTTTATTAGTCAATCATGACTTCAACTTAGTTATATTTTAAAGATGAATTTTGACGTATCATTGTCATTGGGACAAAATACTTACTAAAAGTACTAAAAACTAAACTGGATCAAATATTTAATTATTGTCAATTAATTGAGTAAAGAGAAGATTGTTAATTGATACATCAAATGAATTTGCATGCAATTGAAGTTTAAGATACCAATAGATAATTTGATTTCAGAATACCATAGCAAAGATCTTACAATTGATTTTTTAAAATTCATATGACAGGTTTTAAGAATAAAAAGACCTCCATTTTTAAGTTGTTTCCTAAATGTAAAAGAAAAATCATGCATAATATGATTAGTCTTTGAAAAATATCTTCCAAGATGTACCCTCAGCTTCATCGTAACAATTCATTGGATACACATTGCTTTACTCAACTTTCAAGATGGAATACAGCTGTGAATGTCACAAAGGAGTAAACAATTATTGCTTGACTGACCATAAAGCCTCTTTGGATAGACATTTGCTACACTCAGGATTTCATACATTCACACTTTCAATTAATCAAAGCCGTTGAATAAAATCAGATTTAATCAAACTGAAATTGTGTCTAAAATTTGAACAATCCATTCATAATCTAACGATCACAATTTACAATCGAGTAAAACTGTAAATATTTTTCCATTCAATACAGACTCAATAGAAAGGTCATCCATCTTGAATAACTTGTTACTCATTTCATCACTATACCAATCCTCCATTGCACTGAGTCATACTGATTCTCATAAGCTCCACTTCAACTTACTCATTTCCATTCATCCGCTCACATTCCTATTCTAAACATGGCAGGAGCTCTTGTTGGTGGTGCTCTTCTTTCTGCTTTCCTTCAGGTTGCATTTGACAGGCTGGCTTCTCGTCAAGTTGTTGACTTCTTCCGTCAAGAAAACTTGATGAGACACTGCTCGACAAATTGAAGTTTCTGAAGCTGTGTCCATTGATGCTCTGGCTGATGATGCTGAACAAAAAGCAGTTAACAGATCCACGTCCAGAGAATGGCTTTTTCCAGTCAAGGATATTGTGTTTGATGCAGAGGATCTCTTGGCTGAAATAAGCTATGAACTCACCAAGTGCAAAATGGAAGCTGAATCTCAATCTCATACCTTTACTTACAAGGTATCAAATTTTCTTCAATTCTACTTTCAGTTCATTCAACAGGAAAATTGTCTATATCCAGGGATGAAAGAAGTCCTTGAGAAACTAGAGTATCTTTAAGTCAAATGGGTGATCTTAGGTTGAAAGAAGCTACTTATTCTCGTGTTGGATATGGCAAAATGTCGCAGAAACTTCCATCAACATCTTTGTGGTTGAAAGTGTTATTTACGGCAGAGATTATGACAGCGAAGAAATTATCATAGTTGGTTGACATCTGAAACTGACAGCCATAACCAATTATCAATAATTTCTGTTGTGGGCATGGGTGGGTTAGGTAGAGCCCTTGCCCAACATGTATACAGTGACTCAAGAATGGAGGCGGCTAAATTTGATATCAAAGCTTGTTTGTGTTTCAGTTGATTTTGATGATGTTTTGACGAGTGACAAGGAGCTGCAATTCTTGAGGCAATCACTAATTCAAAAGATGATAGTAGAAACCTAGAGATGGTTCATGGAAGATTGAAGAAAAATTGTCAGGAAAGAAATTTCTTCTTGTTTTGGATGATGTTTGGAACGAAAGGCGAGAAGAATGGGAAGCTGTCCAAACTCCTCTCAACTATGGGGCTCAGGGAGTAGAATTCTTGTTACCACACGCAATGAAAGTTTTGCTTCTATCATGCGGTCTAATAAAGTGCATCAGCTTCAACAATTACAAGAGGATCAAAGCTGGAAAGTATTTGCTAAACATGCATTCCAAGATGATCATCCTCAGTTGGATTCTGAGATCAAGGAGATTGCTACAAAGATAGTTGCGAAGTGCAAAGGCTTGCCTCTAGCACTGAAATCAATTGGATGTCTTTTACACACAAAGTCATCTGTTACTGATTGGAAAAGTGTATTATTAAGCAACATATGGGACTTGAAGAAAGGAAATAGCGACATTATCCCTGCTCTATTTTTGAGCTATTGCCACCTTCCTTCTTATCTCAAGAGATGCTTTGCTTTTTGTGCATTGTTCCCCAAAGATTTTGAGTTTGACAAGGAAAAATTGATTTTATTGTGGATAGCTGAAGGTTTTCTACAATGTCCTCAACAGAGTCAGAGTCCACTAGAAGTTGGTGAAATATACTTTGATGATCTATTGTCAAGGTCTTTCTTTCAACAATCAGGCAGGTACAAAAGGTATTTTAACATGCATGACCTGGTCAATGATTTGGCAAAATATGTTTGTGGAGACATCTGTTTTAGGTTGGAAGTTGATAAAGAAAAACGTACACCAAAAACTACCCGTCATTTCTCATTTTCTATCAAAGACATTGTGTATTGGGATGCTTTTGATAGTTTACTTGAAGCTAAAATGTTACGTACCTTTATTCCAACAACAACTGGGATAAGTGGTGATCTTCTTATTCCAGTGAATGAGTTGTTCTCCAAGTTTAAATTCTTACGTGTCTTATCTTTTTCGGTTATTCTGCCCTTACAGAGTTACCTGAATCTGTAAGCGAAGCCAAATATCTCTGTTCGTTAGAGCTTTCATTTACTAAAATTAAAAGACTGCCTGATTCAATATGTTTTGCTGTATAACTTGCAAGTACTGAAGTTAAACTCCTGTGTGAGTTTAGAAAATTTGCTCGAATTTGCATAAACTCACCAATTTTGCATTGCGCCTTGAATTTAGAGAAACTAAGGTGAGAGATATGCCAGTGCATTTGGAAAATCTGAAGAATCTTCAAGTACTGAGTACGTTTTGTGTTGGCAAAGGTAGTGAGTCTTGTAATATTCAGCAACTTGGAAGACTCATAATCTTCATGGAGAACTATCAATTGAGGAGCTGCAGAATATCGTGAATCCCATGGATGTGTTAGCAGTGGATTTGAAGAGCAAAACACTCGCTTGGAAAGCTAGAGTTACGATGGAAGTGGAACCACATCCTGATGATCCAAGGAAAGAAAAGGAAGTACTTGAGAATCTACAACCTTCCAAACATTTAAAGTATTTATCAATTTGGAATTATGGTGGTACAGATTTGCAAGTTGGTTATCGAATAATTCATTATTGAATGTGGTGTCCATATGCTTGGAGAACTGTAAATATTGCGTATGTCTGCCTTTCTTTTGACTACTTCCATCTCTCAAGGAGAGCTGACAATTTCAGGGTTTGATGGATAGTGAGTGTTGGTGCTGAATTTTATGGGAATACCTCATCTCCATTTTCATCCTTGGAAAGAACTGTACTTTGAAGATATGAAGGAATGGGATGAATGGGAATGCAATATAACTTTCCGTCTTTCTCTTGGAAAGTATATATATTCGTGTCCAAAGCTGAAAGGCCTGTCAGAGCAACTTCTTGTTGGGCATGCCACATCAAATACTTGTCTTGAAGAATTGCACATTTATCATTGCTTGAATATTAATATCCCTATGAGACTTTGCTGTGATTTCCTCTGAGAATTTGTGATCCATAAATAGCTGTGACTCTGTAACAACCTTTCCGTTAGATTTCTTTCCAAAACTCTGTTCGCTTGCCCTCAGGAGATGCCGTAATTTACAAATGATTTCATAGGAGCGCACACATACTCATCTTAAGGAACTGGCTGTGAGAAGTGCCATCAGTTTGAATCAATGCCTAAACGCATGCATATCCTCCTTCCATCTCTGACTGGTTTAAGGATGAATGATTGTCCAAAAGTGGAGTTGTTCACAGAAGAAGGTTTGCCACCAAATCTAAAAGCTTGTGGATTCAAGGAGTGAGTGAAGTGGAGTGTTTCCAGAGGAAGGTTTACTGCCACTCTCTCTTACTTGTCTGGAAATATCTGGAATTACCCAAATCTTAAAAAAACTGGACTACAAAGGTCTGTGCCAGCCTCTCCTCTCTCAAGAAATTGAGTCTCATGTTCTGCCCTAAACTTGAATGCTTACCAGAGGAGGGTCTCCCCAAATCCATTTTCCATTACTCAAACAGCGTTGCCAGAAACCAGAAGGCCAGGATTGGGTAAAGATTGCTCACATGCAATATCTGACAATTAGTGAGATGAATTAATTCTGAAATGTGTGCCTCTTGTTCACGTGCGAATTCAGCACAGTATCTTCACATCTTTTGATCCCTGCTATTTTGTTTTAGTCATTGTATAATTAGTATTTTTATCTATTTAATTTATTATTATTTAATATAAAATAATATTTATTATCAATAATTATTATTCTGATTAAATGTTTACATTTATACTTTTAATAATTTTACAAAAAAGGTGACATTAACTAAAGTAAAAGAGACATGTGACAAAAATGAAGTTATCTAATAAGTAAAGAGATAGATTAGAACTTTTGCAGAACTAATATGTATCATTAATAAATATGTATATGTAGAGATGGAGTACATCCCTTATTTTAAGAGTAAGAAATTTACTCATTTACTTTTCTTGATTTATTGATTACAATGAATGACACCATTAGATTAAGAAAAAGATAAAAAAAAAAAAAATACAATTCAAAAAAGTAGATTAAAAGAATTCTACAACATGTTTTTTATACTATAATTTTAAGATGATAACTTTAACTAAGATCTTCATATATTGGGCATGAATTGTATTAGTCAATCATGACTTCAACTCAGGTATATTTTGATATGGGCATCCATTCTGATTTCTGAAGAGACTACTCTGTAGTTGGGAGTTATAGTGGCATCATCTTCCTTTATCTGTTTTGAAAAAAAAAGCTTTTGAGACCATTAATGATACTTATTACTTTTGAATTGGCAACTATTGTTACTGAAATTGATTCAATAACAAACAGAGGAAGTGGAATTAGTCACTGGACAGTTGGTCTGGGAAACTACTAAATGATAGGGTAGTGATTACTGTTTATTTACTTCTGCTATAAGGAGGTTAATATGTAGTAACTGATATGCAGTAGGATACTTATGCAGTAACTTATTGGATGCATGCAATCATGATGTTTTGTTTGTGTATCATTGATACTTATTATTAATACACAATTGTTTTTCTTGATGATAAAAGTAAAAGAAAATGGAGGTACGAAGTTGTTAAGACTAATATTTTAGCTCAATTTTTCAAGTTGTGTACATTTTTCTGTCTACTTATTTGGCTTAAACTTACGTAATGGGTATATGTTTAAAAGGTACTCTCTGGCACATGTAAAAGAAGTATCTCCAACAAGCTATATAACTCTTTGGCACAGACAAAAAAGAATATGAATTTTTACAACATGTCTATATTTAAGAGAGATGATTGTCCAAACTACAATAAAACATGTTATTTAAAAGAATTGAAATTCATGATGTGCAACGATAATTGTTATATATCTTCATCATTGCAATAATGGTATATTGTTTTGCTCAAAGAGACTTGATTATCTTGAAAACCATTAATTAACTTTTAAATGCATATATTGTTTAACAGTCTCAATGCCATTCAAGAAGTAGATTGAAAGAATTCTACAAATTATTTTTATAATATAATTTAAGATGATGACTTAAACTGAGATCTTACAGCATATACTGAGCATGAATTTTATTAGTCAATCATGACTTCAACTTACTTATATTTTAAAGATGAATTTGACGTACCATTGTCATTGGGACAAAATACTTACTAAAGTACTAAACTAAACTGGATCAAATATTTAATTATAGTCAATTAAGTGAGTAAAGATAAGATTGTTAATTGATACATCAAATGAATTTGCATGCAATTGGAGTTTAAGATATCAATAGATAATTTGATTTCAGAATACCATAGCAGATCTTACAATTGATTTTTAAAATTCATATGACAGGTTTTAAGAAATAAAAAAGACCCCTCCATTTTAAATTGTTTCCTAAATGTAAAAGAAAAATCATGCATAATATGCTTAGTCTTTGAAAAATATCTTCCAAGATGTACCCTCAGCTTCATCGTAACCATTCATTGGATACACATTGCTTTACTCAACTTTCAAGATGGAATACAGCTGTGAATGTCAGAAAGGACTCCTTTGACAGGTTGGCTTCACCAAAAGTTCTTGACTTCTTTCGTGCAAGAGAACTTGATGAAACGTTGCTCAGAATGTTGAACATCATGCTTCTGTCAATTGATGCTCTGGCTGATGATGCAGAACTAAAGCAGTTCAGAGATCAACGTGTGAAAAAATGGTTTGCTGCTGTCAGAGATACCGTGTTTGATGCAGAGGATCTCCTGGGTGAAATAGAGTATGAAGTCATCAAATGTCAAGTGGAAGCTGAATCTGAATCTCAAACCTTTACTGGAAAGGTATCAAAATTCTTCAACACTACTTTCAGTCCATTTAACAAGAAAATTGTGTCAGAGATGAAACAAATCCTTGAGAGACTAGAATATCTTGCAAGCCAAAAGGATGCTCTTGGTTTGAAAAACGCTACTTGTCCTAGTGTTGGATCAGGTAGTAAAAAGCAAACAACATCTTTGGTGGTTCAAAGTGCTATTTATGGCAGAGATGAAGACAAAGAAGTGATCTTTAATTGGCTCACATCTGAAACTGGCCTTAATAACCAGCTATCTGTACTTTCTGTTGTGGGCATGGGTGGGGTGGGTAAGACCACCCTTGCCCAACATGTACAATGACCCAAGGATGGAGGCCGCAGATTTTGGCATCAAAGCTTGGGTCTGTGTTTCCGATGATTTTGATGTTTTGAGGCTGACAAGAGCAATTCTTGAAACAATAACCAAATCAAAGTATGATGGTAGAGAACTAGAAATAGTTCATGGGAGATTAAAAGAAGAATTGGCAGGGAAGAGATTTCTTCTAGTTCTGGATGATGTTTGGAACGAAAGACTAGAAGATTGGGAAGCTGTTCAAACTCCTCTCAATTTTGGGGCTCCGGAAGTAGAATTCTTGTAACCACACGCAGTGAGAAAGTTGCATCTACCATGCGGTCGTGCAAAGTGCATCGCCTGAAGCAATTAGAAGATGATCACTGCTGGCAAATTGTTGCTAAACATGCATTCCAAGATGATCATCTTCCATTGAATGCTGAGCTGAAGGAAATTGCCAGTCGATAGTTGAAAAGTGCAAAGGATTGCCTCTGGCGTTGAAATCAATTGGAAGTCTTTTACGCACAAAGTCATCTGTTTCAGAATGGGAAGATGTAATTGAAAAGCGAGTTATGGGACTTTCCTAGTGGTGATAATGAAATCATTCCTGCTCTGTTATTGAGCTATCACCACCTTCTTCTTCTCATCTCAAGATTACGATTTCGCAAGGACTTTTTAATTGAGCTGTGGATGACTCAAAATTTTCTACAAGGTCCTCAACAGAGCAGGAGTCCAGAAGAAGTTGGACAACAATATTTGATGATTTATTATCTAAGTCTTTCTTTCAACAGTCAGCAGATACGGAACTTATTTTAGGATGATGCATGACCTTAAAATGATTTGGCAAATTATGTCGGTGTGGACATCTCATTTCCAGGTTGGGATTAGGAAAGAGGAAGGGTACCAAAAACATGCCACATTTTTTCACTCCCCAGCAATTATAAGGAATATTTTGATGTTTGGAGAGTTTTTACATGGATGCTAAAGGCTATGACATTTTTTCCCTGCAACTAGTAGAGAGTTTGTGACTCTGGACTTCAGAATGCAGGATTTCAATACATGATTTGTTCTCCAAATTTAAGTTCCTACATTTCTTTATCTTTTGTCTCATTGTTATGACCTTAGGGAGAGGTGCCTGACTTTTAGGTAGAACTTGGAAACATCTCCTGCTTCATTAGACCTTTCATGGACTGATAGAAAAATCTCCTGATCTAACATGTTGTTGTATAATCCTGGGAAATACTGAAGCTGGTGTAGATTATCGAGATTGGCAGAGCTGCCCATGGAGTTGTATAAAACTCACCAATTTGCTGCCTTGAATTTAGTTGTACTGGGAGTGAAGACAAAAGCATTTGAAAAAAACTGAAGAATCTCAAGTATTGATGTGTCTGTGCTGGCAAAAGCAGTGAATTCAGTATCAGGCAGTTAGAGGACACACCTCATGAGAGCTAACAATTGAGGAAGCTGCAGAATATTAGAAGATCCCTCAGATGCATTAGCAGCTAGATTTGATAAAACAAAACAGGCCTTGTGTGAAGCTTTGACTTAGGAATGGAATAGAGAGCATATCCTGGTTGATGATCCAAGGAATGAAAAGAAAGTACTTGAGAATCTACAACCTTCCCAACACTTGAAGGAGTTATCAATTAAGAACTACGGTGGTACAGAGTTTGCAAGTTGGTTATCGAATAATTCATTATCAAGTGTGGTGTCCTTAAATATGAAAGACTGTAAATATTGTGTATGTTTGCCTTCCCTTGGACTTCTTCCATCTCTCAAGAGCTACTTGGGATCTGGTTTGATGGGATAGTGAGTGTTGGTGCTGAATTTGGGAGTAGCTCTTCTCCATTTCCATCCTTGGAAAACTGCACTTCGAAGATATGAAGGAATGGGAAGAATGGGAATGTACATCTGCTTTTCCACGTCTTCAATATCTTAAGATATGGAAATGTCCCAAGCTAAAAGGGCTCTCGTGAGCAACTTCTTCATGTAGAGGAACTAGATATTAGTAGCTGTGACTCTCTAACAACCTTTCCTTTAGATTTCTTTCCAAAACTCTGTTTGCTTCGACTCAACGATTGTAGTAATTTACTAATGATTTCACAGGAGGAGCGCACACATACACATCCCAAGGAATTGTCTATTACTGAGGTCATCAGTTAGAATCAATTCCTAAACACATGCGCATTCCTCCTTCCATCTTCACTCTTTAAGGTTATAATGATTGTCCAAAAAGTGGAGATGTTCACAGATTTGCCATCAAATCTAAAAAGCATGATTCTCACAAGTTACAAACTCATCGCCTCACTAAAAGGGAGCTTGGGAGTCAACACATGTCTTGAAAGCTTGTATATCTCTCAGGAGTGGACGAGGTGGAGTGTTTTCC
>JALJEV010000961.1:0-20065 GCA_026586105.1 Hylodesmum podocarpum
TCACACTCTAATAAATCATATAGTGTAAAATTATTATACAAACCACTATTTAATTTATCCCATGGGTCACAAATTAAGTTTCATGTTTCCTCAACAGTACCAAGGGTAGTGTTACACAGCCCACATGTGCATGAATAAAAAAATATATTTTGTAGACACCTACAATACATGATTAATTAGAAAATATATATAAATACAAGTCAATACAAATGGTACAACTATGTTGACTCATATCTCTTCGTCTATACATAACATCCTTTAGAAGCAAGCAACAAAGTTTTGGCTTATATTCTTAGGAGAGTATTGAAGGTAACAACATAACATAACATATCATTTGTTAAGTACTCCCCTTTCATTGTTTCTCTCTTGTGTCGTTATGTCATCTTCGTTTGTTAAGTACACCACATTCTTTTTCATCGCAGTTGTCCTGCTCATGTGATTTTGTAAGTTAAATTTCTTAATTTTTTAGTTCAACTGTTAGAAACTTAGAATTTAATTATCGGATTTGTTGTTGAATGTTGATGGAATTTATGTTGATCAAATGTAAATTTTGTTGCTCTGTAGATCGATTCAATTTTTATGCAAATTCTTCTATTTAATTTGTGTTGTTGTTCTCTTTTGAGATGTCTTTTACTGTTCAATTGCTACTCTGTTCAATTTCAATTACTTCTTGATGTTTTGTTGTTATTCAACTACTTCTAGTTGTTCAATTGCTTCTTTGCTATTCAATTTCTCTGTTCAATTTTTGGGTAATTTCTTTCTGTTGAATTTGTTTTATTATTCTCGGTTCGGTGTCTATTGTTCTTCTATAAATTACTACTTTGGTTGTTTGCAAAATGCTCAAAGTGATAGTGGAAGTGCATCAATTTCATCGTAATGAAAATTTTATTCTAAAGATTCTCTAACTTATTTCTTCTCTCTACAAATGAGATATTTAATTGAGGACAGATTTTTGTGGAAGATTCATTTTTTGGGTATTTATTTGTTGAAGCATGATAGGTTTTAAGTTTTGATTCTTAAGCAAAATAAGTAATATTTGTATTTTTTCATAAAAAAGTAGGTTTTTACGGATCTATCATACGTAGACTTTCAAGTGATAACCTTGCCAAAATGTAATATACTAAAAGAGATATTTATAAATTAAAAAAATATAATACTAAATGAGATATTTATTAATTATAATTCTCTATACAGAACTATAAAGACTTATTTACCTAATTCTCATCCATCATGAACAACATATTAATAGTATTAATTTGTTTATCTATTTTCCTAATCAAAATCTTATTAGTAAGAGTATATTCAGCATGTGTTAAACCCAAATTCTTAACTATAAACATCAATATTTATTTTTTGTTAAGTCTGATTAAAAGGTAAATCATGACTCTTAATTTTGACAATTGAAATCCAATTTTATAATATGTTAAAATTGATATTTTTTAAATATATTGTGACACATCTTCATTTGATGAAAGGCCGAATGTTGTGTTCTTAATTTGAAGTATAAAGAAATACTAATGTATGTATGATAGAGCAAATTAATGAATCCAAACAAAAAACTGGCCAAACTAAAAGATAAGTTTTCATCTAACAAATATATTTAAATTTTAAGTTACTAATCATTTTATTTAGGTCTTGTAGGTTCAATTGACTTTACATAGCTCAAATACTAAGAATTTACCTAGTCCTCTCTCCAAAAAGACAAACAAAATCAAACAAAAAATGGTTTTCTAATAAGAAGATCCTAGTAAGTTAGTTACTTTTATTTCAATATTCTTCAACTATTAAAGAACAAATTTTCCAACTATGATGAAAACATCATCCATAGAGAAGTATTCAATAAAATGGATGTGTAATACGCTTCTAATAAATGAATGAAGATGTGAAGCGGTACAGCTAATGGCTATTTCAAGACCACAATTTATAAAGGTCCGTGTTTGGCGATTAAAGGTTAAAGATTTCCTACCTGATTAAAACTTTTGAAGATTTTTCAATCTCTCTTCGCCAAGCTTTTTATACCATTTTCATTGTAAATCCATCTCAATGCGAGATTGGATTTCCGAAATGAGACAGTAAAATCTCGTTGTAAATCCTTTACTCTTAGTGGTTGGTGGCTTGAAGAGAGTTTGCTCAATGAATATTTGTATAACCTAAGAGGTTTGATCAAAGAATACTCATACTAAATTTTGATATATAGAGAAACTTTAGTTGTTATTAGGTAAAAGAACTCGACATGAGCTCTACTTTTGAATTAAGATGAAATAATACAAAAATATTTTGCATATTCTTTTTATTTAATCTACTTTCCTTTTAGCTAATCAAAGTAGGATTGATTGTGTCTAAATAAGCCTTTATGAAAATCTTTGAAAAGCTTGGTTTTAAAAAAGAGAGGGTAAGACATTGAACGGATACAAACTTTTGTGTTGCGAAAAGCTTGCAAAAGTTTTTTATGATACTGATCTAACCCTTTCACCTCTTGGCGTTTTTAGCTTTTTAAAGTTTGGTATACTTGAGTTCATCCATTAAAGGTTAAGCCGCCTAACAACGTTAGAGGAAAAGATCTGTTATAACAAGCTCATTAACTATGATTATCGAGTGATCCTCCATGAACAAGCCTTACTTTTTGAAGATGTCTACCCCAACTAGGCCGCGAATGTAGATTTATATTAAATGTACCTAATGGAAGATCATTACGAGGGAAGAAGATATGTTTCTCACTTTCAATCTTAGAAAGTGAGTAGGGAAATAAAGAATTTGCTATCTTGGAGAACAATAAAGATAGATAGTGTTATCACATGTGCATTATCTAGAACGAATATAATAGATTTGACTTGTAGAAGATAACTAATGAACTCTAGGATACTCTTAAAATATTTCATTAAGGCATAGAAAGATGTCAAATTGAAAAAAAAATTATCACTCTCCAAAGAAAACATGCGTAGGATTTTCTCAACGGCGAATGGCGAAAGTGGTATATTGAAAGTGTTTGGGTTCCAAATCATCTAAACGATTGACAACTCTAGGGAACAACCTTCACCAAGACACAAAACAATATGAAAAATCTAGACAATTCTCCGGCTTAAGAACCATATCAATAACTATCTCCCGTGGGAAGAGATATGAAAACCTTTGATAACTCATGAAGGTATTTTATACTCTTTTTATCTCATATAACTTTATCCTTTTAAAACTCTTAAGCAACCTAAAATGAACTCTAATTACTCCTTAATTCATAAATATTTGTGTTAGAGCTTATTGTTAGATGGTCCGTTAAGTGTTTCATGTGAAAATAATAAAAAAGGGAGAAAAAAACGTGCCCAAGAATGCATCTCTTGCGAGTTGGAACTCAACTTACGCAAAGTAAAGCTCCATGAAGAACAAAAGTTCTTAGAACCTCGTCTCGTGCTCATCGCCACATCTCGCATGGTACGATTTCTTTAAGAGCAAGTTAACTTTCTTTGAACCTCATCGTGATCTCATCTAGCTCAACTACTACATCTCGCCAAGTGAAGTAACTTCAAAGGCAAGTTAACTCTCTAACCCCATCTCACTTGCTAAATCTCCGCTCAATTACTACATCTTGGCGTGAAAGTGACTTGACTTGCATTACATGTTTGCTCTACGTAACATGAAATCATACGTGAGTTACTTATTATCTCAGCGATCGGACCTTGACATGCCCAAGTCAAAGTTTGAAGGCTATAAATATAACTTATTTTGATCGGTAAGTGACACTTTTTGACCTAGTTTTTAGTCGCTTTGGCTTAGTCTTGATCTTGTACCAACCCACTCGCCGAAAAGCACTCCAGTTCAGAGACGACAACGAAATTAAACCACAAGCGAAAAAGAAAGGAGACACTGAGAGCACTTTTTCCCTATGTATTCTCTTTCAATTTATTCTCGTGTTGTTTTCTATTCCAATATGATCTAACTCCCTCTTTGATTGGGGAGAACGATGTAACCTTTAATTAATCTCTTTATATGATTCTCGATGTTATTTAGTATATGTTTAGGTGTTTATTCTTGTGCATAATGCTATTTATTAATTGACGATCAATAAAATTGACGTGGGTAAACGTTAGGTAACTCACAAAGTATACCTTCCATGTAAAGAGACTAAAGAATTAAACCATTATGCTATAGTCTTAGATAGGAGAAAGGTAGAAAGTAAAGGTCGTGAATCACCCAAGTTTGCCCCTCAATTCAGATTTAATTCCCTACCAACCTGTAATGATTTGGACGCCGGACGGTAGATAAATTTCAATTACAGTGCGGACAATCACGCATGGTGCAATCCATCCAACCATGATTATACATGAATAAATAAAAAAAGAGGGGAAAGTATATGGAGAATTACAGAATATTGGGGATCTCAATCGCTTCTCATCTCAACCCCTTTCTTTAAAAAATTATCATTACTTTATTTAGAAATTCATCGCTTACAAATAATTACTCTTCTCTTTATGCCTTTGAGAATCCGGAATTTCTTATCATCATAGTAATACAAATCCCTCGCTTTTAATATTTATTACTTGACGATCAATATATTTATCATAAATCGGGTACAGTCGAATTTGTTTATCATAAATATTGCACGCCTCAACTGCATCAACCTTATCCTCGATGTGAACTCAATGGAGTTCTTTTAAATTCACGGTTCATCTATAACAAATAAACAAGTTTAAAGTGCAAAGGTATATACCTTTACGTTTCTAAGAGGGAATGTTAAAAGTGTAAGACTCTTAAGTCTAATAAAAGAACAAAACTCGAAGCTTAAAGCTAAACACCTCCGACAAAAGTTAAGAAAAAATTGTTTGATGACAAGATATATATCTTCGTGTACTCAAGAAGTTTTAGAGGATGATGTTGAAGAAAAAGAATAAGTAACTACTTATTAAAAGGATAAAAGACTTCCTAAAAAAAGTCAAGCTACAAAGATCTAAGAAAGATTTGAAGATATCTATTATAAGTATAGAAAATTAAGACACATCAAATCTAAATATTTCTTAAATAGAGGACCTACAAATATTTGTCTAAAGACAGATGTATCAAAATCATTTAAAGTACTTTTTTAAGACGGAACCTCTTCATCATCTTCAAGTTTCAAACTTAGATATGATGAAATATTTTATAATACTCCCTTTTCGAACAATTAATGGTCAATCCATTATGAAAAAATATATAAAAAAAATACTAACTAATGTTCCATTCATAATTAAAAAGTATGTATAAAATGCAAGAATAAATTCATTGAAATTGACTATAATGATATTTCAAGTTTAACGATTATGAACAAGAATTAATTTAGAAGGAAGCAGAACGAAACACATATATCACATCAATAAATAAACATTTAAACCCATAAAAATAGTGTATGATAGAATTTTTCTAGACGAGTTGACCTTTCCAACTCAAACTAAGTTGAGGCAGATTTACAGGATGAATAATCAATTCGTTGATTAAACTTAAAATTCAGGATTTCATATATTCAACTAATCAGAGCTGCTTGAATAAAAATCGAATTTATCAAACATAAATTAGTCTAAAATTTGAGTCATCCATTCATAATCAAACGAACACAATTTAATTACAATTGAAGAAAGCTGTGAATATTGGTCGAGTCATCATCAAAGACTCAACAGTGTCCTTAAAAGTAAAGTCATCCTTCTTACCAAATTTGTTACTCATTTCATCACTATAACAACCCCTCTCAATTGCACTGAGTCATACAATTTCATAAGCTGCACTTCCTCCAAATTACTCATTTCCATTCATCCACTTACTTTCCTACTCATGGCAGGAGCTCTTGTTGGTGGTGTGCTTTCTTCTCTTTCTGGTTTCCAGGTTGCGTTTGATAGACTTGCTTCTCGTCAAGTTGTTGACTTCTTCAGTCAAAGAAAACTTGACGAGACACTGCTCAGTCAGCTGAAAATCATGATACTGTCCATGGATTCTCTGTCTGATGATGCAGAACTGAAGCAGTTCGATGATCCACGAGTGAGAGCATGGCTTTTTGCTGTCAAGGATGCCGTGTTTGACGCAGAGGATCTCCTTGATGAAATAGACTATGAAGTCATCAAATGTCAAGTGGAAGTTGAATCTGAATCTCAAACCTTAACTGACAGTATCAAATTTCTTCAGCACTACTTTCAGTCCATTTACCAAGAAAATTAACTCGGAGATGAAACAAGTCCTTCAGAAACTAGAATGTCTTGCAAGCCAAAAGGATGCTCTGGTTTGAAAAGGGCTACTTGTCCTAGTGTGGGATCGGGTAGTAAAACACAAACAACATCTTTGTTGGTTGAAAGTGTTATTTATGGCAGAGATGAAGACAAAGAAATGATCTTTAATTGGCTTAAATCTGAAACCAACAATCGCAACAAGCTATTGATTCTTTCTGTTGTCGGCATGGGTGGGTTAGGTAAGACCACGCTCGCCCAGCACGTGTACAATGACCCAAGGATGAGGAGGCAGATTTTGACATCAAAGTTTGGGTCTGTGTTTCAGATGATTTCGATGTTTTGAGGCTGACAAAGCAATTTTGAAGCAATCACAGGAAAAGATGATAGTGTGGAAACCTAGAAATTGTTCACAGAAGATTGAAAGAAGAATTGACAGGGAAGAGGTTTCTTCTAGTTCTGGATGATGTTTGGAACGAAAGACGACAAGAATGGAAGCTGTCCAAACTGTTTCCATTATGGGCTCCGGAAGTACAATACTTGTGACAACACGCAGTGATACAGTGGCATCTACCATGCTGTCTTGTAAAGTGCTTCAAAGCAATTAGAAGAAGAAAGTTGCTGGCAAGTTTTTGCTAAACATGCATTCCGAGATGATCATTTTCAGTTGATGCTGTTTTTGAAGGAGATTGCCCCTCAAAGATAATTGAAAAGTGCAAAGGATTGCCTGGCCATAAGATCAATTGGAAGTCTTTTGCGCAGTAAGTTATCTGTTTGGGAATGGGAAAATGTATTGAAAAGCAAGCTGTGGGACTTACCTACGGAGATAGTGAAATCATTCCTGCTCTGTTATTGAGTTATCACCACCTTCCTTCTCATCTTAAGAGGTGCTTTTTTTTGTGCCTTATTTCCCAAAAGATTACAGTTTAAGAAGGAGATTTTAATTCAATTGTGGATGGCTCAAAAATTTTTTACAAGGTCCTCAACAGAGCAATCGTCCAGAAGAATAGGAGAACAGTATTTTGATGATTTATTATCTAAGTCTTTCTTTCAACAGTCACAGATACAGATACGAAACATGTTTTGTGATGCATGACTCTAAATGATTTGGCAAATTATGTTTGTGGGGACATCTGTTTCTAGGTTGGGAGTTGGTAAAGCAAGAGGTGTACCAAAAACAACCCGTCATTTTCTAATTGCAAGCAACGGACGCTGAATATTTTGATGTGTTCGAGAGTTTATGCCTCTGATGCTAAAAGGCTGCGTACATTTTTTCCAGCAAGTCGGCGAGAGATTTTTGTGGGCCGAACTTTGGGAATGCCGATTTCAATACATGATTTGTTCTCCAAATTTAAGTTCCTACATGTCTTATCTTTGTCTCATTGTTCTGAATTTAGAGAGGTGCCTGACTCTTTAGGTGAATTAAACATCTCCGTTCATTAGACCTTTCATGGATCAGAATAGAAATCATCTGATTCAACATGTTTGTTGTATAACATGCAAATACTGAAGCTGGTAGGTTGTGAGAGATTGGAAGAGCTGCCCATGAAGTTGTATAAACTCACCAATTTGCGTTGCCTTGAATTTAGATTTACTAAAGTGAGAAGAATGTTGATGCATTTTGGAAAACTGAAGAATCTTTCAAGTATTGATGTTCTGTGCTGGCAAAAGCAGTGAATTCAGTATTTTGCAGCTAGAGGACACAATCTTCATGGAGAGCTATCAATTGAGAGTTGCAGAATATTGAAGACCCATCAGATGCATTAGCAGTTGATTTGATAAACAAAACACGCCTTGAGAGCCTGATGATCAAAAAAGGAAAGACAAGGAAGTACTTGAGAATCTACAACCTTCCAAACTCTTGAAGGGTTTGTTAATTAAGAACTATGGAGGTATACAGTATCCGAGTTGGTTATCAAATAATTCATTGTCAAATGTGGTGTCCTTAGATATGGTGGACTGTAAATATTGCGTATGTTTGCCTTGCCTTTGACTTCTTTCATCTCATGAAGCTGAGCATTTCAGGGTTTGATGGGATAGTGAGTGCTGCTGAATTTTATGGGAGTAGCTCTTTCTCCATTTCCATCCTGAAAGAATCAAAATTTCACTGATATATGAAGGAATGGAGGAATGGGAATGTTCATATGCTTTTCCACGTTCAATCTCTTGGGATACATGAATGTCCGAAGCTGAAAGGCTGTTTGAGCAACCCTTGCCAGACTCTGGATCAAAAAGTTGAGATGTCAGAACAACTTGCTAAATGCATGGAAATCCTCCTTCAATCTCTTGTTGACCTTGTATAAATGATTGTCCAAAAGTGGAGATGTTCTTGGAAGGAGGTTTGCCATCAAATCTAAAAGCGTGCATCTCTCCAGTTAAGAAACTTGTCGTCTTCACCAGCGGGGAGCTTTTGGAGTCAACATGTTCAGGAAGTTTGCATATTTCTTGAGTGGACGAAGTGGAGTGTTTTCCAGAGAAGGTTTTCTGCCACTCTCTTACTTGTAAGGGAATAAAGAGATGCTAAAATCGAAGAAACTGGATTACAAGGTCTATGCCAACTCTCCACTGAGGAATTGATTCTTGCACTGCGTCCGAAGTTGAAATGCTATTTGCATGAAGGTCTCAAATCCATTTACTACTTTTGAAATTTGGGAATGTCCATTGCTAAACGAGAGTTGCCAGAAACCAGAAGGCCAAGACTGGAGAAAAGATTGCTCACATTCAACACTTGAATCGGCGCAGGCGGTGGATATTAATGAGATGAATTAATCTGAAACTTCTGCCTCCTCGTCGTGTGCTGATTTTTTCACAGTATTTTCACAATTTTTTAAATTACATTGTTCTTTGTTGCAATTATTTCACTCTTTGTTAGTATACATTTGCCAACAACACCGTAACGCAATGCCTCAGGATAAGACACTTTTCTTTATATTTTTAAATTAATTAAGAATTATTTTAGCTCTATTTTATTTGACTAAATTTTTCAACTGACATAGAAATATTATAATATTATAACATTTTTCTAAGATTATATTATATTTCCTAATTTTAAATCAATTAATTGGGATAAATAGACAAAAATAATATGATAATTTTTTTTGATAAAAAGATGACACTCACACTGTATAATAGAAAGATAGTTACTTAACAATTTTTAGGAAATATTTTATAATATATTTTTATAGTATCTGTTTCACAGTATCCCTTTCTATATGCAGAGGAAGCAATGTTCTTAGTGGATGCTCTTCTTGACAACTAAGGTGATTGATTTTGAAAGCAATGTCCTAAATAGTTCTAAGTCAGAAAACCCAAGTATCACAAAGTTAGCTAGAGTCCTTGGAGCTTGGAAGGAATGGGTTTGCACAATTGAAGAAATCCTTTCTTCAAATAATTGAATGTGATAACAGGATCATGAATGTTTTAAAATGGTTGGTAATTTTATTTCTTTCCCCTCTTGTCAAATATATATCTTCAGTTTAAAGTAAGAATGCTCTTTTTGCTTTTAGAATCTATGGGAAAAGTGACCATAGTATCACCTTGACAATAACAGTGACAACAGTTTGAAAAACATGAAATCCACTACTAAGATGAACCACAAGTTTGAAATTATGCATCCAATATCTATCTTGTTTACTGCAAAAATATTTCACACTCTACTTTAGCATTTAATATTTTGTTTTGCAAAAAAGAATTGTAATAACTCCATTGGTTATCAATTCTCTAACACAATTGTCTCAATCCAAATGTCCTACGGATTTACCATTGTAAACTTGGCTATAAGCTCGTGCAAGTCGTTGCTCGACATCATTATCTGAAGACAATGGAGCTATTGGTTTAGCCACAATGGTATCTCATGTAGTACTTCACGTGAACCATTCAAACTTCTTTTGAAGTTAGGCTAATGATAAACTCTGATTCCATAGTGGAACTTGCTATTAAGGTTTGTTTTCCTTGAAGCCCATGAGATCGCATTTCACCAGTCAGTGCGAAGATCCATGCACGCGCTTGTAGAAGCATGATCTTGATCTTTTCACAATCCAACTAGCATCCGAGAACCTTCTCTAAGACCAGAAGGATATCCACTATAGCATAAGCCATAGTTGATAGTTTTCTTTTTAAATATTTTAAAATTCTTCTGATTGCATTCCAATGCAATTTGATTGCTTGTGAATCTACTCAACTTTGCCTACGCCAATGCAATATCCAGGCTAGTACTTATCATTGCATACATTAAACATCCAATTGGTCTGAATACTCCAATTGTGAAACCTGGACCTCGAGTATTTTTAACTAGCTCTACACTGATCCGTGGTGGATACAGTGGGCACAATCAATATGATTGAATCATTTGAGAACATTCTATATAGTGAGACCGAGGTAAAGAGTAATACTCTCATCATCTCTAACAATCGATTCCAAGAATGACATTTGCTTGCCCCATGTCTTTCATGTCAAATTGACTAGACAAAATTCTTTACCATCCGAACTTGTTCTAAGTTAGTTCCAAAAATTAGCATGTCATCCACATAGAGACAAATAATAACACCATTTCCATTTCATCAAATTTGGTATATACACACTTGTCTGATTCATTTATTTTAAATCCAGAGGCAAGTAACTTGGTCCAAATTTTTGGCGTTGCCATTGCTGGGAGCTTGTTTCAATCCATATAAAGATTTTTTCAAGTCTACACACCTTTCTTTTGACCAGGCACTACAAACCCTTCCCGGTTTGTTCCATATATATTTTCTCATCCAACTTCTCCATTTAAGAATCAGATTTTACATCCATTTGGTGGATGACCAGCCTTTATATATTACGATTGCTATAAGCAATCCGATTGTGGGCAATCCTAGCCAAGGTGAATAGGTATCAAAATAGTCTATTCCATACTTTTGGGTAAAAACCTTAGCAACCAGCTTGCGACTTTGTGCCTTTCAACGGATCCATCAACTCTTCTTTTTTTCCTTTTTAAAAAAAGTTTGCATTTAATAGCTTACATCCAGGAGGTAGATCCAACTAGCTCCCAAGTATTATCGACATTAATGAATCCATCTCATCATTCAATGCTTCTTTCTTAAAATTGCATCTCGATCTTTCATTGCTTCAAATGTCTTTGAGGACTACAGATAAAGCGTGAAATTTGTGGGGGTCAGCTGTTCTTTCATTTCCTTCAACTAAGGAGGTAAAGAATTCAGACCCAAAAGGACTTAACCTTCCAGCTCTTTTGCTCCTTCCGGTTCATTTCTACTATGTTCCAGTCATTTTTCATCTTCCATGACTGCATTCCCCGTTTGGGTTTTTTGGGAAATTTTAAGAACACTTTTAAATCTATTCTCATCAAAGATTGCATCCTCGATTCAATTACAGAATTTCTATCGACATTGAATCATTAGGTTTGACTACCAAAACCGATATGCCTTCCATTGTTGTGCATATCCAATGAATAGACTCCACTCCCGTTCACTAATTTCTTTCTTTTTGGTTTGCATTTTAAACGCTTGCTCTACAACCCCAAAACTCTTAAATAATTAAGATTTGGTTTTCTCTTATTCCAAAAACTTATATGAGTGGTCTTATTCCCCTTTTTGTGGAACTCGATTGAGAATATGGCATGCGTTAGCAATGCTTCACCCAAAAATCCGCTACTCAAACTGGAAGTTTGATAGCAATGCATTAACCATTGAGTTAATACCGATTTTTCCTTTCGCCACGCCTCGTTTTGTTGTGGCGTATAAAGTAGTCTCGTGGACTATTCGGTTGAAATTTCAAACAACTTAGATCATAATATTCTCCCCTCATCGGATCTTTAAACGTTTTAATAAAGATCTCCACAATCTCGGTTTTTCACATTGTATGTTTTAAAACTTTACCATTGCTTCATCTTTTGAATCAATAGATACACATAACAAAATTTGCTATAATCATCAATAAATGTTGCAAAATATTTTTTCCTCCTATTGATGGTGTACTATGCATATCACATATATCGAGAATGAATCAATTCAAGTAATCTCGAATTTCTTTTAACTTTAGGAAAAGGATTTCTTGTAATTTTGGTTTTCATGCATGTATTGCGTTTTCTTCACTTTTATTAAGAAGAGGCAATAAATCGATTCACCATATCATATAATTTGAAGTTAACATGTCCTAATCGATGGTGCCATAAACATGAAGAAGACTCAACAATATAAGCGAGAAACAATATTCTTATTCCGATATTGCAATTACATTAAGTTTGAACATACCATCACAAGCATACCCCTTTTCCTACAAACATACCACCCTTAGACAACACAAATTTATCACCAAATTACAAGTCTAAAGCCAAATTTGTTAAGTAAACTACCCTGACATTAAAGATTTCTTCCTCACTTCCGGTACATAGAATACATTGGTCAATGTTACAATTTTTCCGTATAAATTTCAGTTCTACACTACCAATGCCTTTAACAGAACAAAGTAGCGAGTTCCCATGTAAAGAACAAGGTGTTTTATCTCCATCAGCTCCATGGTTTTGAAGAACCTTTTGTTGTTACAAACATGTAGCACGACTTGAATCAATCCACCAAGCCATGTCATTTTCAACAATATTTATTTCTAGAGAGAACAAAGAATGAGATTGTCATCATCTATTGCATTATTAACAGATTAGATTAGCTGCATTGCTTTCCTTTCTTTCTCTTTCCAGAAATGACAATCGATTTGAAGTGACCATCTTTTTCGCAAAACCAACAAGTTATCTTCATTTCTTTTGATTCTCGGGTTTTTGAATTTTGGCTTTGAATTCTTTGCCAACCTTGTTGAGAGGCCTCTTGTTTGACTGCATCTTTGTCAATCAGCCTCGCCACATGCACTTTTGAGAATTCCTGAGCATATTGCTCTTTTTTTTTCATTTTTCATCGACACTCCTCTTCTATACCAAGATGGTTAGCAAATTCATCGCAGTAGATATGTCCTCTTTTCTTATGTTTCGTAGTTCGCTTAAACTCTTTCCAATTGGGTGGCAATTTATCAATTATAGAGGATACAACAATGGTTTCATCCATGTTCAAATTATCCGAAGTAAAATGGTTAAGGATCCTTTCAAGTTCACGAAATTGTTCCATCAGCCTATCATCAACCATTTTAAAAGAATTAAAATTTGAGACAAGAAATTTCTTACATCGGGTTGCATCCTCTTTCATGTATCTCGCCTCTAGTTTTTCCCATAACTCCTTGGCGATTGTAATGTAGTAGTAGGTCGAATAATGAGTCACTCATTGCATTCGCAATATGACCCCTACACGTAATCATCACCTCCCACTTTTGTCGCTTCTTCTTAGTTGATCAATTGTTTCATTTTCAGATTCTTTCTTCGTGTGGTGTATTAATGACATACACCAAATAATTGAGCAACAACAGAAAATGAACTCGCCTTCGCTATCTCAGAATTGTCCTCCATCAAAACGATCGATTTTTACGATGTTGGCAGCCATGTCCTTGATTTGAAGCCATCACAGATATTTCTTTAGATTGTTAGATCAAGAGTATGTTGATGACTTCAAAGCGTGTATCGCCACTTTCCTAAAGAAATATTTGCACTTCTATTCTCGCAGTCCAAAAATCTTCTTAGGATACGATGAAGTTTGTTTACAGTGAAAACAATTATACAAGTTTTCGATATTTTTTTTTCTCTATGTTAAATGGATATATATAGATGTGCAGAATCAAAACTGATTCAAAATTTTCCAACGGCTAAAATAAATTTTGTAACGCATAAGAACGCCATCTCATTTAACATTTGAAAATAATCTAACACATACACACTTTAGTTACCACTAAACACAGAATTAACTTCATATTCTTCTAGTTTAACCGATGATCTAGTATTCAGTTTTTATACGTTAGATAATCAAATAAATTGTTTTACTAATAGGTGTGAAAGAAAGATTAATTATGAGGTTGGGAGATTTACGTCCTAAGAGTTTACACTGAACGTAAATCAAATTTAAATATTGTCACTAATTACATACTCCTTTATTTTCCTCAATTCTCTTTTGATTTTATTTTTATTTTTATGGGTTCAAGCTGTTTATTTTTGTTTTGAAGTTGTTGAATGAAGGAGAAAAACAGTCGACAAACAGAGAATATATGATACACTTGCAAATTAACCTATTTTAAAATTTGTAAAAGTTTTTCCTAATAAAATATAGATTGGTGTTATGTCATTTAAAGAGTATAGCACACATATATTTCATACACTCCCATTTGTTATCAGATACAATGATTTTTAAAATTAAGTGCATTTTTAACTTACTTTTCATAGCATATATTTTAAACTATGATCCAAATTAACCTGTCATATGAATTTGCATGTATATATATCCAAGTAATTGAAGTTTACAATGCCCATAGCTAATTTTGGTTTCAGAATACCAAGCCAGATCTCACTACTGATTTTTTTTTTTTTTTTTCCAGTATTGTTTGAAAATTCATATGACAGGTTTTAAGAAATCATGCATATTATGACTAAGTCTTTGAACTATCTTTTAATCACATAAGTACATATATTAATTACGTAAGCCCCAAAATAAACAAATAATGTATTAAGCATTTCTTGCCCACACGTTTCACAAATAGAGCTCATTAGTTTGACAATTTCTTCAAGAAAATTATAATGTAGTAGGTGAGGCCACTGTTGTTTGGTAGTGGTTATGGTTATGGAGGAAGCATCCCATTAGATACAGACGAAGTTTTAGGTAAATATGAACAATTAAACAATGAAAATTGTTGGTTTGTGTATCATTTTTGTGATTCCCTATCATGGAATTGGTCTACTTCCACTATGATAAATTATACATCACCACAAATAAGACTGAGTTTGTTTATTTTTTTTAAGATCACAACACGTTAAAAGTAAAATACTGTTAAATAAGAAAGAAGCTCAAGATTCGTTTCAAATATGGTGGTTTTTTCATTGTCTTTGTTTAACTTCAATTAATATCTGTTGTGCCATAAATTCAATTAATGGGTGCCACTTTAATTTCTTTGTTAATTACTAATTAGCGTGTGGTCTTTCTTATCTATTAGTTAGTCCTACCCACTGGATCAACCAGTATATGTATGTCTGAAGAAGAAAGATTAAAAGCACAATATCTACAAATTTTATTTGTACATATATCTTGATCATATTTATATTTATATTTAAGGATGGTATATTGATATTAAATATAAAATTCGTTGATTTATATTTTTTTAAGTAATTTTTTATACAATTAATGTTACTTGATCCAATTTATAAAATTTGATGCATTTATTTATTAGATTATGTATTTATTATTTTATTATATATATATATAAAATATATATATATATATGTGTAAATAACAGTTATTAAAAAATATATCTACAAAGTTATAAATTAAATAAATTTTATACATATAATCTTTAACATAATATTTATTAATTTAACGATTAGATAATTCAAATTAATCGAAAAATCATTAAAATATATAAATTATAAAAATATTACGTGACAAAGTGTACCACTAAGTCACAATCTTATTGTAATTAAAAACACAGTTATTATTGCTTGACTGACCATAAAGCCTCTTTGGATACACACTTCCTACACTCAAAATTTAATAAATTCATCACTATAGCAACCCTCCATTGCACTGAGTCACACTGATTCTCATAAGCTACTCTTCAAATTACTCATTTCCATTTATCCACTCACTTTCCTATTCCAAACATGGCAGGAGCTCTTGTTGGTGGTGCTTTCCTTTCTGGTTTCCTTCAGGTTGCATTTGATAGACTTGCTTTCGTCAAGTTGTTGACTTCTTCCGTCAAAGAAAACTTGATGAGACACTGCTCAATCAGTTGAAAATCACGATACTGTCCATGGATTCTCTGTCTGATGATGCAGAACTAAAGCAATTCGATGATCCACGAGTGAGAGCATGGCTTCTTGCTGTCAAGGATGCCGTGTTTGACGCAGAGGATCTCCTGGATGAAATAGAGTATGAAGTCATCAAATGTCATGTGGAAGCTGAATCTGAATCTCAAACCTTAACTCACAAGGTATCAAATTTCTTCAACACTACTTTCAGTCCATTTACCAACAAAATTAACTCGGAGATGAAACAAGTCCTTCAGAAACTAGAATTTCTTGCAAGCCAAAAGGATGCTCTTGCTTTGAAAAGGGCTACTTATCCTAGTTTTGGATCGGGTAGTAAAACACAAACAACATCTTTGTTGGTTGAAAGTGTTATTTATGGCAGAGATGAAGACAAAGAAATGATCTTTAATTGGCTTAAATCTGAAACTAACAATCGCAACAAGCTATCGATTCTTTCTGTTGTCGGCATGGGTGGGTTAGGTAAGACCACGCTCGCCCAGCACGTGTACAATGACCCAAGGATGAAGGAGGCAGATTTTGACATCAAAGTTTGGGTCTGTGTTTCAGATGATTTCGATGTTTTGAGGCTGACAAAAGCAATTCTTGAAGCAATCACAGGAAAAAATGATGACAGTGGAAGCCTAGAAATGGTTCACAGAAGATTGAAAGAAGAATTGACAGGGAAGAGATTTCTTCTAGTTATGGATGATGTTTGGAACGAAAGAAGACAAGAATGGGAAGCTGTCCAAACTCCTCTCATTTATGGGGCTCGGGAAGTACAATACTTGTGACAACACGCAGTGATACAGTTGCATCTACCATGCGGTCTTGTAAGGTGCTTCGCCTAAAGCAATTAGAAGAAGATAGTTGCTGGCAAGTTTTTGCTAAATATGCATTTCAAGATGATCATTCTCAGTTGGATGCTGAGCTGAAGGGGATTGCTACAAAGATAATTGAAAAGTGCAAAGGATTGCCTCTGGCCATAAGATCAATTGGAAGTCTTTTTCATGCAGTAAATCTGTTTCGAATGGGAAAATGTATTGAAAAGCAAGATATGGGACTTACCTACGGAGATAATGAAATCATTCCTGCTCTGTTATTGAGCTATCACCACCTTCCTTCTCATCTCAAGAGGTGCTTTTCTTTTTTGTGCCTTATTTCCTAAAGATTACGAGTTTAAGAAGGAGATTTTAATTCAACTGTGGATGGCTCAAAAATTTTTTACAAGGTCCTCAATATAGCAAGAGTCAAGAAGAAGTTGGAGAACAGTATTTTGATGATTTATTATCCAGGTCTTTCTTTCAACCGTCAAGCATATACAGATACCCAAAATGTTTTGTGATGCATGACCTTCTTAATGATTTAGCAAATTATGTTTCTGGGGACATCTGCTTCAGGTTGGGGAGTTGTAAAGCAAGAGGTGTACCAAAAACAACCCGTCATTTTTTAATTGCAAGCAAGGACGCTGAATATCTTGATGTGTTTGAGAGTTTACCTGATGCTAAAAGGCTGCGCACATTTTTTCGATCAAATCAAAGAGGGATTTTTGTGGCCGAGGATTGGGAATGCAGGATTTCGATGCATGATTTGTTCTCCAAATTTAAGTTCCTACATGTCTTATCTTTGTCTCATTGTTCTGACCTTAGAGAGGTGCCTGACTTTAGGTGAACTTAAACATCTCCGTTCATTAGACCTTTCACGACTGACATAGAGAAACTACCTGATTCAACATGTTTGTTGTTTAACTTGCAAATACTGAAGCTGGTACGTTGTAGGAGATTGAAAGAGCTGCCACGAAGTTGTATAAACTCACCAATCGATGCCTGAATTTAGAGATAGTGAAGTGAGAAGAATGCCAATGAATTTTGGAAAACTGAAGAATCTTCAAGTATTGGATGTGTTCTGTGCTGGCAAAAGTAGTGAATTCAGTATTCGCAGCTAGGAGGATACAATCTTCGTGGAGAGCTATCCAATCAGGAGTTGCAGAATATTTGAAGACCCGTCAGATGCATTAGCAGTTGATTTGATAAACAAACAGGCCTTGAGGAAGCTACTGTTACAATGGAAGTGGAACCACATCCTGATGATCGAGGAAAGAAAAGGAAGTATTTGAGAATCTACAACTTCCAAGCACTTGAAGGATTTATCAATTATATCCATGGTGGTACACAGTATCGAGTTGGTTATCAAATAATTCATTGTCAAATGTAGTGTACTTAAGTATGTACGGCTGTAAATACTGCGTATGTTTGCCTCCCCTTGGACTTCTTCCATCGCTCAAGGAGCCGACGATTTCAGGGTTTGATGGAATAGTGAGTGTTGGTGCTGGGTACATGGGAGTAAGCTCTTCTCCGCATTTGCATCATTGACTTACTGCGTACTTCGATATGAAGGAATGGGAAGAATGGAATGTCCATATGCTTTTCCACGTCTTCAATCTCTTGGGATACATGAATGTCGAGAAGCTGAAAGGGCTGTCAACTTGTTGTTGGGCATGCCGCATCAAAGTGGAGATGTCAGTAGGCTTTCAACTTCTTGCTAAACTAATGGACATCCTCAGCCATCTCTAGCTGTCAGCAGTATAGAAAATGATTGTCAAAATTGGAGATGCTCTTGGAAGGAGGTTTTGCCATCAAATCTAAGAAGCGTGTATCTCACAAGTGTTACAAACTTATGGCCTCACTGAAAGGGCTTTGGAGTCAACACATGAAAAGCTTGCATATCGTAGGAGTGGATGAAGTGGAGTGTTTTCGTTAGAGAGAAGGTTTTCTGCCGCTCTCTCTTACTTCTCTGGAAATACATGGACGCTTAGGAAATCTGAAAAAACTGGATTACAACGGTCTATTCCAACTCTCCACTCTCATGAATTTGATTATTTCTTCATGTCCAGAGGAAAGCTGGAATGCTTACCAGAGGAAGGTCTCCCCAAATCTATTTCAATTCTTCAAATTTTGGATTGTCCATTGCTAAAACAGCGTTGCCAGAAACCAGAAGGCCAAGACTGGGGAAAGATTGCTCACATTCAACACTTGGATATTCGGTCAAGTTATAATTTAAATTAATGAGATGAATTAACTCTGAAATGTGTGCCTCTTCATCAAGTGCTGATTTTCCACTATATTTTCACAGTTTTTTAAAGTAGATTGTTCTTTGTTGCAATTATTTCACTGTGTTAGTATACATTTAACAACGACACCTACGCAATGCCACGGGATAAGAAAGTTTCTTTATATTTTTAAATTTATTAAGATTTATTTTAGCTCTATTCTGGTCAAGCAATTTCTTATTTATTTTATTTGACTAAATTTTTCAACTGACATAGAAATTTTATAATATTATAACATTTTTTAAGATTATATTATATTTCATAATTTTTAATCAATTAATTGGGATAAATAGACAAAAATAATATGATAATTTTTTGATAAAAAGATGACACTCACACTATATACGAAATGATATTACTACAATTTTTACGAAATATTTTGTAATATATTTTTATATTTAATCATTAAATTCCATGTGTTTAATTAAGAAATTATTTACAAATTTTGGAAATTGAAAGTAAAAAGAAAAAATTTATAATTGTTTTTAATTGATTAAAAATAATAAATTTAAAATTACTAATTGAACTTCAACTAATTCTTAATTTAAAGAAAGTATATATTTTTAAAAAAAAGTAAATCATTCCAAATTTCGATTAAGTAATTTGTTGAAAATGTTAAAAACTAAATTAAAACATTATTTCATTTAAGTAATTTTGAGTTAATTAGGTAGTTATATTAGTTATATGATACATTATTATGCTGTTAAAATGTCTCAATCACATTCAAGAGTGAAATTTCAAGTGTGCTGATATTATCAGTTATGGATTAATTATTGAAGATGAAGGATGCCAAGGCTTTGCTTAATTTCATAGCTCAAATTGTTGCAGCAGCCAGAGAGTTATGTTGTAAGCATGGTTTCACTAACAGTGATGCTGTTTCTGAATCAAGTGGTAGCT
>JALJEV010000962.1:0-31388 GCA_026586105.1 Hylodesmum podocarpum
TATGGAAAACCTGAAAATACATTCATCAAAACCAAAACACATAAGAGAGACACAAACAACATTCTTCAAGCTTCAATTCCAACACAACTCTTACACTTTCATATGCTCTAAATCTAGAGTTCATCAAGGTTTTCAAAGAAAAAGGGGAAACTTGATTCATTCCATTGATTGGGTGGATTTCATAGAGCTCATTTGTGATCGGATTCTGCACTTGAGGTGTATTCTTTACTCGATCTTTATATTTCAAATTTCTGGGTTGTTGCTCAGGAGAGAGGTCTCTCTAGATAGAGCATTGTGTTTGAGAAGTGATTCTCAAAGTTTGATCTTGGAGGTGCCAAGGTCTTGGAAGTTCTGTTCTTCAGGTTGGAGAACAGATTTGGGTGTTTTGATTTCTGTTTGTATTGCTTGTTGCAGAGTGAATGTAAAAGGATACAAAAGGAATCATTTGATAGTGGAAAGCCAATCGCAACGATTGTTGGATTGGGACTTGACGTAGGCGATCTCTTTAATTGGTTTGGAATAGAATCAGTGAGTGAACATGGTGAATCTGTCAATTGAAAGGTAATTGATAGGTAATTAAAAGAAATTAAAGCTCTGGTGGGAGTAAGTTTAACTAGAATCTTATTCACCCCTCTAGATTCACCTTAGGGACCAACGATCATGTTTTCCATGCGTGCCTTATTTGTGTCGTGGGTGTCTATGTTGTGATTTTGACACGATGTAGTATTTTATTTGAATTGTTATACCATAAGCCTAATTGCCTCGCGCGTGAGATATTGGATCGCCACCTCACATTTAGCCGAAATACAAGACTCTATGGTAAGCAAAAGTGGTAATTGAAAAACTACACTTTGAAATCTTTGTTGTTTATATTGTTATAGGTATGTGTTACATTTGGCTAGGACTTACCTTTTTCCTTCTATGCAAAGTTATCACATTTCTAAGCAAATATATGTGTGGGAGCTGTTCTGCAAATGTATTTATCCATGCTTTTGTGTTCCAAGAAGTTTCTTGTGACTCTTAGTCACTACTACTAGATTTTAGTCGTGCTCTCTCGAATTATCTTGTCATGAGTACCTTGGTAAGCCAAGGGGTTGTTTTGTTGTTGATGCTTTTGTTTGTGTTGCATTTAGTTACATAAAGCCAAAAGGCTTTGAGGCTTAAAAAGAAGAAAAGTAAGAAAGAAAGAAAATGAAAGGTGGCAATTGTGATTTTGGTCATAGTGTCAAGGTCTTTCAAAGTGTTTTACTTTTTACCGGACTGCACGAGTGTATATAGTTTTTCTTTTCATATAATTCATGTCCTTGTTTTAGTTAGGAAATTTTCCCCTTTCTCATTTTGGATACCTATATGTGTATCCTAGTGGTTGTAGTTCTTGCTTCCCAGCATATTGGTTTTATCTTTATCATTTTTTTTATTTATACATCTCTTTTCAACTTAAAGTAACATGCTGGAATACTAATTTCTGATCAATGTATTAGCATGATATGTCGAAATCATGAAGAGTTGTAAGCCAATTTTCATATAGGAAGCAGGTATATTGTGCTAAAGAATCTCTATAACCGGAAGATTGGAAATGAGGGTTATGGAACCTTTCATATACCACTGTTATATTTCTATTGGACACCTCAAGGTGCAAAAATATTCCTATTGGTAAACTTGTTTACTATCTGCTTGTAGCTTGTAAATGTTTTTGTCTTGTTATCTTAGTATGGAATCTGTCATGGAAGTAGTATCGATTAGTGGGGGATATAATGAGTTTAGAAGTACGATTTTCGTATAGCATTCACGATACATTAACGGGTACTATACAGACTAAAAATTTTGAACCATTAGAGTACCACAGATTGAGGAGGCTAATATAATGCTATGCATTCCTCTCATAAATGACATAGACCGTCCTTATGTCATTTCAAATGCTGGCTCTGCAACAGTTTTCCATTAAACACCTGCTTCAAGATAGATTTCCATTCTAACTACCTAGGCCCTAACTTTTCTCAGCCAAGATCCTGAAATTTTTGCTGAAGTCGGAAAATATGCTCAGTTGTCGGTTCCAAGCCTCTTTGCTTATGGTCTTGTTCAGTGCCTAAACCAATCTTACAGACCTAAAACATTGTATTTCTAATAGTATTCAATCCTTCAGCTACTACATCACTACATCTTTTTCTATGTTAGATTATGCTATTCAAACAACGTGGAGTGGGAAGCAGAGGAGCTGCCATAGCAACTTCCATATCTTATTGGGTGAATATTTTGATACAGACACTCTGTCAAGTTTTCTCCGTCATGTGCGAAATTTTGGATAGGCATTTAAAAAATGGTATTGGATGATATTCCTATATTATGAGTCTTGCCACTTCTTCAACTATTATGCTTTAGTAATTTCATTCTCTACTGTTTTAATTACTTATTAGAAGTCTGTGACTGATCAAGGTTTACTCTACTGCTGGTTTTTATTAACTTCAATTCAATTTGAGATCCTAATATTGTTTACAATTGGTCTCTCACTATGCTAAACAAACGACAATGTCTAATCATGGTCATTTAAGTTGACAATTCCTCTATCTGGGCTTTTACCAAATCCGAAGTTGGAAACATCAATGCTTTCTATTTGGTTAATTTCATATTTAAGATACATTTCACTACTCTTAAGTATATTTTTTTACTTCTTTATTATTTTACCATTCACATGTCTGTTTTCTCAGTTTGAATATAGAAACAACTACTTCGATAATCCTTTTAAGTTTGGGTGCAACTATAAGGAAATTATAGTGCCTTATTCTTTATTTTAAGAATTATATAGCAACCTCGCCATTTAACTTAAGTACATTTCTATCATGTTTCAACTACACTGCTAATTTTGTTGTCCAATAATTTTCCCTTGATTCTACAAACCAATGCTTTCTCCAACAGAGCAACAGTTAATGGTTCGGATTATGACACTAGATGATTCTTTGTTTTGATGCGAGCCTATCAGTTTGGAAGCTGTTTGATGGACATGAGTTGGTTATATAATCTTCACTACGAGTTCTAAAAAATCAAGGAATGAAAAGAATTTAATCTCAAGGTGTTGATAAGCCAACCAAATTGTTGAAAAGTTTCCTTTTAATTTACCTATTTAGGGGGATAAGAAATTTTATTTATTTATTTATTTATTTTCATGTTTGAGTATGTACATCCTAATTTCAGTTTGTCCTACCTAGCTTGGGCAATGAACAATTTTAGCAGGACACACCATTCTGTTGATTGAGAAGAAAATTGATTACAATTGGACATGACAGCATGTTTCTATGGTTATTGTTCTGGTAAAAGTAAAATTCCTATATGATAGCCCATGCTCCCTCTCTGAAGTTTTTGTACTTATTTGTAAAGTTCCATTTCTGTATGTCAAGCTTGTGTACCCTGCGTGGTTACAATTTGAAAGAAGAACATAAGTAGGGATGTGTTTGCTATACTTTGAAAGCTTAATGATTCATTGTCTATGTTGATGTTTGGGTATCATTAAGTATTTTTATTCTAGAGAAATCTAAGTTTAATATTAAGTGAAACACTAATATTTTATTTCCTGACATTCACTGTCTTCAATAATTAATATTTTAATGGTATTTCCCCAATGAGTTTTAATCATCTTTGCAGTGTGTTTGGGTATCTTACTTTGTGTTATCAACTTCTTAAAATAATGCTTAAGACAAAGTTTTTCACTTGAAGCTATTTTGGTATAAAACCTATGCATGAACAAACATGTCATATCACTGGTTTACATTTAAAATTGTAAATGTTTGTGCTGATATTTAGTTGATTAAGCTTTGTTTTGAACAATCCTATTTGATTTTATATGTTTTTGTCAACACTTTCATCTACGTTTTCTCATAAGGTATTGGACATACATCTCTCTCCTTCTTCCATCTCTTAGAAACAATATTTAATTGCTTTGTATGGGAGTGAAATATTTTGTGCTTTTTACCGGTCCCTGGAATGTACTGATTCTTTTCCTTGGTCCTATGTTGATAACTGATCAGATGACAGAAATAGGAATATTTCCCTAATGTGCTCAATGCCTGTGCATAGTTGATTATTATTTTCAAGTTGCCCAAGTAATATTTGTATGTTAATCATCCTATTTTCCAATACTTCCCTCCTTGTATTAAGTCAATCCTAATTTGTGCTGCCATTCACGGAAGTTAGATAGAGAATCCATCATCTATTTAAATCAGTATCAATGGATAGAGGCATGGGTAAATGGTTCCAAGTGAGTGGACTTACTTGGGGTAATTGGTAATTTGTCATGGCTAGGAGAAGATGGGTGCCAAGTATATAGTGTTTACAGACTAGTTCCTTAGAGTGATTATGAATTCCTTTCTCCCTGAAATAATTGTCATGGTGTTTCTCCTCTTTGGTCACACTTGTGGCTATTATTTATGTTTCAATGTTCATGCATGCCTATTGATGGGATTTTGACTCACCAGACCTATAACCACCTTTCGCATTACCTCTTGGCTAATCAAACACATCGATCATCTTGAATCTTGATATCAAATAAGTATATATAAATTAGTTATTTGTATAAGAAAAACAAGAATCTCTTTCTATGTTAAGAGTTCAACTCGGCTAGATGTATAAATAGCATGACACAATAAAACATAGTTAACATCCTAGATGTTTGGGGTTAAAGGTTAGAATTATTACTAACCTCGTTTGATTTAAAATATAATTTATTCTGCTTATTTTTTTTTCAAGTTCCCCTATTGTGAGTAGGATGTTGTGCCATCCATTGGCCATAGATACATGCTTTTTGAAATATATAGAAGAAACATTAGAAAAAAATAATCATTTCTGTATGATAAAATGTATCATGTTCAGTTTTAATACTCAAATGGCAAAATTGTATAAATATTCTCTATTAATTGGTTTACAAAAACTGAATACTCTGTAGACTCTCAAATCTAATTAACAAAAATATGTTGTTGTTGGAATATGTGAATGTTGTCGTGTGGGGTATAGAGTAGCTAAAGTTGATGTTAAAGCATTGAGAAGTCTACATAGTTTAATTTTGAGGACTAAATTTCTTTTAAAGGAAGTGGAATTGTAACATTCGATTTTTAGGGTTGGAAAAAAATTAAATTAAATTAAAAGCTTGATTTATTTTTATCTCTTCCTCTTTAGCTCCATAAATTTTTAAACTCACGAAACTGCCTTACATGCTATTCATTATGATATTGAATGTTGGGTGCACGCTTTACTCTCTTGTTCATTGCAATTAGTTTCTCTTTCCTCTCCTTCTCTTTCACTCACGCTCGTCAACTTTTTTTCTATTACATCTTAATCACCATGATTGGAAAACCAATAGGGAGCACGCTCCATCGGTTTGCATCATCCTCTGGCTTGGTTGTGCAGTTTGGAAATTCTTGTTTGGGTTTTAGGAACCACGCTGAACCTCTTAATTCTCTCGGTTTAAGAATGTTCTTCCTTCAATCGAGGTTAGTGTGGTTCCATTGTTAATGATAGTGATAAGAATTTTTGTTTAAAGGTTTCTTAATGAAAATTGTGGAAATTGATTGAGAATTGAGGAAAAAGCTTTTTAAATTGTTTTATTGAGATTTGATTAGTGATCCTTAATAGTTTCACTTGATGTGAGTAAAAATGTCATTGTTTTGTGAATTAGTATTCGATATTGTTGATTAGTTGAATAGCATTGGTTTCCTTTTTTTCTCTCTCTATACCTTAATTCTTCATCTTAGAAATCCTATTTTGAACAATTGTTTTGTGCTTAGAATATAATTTTACTAATTATTATATTATCATGATTTCTTCGCATTTTTATTCCTTTTGTTGTTCCACTTACTTCATTCTGGACATGTTCTAGTGTATTGTGATTTGGTTGATATTGTGGAATGAAAGATTCTATTATAGTAAAACAATGGGTGTGGATTGAGAGTTAGCTTTGGTGGGACTATTGCATTGATGAGTCCTTACGTTCATGATAATCAATTGTAACTGTGTTTTATTTTTTATGTTAGGGATGGATATCTCGTTTGCAATGAAAGAGCTTGTGAGGTTGCCCCTAGTGGACATGCTTGTGGAGCATGAGGCTTTTGAAAAGAGATGAGGATTATCTTGAATGCTAAGTGAATGAAAATATTTTTGAAAAGTGAGGATGAATGTTAGAGATTTGGGTTTTATTCTAGTTTATGCTTCTAACAAAGATGTTATGGTTGGTTTTATTCTGGGAGTATAAACCGTTGTAGACAAAATTTGAAATTTACATTGTGAATGAAATTCTAGTTTATTTGTTTAATGGTAGATATAATTGTTTGTGAGCCGTAGAAAAATTAGCATGTCTAACTGTAAAACTTTGGGCGTTTCACTAATAAAAATAAGTTACCATGAGAGTTGTTCTGCAAAATTCGTGTTTTGATAGCCATCTCGCGCGAGATAGTAGTGCAACTAGCGCGAGACACAGCGACAACTCTGAGTAATATTTTTCAAATTCCTTTTACGAACTTGTTAACCGTTGGATGATTGTCAAAATTAGGCAGAAGCTTTCTAGCACGTGGATCTTAACATCCAACGTTGGGTTTTGTGAAATAATATATTTAGTTATAGATATAAAGATGAAATGATAGAAACATGAGATGAGTGTATCTCGGGTGAAACAAGGTGCAGCTCGTACGAGACAAGGTGACAGAGACGTTTTTTGAAGTCCTTGGAACCCCATCTTGCGTGAGTCAAAGAGTATCTTGCACGAGACAAGGTGGAAAAGACATTTTTCGTGTCTGCACTTATCCCACAAGTTATTTCAAAAATAAAGGAATTGTGTTCTGAATTTTGTGCACTTATTTTAATTAATAAAAAAAAGGAGTGTTACATTAAGTGGTATTAGAGTAATGTCATTCCACTCAGACTATAGGTGTGGACATACTAGACTAATGTTGTGTTCTCACTTCTATTCAAGTGAGATTGGGATTATTTTGTTGTGTGGTCATAGCAAAATGATGATAGCATTTGTATCGTTTTATATGATTGTGTGTTCTTGAATCTTCTATAATAGATAGAGGTGTGAGATTAAGTTTTATTGCTTCTATGATCACCTTTGCAGCAAATGACGGTGATGTGAGTTTGAAAATTGTTGTGCCATGATCCTACACTCTAGTTGTCAAGACACTAGGACTTAATAAAATTAGGACAATTTATAATGTGTATGATACCTTAAGATTTACCACCATAAAGTTGCTTAACTGTGCTGGTGATGGAGGACCATCTCCATTAGAAGCTCAAACACAAGGAGAAAGTTAAAGAAGAATAACAAGGTCAATACTCAAGAGGATACAAGAGCAAGTGCAAGAAGAGTTAACCAAGTCAAAGTCAACTCAAGAAGACTTGACTCTTATTTTGAAGCCTTGTAATATTCTTTGTATTTTGTAATTTCCTTTCTAAATACTTAAACATTTAAATAAGTGAATTTCAGCCATTGAATGGAGCTTGAAGCTCACGGCCTTGACTTGTGTAGGTTGACCGAAATTCATTAATGTAGAATGGGAGAAAGTGGCACACACTCTCCTTGGGAGAGAGTATAGAGAAATTGGATGAAAGTTAGTGGCAATTCCACTAACTCTAATTCAAACTTAATCCTTAGATTAGATCTAAATCCAAGGGCTAAGCTTGAATCCGTCCAAGGCTTTATGAATCATAATTCAAGAGTGATTCTTAACTCTTAATCAAGATCCCATCAAAGGGTTAACATTCAAACTTGAGTCACATGTTCCTCACCACTCAAGAGTGAATTTTAACCCCATGATTTAGATCTAATCAAGAGGTGGAGAACCAACCTTGAATCACAAGACTCATGCTTCATCTAAGCTAAATTGTGGCCTTAGATTACTTTGCTAATCCAAGGGCCAAGTCTATGATCTGTGTGAGGTGCCTAATGAAGGTTTTCCATGCGTGATCAAGCATCAATCCAAAGGTTAGCAAGCTACCCAATTTTGCTTGGCGCCATCTCTTAGTATAATTAGGAGAATTTTGTAGTGGAGGGCTTTTTGATCATTTTTTGAAATTGAATATAGAAGAGCTATTTCTTAGAGAATGTTATATCTTAAGGTTTCTCTTTGAACCTTAGATCTTATTAATGGATGTTATTCCTTGTGGCGATTCTCCCTTTGGCTTATTGCTTAAGCATGGCGCCATCATCTTCTAGTCTTTTTCCATTTTCTTATTTCTTCTTGTTCTTGAGTCTTTGAGTGTGTCTTTCGCAAGCTATCCATTCCATTCCGTAGAGAAGCTAATTAAAGAATAAAGATTGGGGCAATTGTAAGCTACTTCACTAGCATGCTTGTAGCAGCTGGTGACTAGAGGAAACTAACACTCTTCCTCACAGAAAGTTATGGTTGGTAGAGCACACACCAAAGTGATTCAACAACTATTGAAGCATACAAGTTGTAAAATATAAATACACAAGAAGGGGGATTGAATTGTGTTTATGCGTTTTGCGTATGTTGTTTTCAAGGCAAAGACAGACGCAATTTTTCTTCTGTTATAAAGATGGATTTTAATAAAATTTGTGTTCAATTATTTATCCCTAGTTAGTTAAAAATGTAAGACAATAATATTTTTATACTAGTTTGTCTGTGAAGACTACGTTCAGTTACATAGTAAGTTGCTAAGTTTTCACTAATGATGTGTTTAGATGGAGAATTTGAAAATTTCTAAAAACTTTAAATACCTAGGATTTTAATTGCCTTAATTTAAATTCCTTTCATTTTGCATCTATTTTGTTTGGATGAATCAATTTAATTTCTTGTATTTCAATTTCCTTGTTTGGATAAAGTAATTCAATTTCCAAGAAATTCAAATTTTCATTTTTAAATATTTATTAAAAATAAAATTTTTAATATTGAATAAAAATAAATATTAATCATTTTTAAATACTCAAATATTCAAAATAATTTTAATGCTACATGATGGATTTAAATGTTACAAAATATTTAATAATTAATTTTTTGTTATTGAGCAATTAAAAACATAATAGTAATTAGAAATGATGTAATCTTGCAGTAATATTAAAAATAAATAATTATGTAAATTATAGTTATTTATAAGAATTGAAATGAACTTTAAAAACAACATTTGGAACAATGCATCATGTCATTAAATATATGTTAATTCCAATAATATAAAAAAATAATTAAATTAATTTTTAGTTTTATGTATAATTTTTATTTTTAATTTTAATTATTATAGGTTTAAGTAAATAAATATTAAAATAATTCTTTTATGTATCATTAAAAAATATAAAAAAAATATAAGTGTATTGAATTTATTATTTAAAAAAATTTATAGTTTAATGTTATTTAAAGAAACTTTAAAATAGTGCAATATAATTTAATTGAGGAATGAGGAAATTGAAATGCTTACATTTTAAGTAGAATTTCAAATTCTTCCATTTTACACAACTGAAACTCCTTTTTGAAATGACATGATTTCAAATTCTTCTAAATACTTTATCCAAACAAGTCAATTAATAAGATGGTAATTCAATTCCTCAGAACAAATGAATTATTTCCTAAAATTAACTCATCCAAACATAGGGTAAGAGTATTCTTTGACCTTAGCCACTCTTGGCTAATTACAGATATTTTTTGAACCTAGTCTTCTCAAGTTAAACCAATATTCTTTGAACTCAGTCTCTGCATGCTAAACTAGGTATTCTTTCAACATTTAGCGTCCTCAGGCTAAAACATGTATTCTTTGGACCTTAGCCTCCTCAGGCTAAAACACAGGTATTCTTTAAACCCTTAGCCTTCTCAGGAAACAAACACCACAACATTGGTTTACAAAGCTTTAAAAAAAAACATTAATTGAATTCACAATGAAGTATTGTGTTGGACTTGAAGCTTGAAGAATGCTGATTGTGTCTCTCTTATGTGTTTTGGTTTTGATGAATGTATCTTTCGGTTTTCCATATTTGAATGTAACTAGGATATAACTATGTATTGTGTGTTGAGTATAGGCATATATGTGTTGTATTCTTTGCTTAAGACCCCAGAGATATGTAAAACTAGTGTATGATTGATCATGTGAAGAATGTTTGATTTCCATTTGAGAAAAACAGTTTGAAAAACCTTGGAAATCCATTTTTCACTGATGTAATCGATTACAGGCTTGGTGTAATCGATTACATTGATCATTCTCTCTGTGTAATCGATTACATGGTTGATGTAATCGATTACATCTTGAAACTCTCGTGTAATCGATTACATCCCGGTGTAATCGATTACATGGTTTGAAATTCACCTTTCTAGGTTTCCTCTTCAATGTAATCGATTACATGCTCGTGGTAATCGATTACATGCCTGGAAAATTCAAATTGGAGGGTTCTAGCGGCTAGTGTAATCGATTACATGCATTTGGGATCAATTACATTGACCGTTGTAGCGCTCAGATTTGCACGTTTTCTCCTCCAAATTTGTTCTATAAGTATAATCTTGATGAAACATATGAAGGGCTGAGGAAAACCTAGCTTCTTGAAACAACTCTTACACTTTCATATGCTCTAAATCTAAGTTCATGAGTTTTCAAAGAAAAAGGGAAACTTGATTCATTCCATTGATTGGGTGGATTTCATAGAGCTCATTTGTGATCGGATTACACTTGAGGTGTATTCTTCTTGATCTTTATATTTTCAAATTTACGGGTTGTTGCTGGGGAGAGAGGTCTCTCTAGATAGAGCATTGTGTTTGAGAAGTGATTCTCAAAGTTTGATCTTGGAGGACGAGGTCTTGGAAGTTACGTTCTTGAGGTTGGAGAAGCGAGATTTGGATGTTTGATTTGTTTGTATTGCTTGTTGCGAGTGAATGTAAAAGGATACAAAAGGAATCATTTGATAGTGGAAAGCCAATCATAGCAGTTGTTGGATTGGGACTGGGCGATGGCTGATTGGCGAACAGGTATACATCCCGCTGTGCACTCATCTTCTTCTTACTCTCTTTCGAGTTTTCACTATATTGTTATTGATCATATTACGTTACGTATTTGAAAACCCATTGATAATCAACTCTTTAATTGGTTTGGAATAGAATCAGTAATTGAACTTTGTAATTGAATCAGAATTGAAAGGTAATTGATAGGTAATTAAAAGAAATTAGAAACAATGAATTTGGGGTAAAAGTTTAACTAGAATCTATTCACCCCCTCAGATTCACACATAGGGACCAACAATTGTATCGAGCTCATTTTAGTAAGTTGCTCTAAGAATTTGATCCATAATGGCGATGTAATCAATTACCATTTCTTTGAAGGTGCCTACATTATTAATAGACCTCCTCTGTTTTGTGGAGATAACTATCCATTTTGGAAAGTTAGAATGAAAATCTTTATGGAGTATAAATAGAAACATTTGTAGCAAGTCGTTGTAATTGATTTTAAAATCCACATATATAGTTGATGGAAATGAATTAGAAAAACCATTTGAGAAGTGGGAACGAGAAAATTAGGAGAAGCAGAAAATGATGCTAAAGCTTTAAATATTATACATTCGCATTAAACTGATGAATTCTTTAGAATTTGAAGCTTGTACAACAACAAAGGAAGTATGGGATCTTATCATGGTGACTCGTGAAGGTACTCACGAGGTGAGAAGAGCTAGAAAGAACTTTTCGTCCAAGAGTATGAAATGTTGAGAATGGCACTGAGGTGAGTACATCATGGACATGCGAAGCGATTCACACACATTGTGAATCACCTCGAAAGGACTCGGTAAGGTCTTTGTTGAGGAAGAGGTAAACATAAAGGTGTTGAAGTCTCTAGCGAGAAAATGGCAACCAACGAGTCACGGACCATTACTGAGAATCAAAGAACTTGGCCTTAATGACAAGTCTTGAGTTGTTTGGTAGTGAGAGAATATGAGATGGATATGTCACGTATGTTTGATGAAGAGCAAAAGACAAGAAGGCTAAGAGTTTGACACTTAAAATGGAGGACACGACTAGTGATAGTAATGCATCATCAATTTGTGGAAACGAGAATCGAGCAAGAAATGAATCTCATGGTCGAGAAAGTTCAAAAAGGTTCATGAAGAAGAAGAACAAAAAAGAGATTCAACAATGCTGAAAAGGTTCGTCTTGAAAGGTCACATGCTATGAATGTGGCAAGGTGACACTATAGATCGGAGTGTCCTAACTTGAAGAAATCAAAAGCGATGAGCCTAGAAGAGTGGAGCAAGAAGAAAAACCAAGAAGGACCGGTATCGGAAGAAAAAAGGCTACATTGCTTGGGAAGAAAATGATTGCTCATCCTACAGTGAAAGCGAAAATGAGGAAGCCAACTTATGTCTTATGGCTAAACCCCAGAGAATCGGATGATGAGGTAAGTGATTGACTCCTCAAAAATGATAATGATTATGATGAACTATATCTTGCTTTTTTGTGAGTTATTTAAAGAAGCGAGAAAAATTTGAAAAACTAAGTAAAGTTTTGAAAAAACGAGTTAAATTTAGAAAATGAAATTTCTGTTTTGAAAACCAATATTCAAGAATTGAAAGATGAAAATGATAAGTTGAAATTGCCCTGTTCAAAGTGTAAATCTTTTTTTCTTGCCCCTTTGAAAAAGCAAGCTCCATTACATTTAAACAAACCAGCAAGTATAAAAACTTCTCATGTAGTTATTGTATGCAATCTGGACATAATCATTATAACTGCATGATTAGAAAGAAAGGCTTAGATAATGGATTGTTTAAATGGATTAAGAAAGATAGTCATTGTTCTAACATGAAAGGACTGACAAGATTTGGGTACCAAAACAAATGATATCTTTCCTTGTGTAGGTGTCTTGAGAGCAAACACTCAACATGGTATTTGGATAGTGGTACTCAAAACATATGACGGGTGACAGAGTAACTTTATCTCCTTGAATCCAAAGAATCGGTTATTAGTTTATGGAGATAATAACAAAGGCAAAATTCTAGGTATTGGTGATGTTGGAGACAAATCGACTCGTGATTGAAGATGTCTTGCTTGTGGAAGGTTTGAAGTTTAATCTTGAGTATTAGCCAATTGTCTGCGACAAAGGCTATCAAGTTTCATTCGACAAAAGGCTGCTTGCAAGATCAATAAACGAAGATCGAATGAGGTATTGATGGTAGGTAAGAGAAGAGGTAACATATCCCAACTTGAACTTGATCATTCATCATCATATCATGCATGTCTTACGTCTAATGATGATCTATCTTGGCTTTGGCATAGGCGTATAGCACATATTGATGTTCATCAACTTAATAAACTGTCATCTAAGAGCTTAGTAGAAGGACTACACTGAATTAAAGTTCAAAAGAGAAGGCCTATGTGATCATGTCGAGAAAGGCAAGCAATCTAGAAACTCTTTCAAATCTAAAAATGTTGTTTCAACTTCCCTAGACACAGCTTGAATTGTTGCACATGGATCTCTTTGGTCCATCTCCCCAAGCTAGTTTAGGTGGAAATCTATATGGATTAGTTGTTGTAGATGACTACTACCGGTTTTAGCTTTGGGTTGCTTTTATACCAAGTAAAGACACCACTTTTAAAGTTTTCAAAATACTTGCTAAAAGATTCAAAACGAAAAAAGATTTGAAAATCAAGTCCATTAGAAGTGATCATGGAGGGAATTTGAAAATGAGTCTTTTGAAAAGTTTTGCTTGAAAAATATGGAATGATCCTGATTTTAAAGCTCAAGAACTCAACAAAATGGGGTTGTTGAAAGGAAAAACAGATCTTTAGTAGAACTAGCTAGAACTATGTTGAATGAAAGTGGTTTGCCTAAATATTTTTGGTGATCTGATGCAGTTTTCCTTCGTGCTATGTTAAATAGAATTGTGATTCGACCTCTTTTTTTAAAAAAACCCTTATGAACTCTATAAAAAGGCAAGAAACCCAATATATCTCATTTTCGGGTATTTGGGTGTAAAGTTTTGTTTTGAATAATAATAAAGAGCCTCTTGGTAAGTTTGATGCAAGGCTGATGAGGTGTGTTTATTGGGTATTCATCATCAAGTAAAGCATATAGAGTATTTAATAAAGGAATGTGCATTGAGGAATGTTTGTGCATGTTAATTTTGATGAAACTAATAATCCCCAAAGGGAAGTGTATTTGTTGATGATGATGAGCATGTAGGTGAAGAAAGCACAAGCAAAAAAGAACAGCAAAGAACCACCAACTACTTCTCATGAGTTTCCAAAAGAATGGAGGAAACGAGAGATTTATCTCTTGACAACATCATTGGTGACATCCATAAAGGGAGTATCTACTAGATCTACTCATGCGCAACATGTTCTTAGTGATGATTATGCATTTGTATCTCAATTTGAACCTTCTTGTGTTGATGATGCTATAAATGATGAATATTGGATGAATGCTATGCAAGAAAGAATTGAATAACGTATGGGAGTTAGTACCTTTTAAAAGAGATATGAATGTAATTGGAACAAAATGGGTGTTTAAGAATAAGTTAGATGAGAATGGAGTTGTGGTTAGGAATAAGGCTAGACTAGTAGCTAAGGGATATAATCAACAAGAAGGAATAGATTTTGGTGAAACATATGCCCTGTTGCTAGACTAGAATTTGTTAGAGTTTTACTTGCTTTTGCACATACATGATTTCAAGTTGTTTCAAATGGATGTTAAAAGTGCTTTCTTGAATGGCTATATAAATGAAGAAGTTTTTTTGTTTCACAACCTCGGATTCAGCGATTTCAGTTTCCGAACATGTGTACAAACTCAAGAAGGCCCTATATGGTCTAAAACAAGCCCTAGACAATGGTATGAAAATTTGAGTAAGTTTTTGTTGTGAGGTTCTCGAGAGGTAATGTTGACAAAACTCTTTTCATAAGGAGGAAGTCAAACGTATTTTGTTGGTTCAAGTTTATGTTGATGATATTATATTTGGATCAACTAATAAATCTCTGTGAAGAGTTTGTGAATAGCATGCGAGGGGGAGTTTGACATGTCTATGATGGGAGAACTTCAAATTCTTCCTAGGATTGCAAGTCAAACAAGCGAAAGATGGAATCTTTATACATCAAACAAAGTACACCAAGGAATTCTTGAAGAAATTCGGACATGGAGAGTTGTAAGATCTCAAACATTCCTATGTCAACTAATCTACTTGGATAATGATCTGTTGGACAAAGTGTAGACCGATCAAGATATAGAGGGATCATTGGATCACTCTTGTACCTAATGCAAGTAGGACATTATGTTCGGTGTGTGTGTTTAAGATTCCAATGCACCAAAGGAAACACACATGGCGGTATGAAGAAAATCTTGAAGTATCTCAAAGGAACTACTAAGCGTGGTTTGTGGTATCCAAAAGGTACGTATCCACATTGGTTGGTTTTTTAGTGATCTTGACTTTCTTTGGTTGTGTAAAGCGATAGGAAAAGTACTAGTGGAGTATGTCATTTGTTTGGAGGAAGCTTGGTCTCATGGTATAGCAAGAAGCAAGCTGTGTAGCTCTTTCAAGCTATGAGCGAGTATGTAGGCTAGAGGTAGGTGTTTGTCTTCGAACCATTTGTGTGACAACAAGCTGGAGATTTTTGACTTAAGCTTGATCATATTCAATCAAGTGTGACAACCTGAAGTGCCAATCCAAAGAATCGGTTTACACTCAAGGACAAAGCACATCGAGGTGCGTCATCACTTCATTAGAGATCATGTTGAGAAAGGAGATTGTGAGGTGGAATTCATTGACACGAGAAAATCAACTCATGCGGATATCTTCACAAAACCTTCTGCCCAAGGAGAGGTTCTTCAAACTTAGAACCAATCTTGGTATTCTAAGTGAAGAACATCTCACATAAAAAGTGTTGTAAGTATGTTAGTTTAATCATTCATTTGTGCTTAAACTTTGATATGAATTCATCTTGCATAACATGATCTTGACCTTTTATATGATGAATCAAATGTTTTTCAATCATTCTATATGTGAAAATCTTTAACATTGCAGTTCATAGCTTTTATTTCAACTTGTTTTTTGATTTTCTATAGGATGTAATCGATTTCTGACATGCATGTAATCGATTACAATAGGTTTTGGTTGATGTAATCGATTACAACAATGTCGAATGTAATCGATTACATGTGTGAAGGTTTCGATGTAATCGATTACAAGTGAGCAATGTAATCGATTACGGGTGTTTAGTTGATGTAATCGATTACATCACGAATGTAATCGATTACATGAGCTGGAAGTGTTTTCGAGCTTTGTTCTTCGTTCAGGCTTTGTATTCCATATTTTGGAAGCCCATTTGCACACATTCATTGAACCTAGTCTTTTGTGATCTTTATTAGTCTTGTGTTAGGGTTTTCTTTCACATTCACATTCACTTTTTCTTAAACCCTAATCTCTCCGACCTTCATTCTCTCATCCCACATTCATCTTCAACCTTCAAACCATGGACGGACAAGGAAGCGACAAAAGGATGAAAGCTAGGGCTAACCGTGATATTCAAGAAGAAAGACGTACTAAGAAGAGACAAGAAACATCCTCCGAAAAGGAAGGCTCTGAAGAATCCGTGCGTCACAACCCATGGTTCACCTCGAAGGAACAAGAAACTCGTTTCTTGGTGATTTTACAAATGAGAGAACTCGTACCCCCAAAGATTGTGGACTTGAGATGGCTTGACAATGAAGGGGTTTACCTTTCAATCCATGCTCGAGATCGAGAACTTGGAGAAATTCTTTGGGCTAAGGGTCACATTTACCCTGATTTGGTAAGAGTATTCTATTAATACGAAATATCACCCTGGAAGGATTTTATCACGAAGTTAAAGGAGTGAGTATTGTTCGACTCACGATTTGTTTCGAACTCGGTGGAATAACAAATGAGGGATAGTCCACTACTTTGGAAAATCTGTTGAGAAGGCTTTGAACTTCAAAAGGATGCTTTTTACATGAGCATGTTGAGGAATCCTGAGTCTTGAGGAAAGTGATATGAGAAACTGAGGAAAGAAAAGAGGTATGAGGAAGACCTTTGGCATAGGTGGTCTCAACAGCGGCGAGCCGTCTTCTTCCATTATGCTATTTCTTGGAGGTATTAGTGCTAGAGGTACAAATCATGCTCAACTTATGGAAGAAGATATACTCTTGATGGTACGCCACGAGAAAAATGGAATTGATTGATTAAGTCAAGTTGTCATGGACAACATGACCAAGGTAAGAGAAATTCCATGACTTTAAGTGCCTATATGGTCTGTTCATATCGTGTTCTTGAGATGTCAAGTGGATGTCTCGATGAGCATAGAGAATTGGTAGGGATATCCATGTGCTTGGTGACATGATGCTGAAAAAGATGAGATTGACCAAGAGACATCTGAAGAAATTTGGGTATCTAGAGAGGAAATACAACAACAACAGCAACAAGACCAACCACAACAACAAGAACAACCTGACATCTCGTCCTCCTTGATGATGGAGGTCAGTAATTTGGGGAAGTACACCACCTAAGTCTCGTTTGAGTCCATTGTCTAGATAGGTTGGAAGAGATGAATGGCCTTGAGAGGATCTAGGAAAGCAAATCAAAGACTTGGAAAGGAATCAAAATTTGCACTTCCTTGACATGAGGTCTTTGATGGAAACCATCGGGCGCCTCAACCAAGATGATGATGATGGCGATGATCGGTGATCTCTCTTTTTTGGTTTGATATACCAAATAGGGGGGAGAATAGTTAGGTTATCTAGATAGGGAGAGTAACTAGATAGGGGGAGTTGAGTTTGTTTTTTCTTGTTTTTATTGAACTATATTCTTGTTTTTGAATAATGAATAAAATTTGCTTTGAGAATTTGTTTTATGATTCATTGGTCTTGATATATTTATATTTGAATCATATCATACATACTTGAATGAATGGTTGATTATTAGTGCATATGCATATTGTATTTTCTTGAGAAATTCTAACATATGCAGGTATGTCGAAAATTTCAACACATATCCTAAAACTCTAGGAAAACATCTTATGTGATTTGGTACATCAAAACCAAAAGGGGAGGTGTTGGACTTGAAGCTTGAAAAGAATCTTGATTGTGTCTCTCTTATGTGTTTTGGTTTTGATGAATGTATCTTTCGGTTTTCCATAGTTGAATGTAGCTTAGGATATAACTATGTATGTGTGTTGAGTATAGGCATATATGTGTTGTATTCTTTGCTTAAGACCCGAGAGATATGTAAAACTAGTGTATGATTGATCATGTGAAGAATGTTTGATTTCCATTTGAGAAAAACGGTTTGAAAAACCTTGGAAATCCATTTTCTTGATGTAATCGATTACAGGCTTGGTGTAATCGATTACATTGATCATTCTCGGGTGTGTCGATTACATGGTTGATGTAATCGATTACATCTTAGCTCTACGGTGATATGTCGATTACATCCCGTGTGTCGATTACATGGTTTGAAATTCACCTTTTAAGGTTTCCTCTTCAATGTAATCGATTACATCGTGGTAAATTCGATTACATGCAGAAAAATTCAAATTGGAGGGTTCTAACGGCTAGTGTAATCGATTACATGCATTTGGGATCAATTACATTGGCCGGGTTGTAGCGCTTTCAATTTTGCACGTTTTCTCCTCAATTTGTTACATAAGTATAATCTTGATGAAACATATGAAGAGTAAGGAAAACCTAGCTTCTTGAACAACTCTTTACAACTTTCATATCTTTCTAAATCTAGAGTTCATCAATGTTTTCAAAGAAAAAGGGAAACTTGATTCATTCCATTGATTGGGTGGATTTCATAGAGCTCTCATTTGTGATCAGATTCTGCACTTGAGGTGTATTCTTTACTGATCTTTATATTTCAAATTTCTGGGTTGTTGCTCTAGGGAGAGGTCTCTCAGATAGAGCATTGTGTTTGAAAGTGATTCTCAAAGTTTTGATCTTGGAGGTGCCAAGGTCTTGGAAGTTTGTTCTTCAGGTTGGAGAACAGATTTGGGTGTTTTTGATTTTCTGTTTGTATTGCTTGTTGCGAGTGAATGTAAAAGGATACAAAAGGAATCATTTGATAGTGGAAAGCCAATCGCAACAGTTGTTGGATTGGGGTAAAATGGCGTTAGCCGAACTAGTATAATCATTGTGCACTCATCTTCTTCCTTACTCTCTTTACAGTTTTCACTATATTGTTATTGATCATATTGTTGTATTTGAAAGCGTATTGATATCAGCTCTTTAATTGGTTTGGAATAGAATCGGTAATTGAACTTGTAATTGAATGTTTGTAATTGAAGGTAATTGATAGGTAATTAAAAAGAAATTAGAAACAGCGAATTTGGGGTAAAGTTTAACTAGAATCTATTCACCCCCCCTGCAGATTACCACATAGGGAACAACAAGCGAAACCGGGCTTTTGACGATGTGCTCGGGAAGATTTCACCAAAAAGCAGGTTACTTTTCGTGTTGCGAGGTTTAATCCAAATCTTTTTCTACCTTTAGAAGCTTCTAAGTAACGACATGATTTAAGAAGGCACGTGATTACTGCACGTCTAAGCTTTATTAATCTTCACGGACGAATGATTTTAAGAGCGAGCTTATATTCTTCTCATTCGTTTGTCTTCAAGCTTTCTTTATATTCAAGTCTTCATAGTCTTCCTTAAGCTTATGACTTGAAGTTGATGAGGCTTTGAGATCTTCGTCTTGATCATAGAAGGTTCTTCATATGATATAATTGCTTAGAAAGGCGATGATGACTTGAACATTTCGTTTTAACTTTATGTGTTTGTGCTTGAGGGTGCATTCGTTTGTTCAACAATGATTCCCTCGATCATTGTTGCATGTGTCGATGACCCTTAAGTCTACTACCTTCAATTATAAAAACTTAAGATTTTAGGTCATTTAGTGTTATAATGCTTGAAACCTATTAGGTTGCGTATAGATTGGTTTTTATGACCTAATTAGAGAGAGAATCACTAATACCTTAAGATGTACTAGGACCAAATGTTATTTACAAACACTTACGAGACATGCTACCATGATTTTAAACTTTGGAAATAGGTATATTCCCTTCATATGTAACTAATTTTTGACATATTTTTGGGACTTGACTATTGATAAGCGATAATTGGTTGAGCATGGTAATATGTGAAATATGTCAGTAGCATTTAAAAAGTAAAAGGAATTAGTTTTTCATTGGTAAGTGTAACACCCCTCTAAAACCTCTAAGCGTTGATACCATTATTGTAACAATCGACTAAACGTCATTATTAAATTTAATTGAATAAATTTTATTATAAATATCACATTTTCTATAAAAATACTTTTGTCGTATTTTTTAAATTAGAGATAAACTTTGTCAAACATATTTCTAATTAATATGTCATCGGACTACATTAAAAATTTCTTAAGATATACATAAGAATACTCAACGATCCATTACTAACAAATAATTTACAAACACCCATCACAATCTTCAAATAAAAATTATCCTTAAGATGATTCCCATTCTTTTTGCCACCAATCTAACTTGTTAATCTGCTCCTAGAATAAAATTCGGGATCATCACAAGTGTCAAATCACGGACACAAACACGCAAAGGTAAGTTCCAAATATTTAAGTTCCTAATAAATATGGATAATAATTCTCAAGAAATATATAACAATATAATTAAATGAATGAATGGAGACTAAAATGAGAATTTCTATATGATGCATGCTCTGACCTGTTTTCAAAAATATGTAATGTGGTACCATCTCGGATAATTGCGACATCAATCACCATTTACAACTTACCGATAGTCGGGGTCTCTCGATGTTGACGTAGAATATCATAAACAACATGTGATGATCAAGAGTAAAATAATTTCTCAATATCTCGAACCCGTCAACATCATGATACTAAACATCAGCCCACTTTATGAGGTTATGCACTTTATGTCATAATATTATATCCACTTTGTTGAGGTTATGCAAGTATATCTTTAATCAAATGTTTTAAATAATCATAACCAAATCACGCCTTAGTGTCGACAAAGAATCTGAAAACTTATCATCTGAAATGGAACTAAAATAATCACAAATCATAGTGTGACTCATTCATCAACTAAAATATAACAACTCATTTGTATTACAATCTAATTAATTTTATTTTTTCGTTATGAGTTAATAATTTATAGTCCAAATCGTCAAAGTCTACAACACAAGTCACTAAAGTGCACTTAACATAGGTAATTAATAAAAATCTCAAACATCATCCAAGTCATAGAATAGGTTATCAACTTCAAAGCAAAAGGTAATCAAACCATGACCGAGTCATCATCAAATTCATGGCATTGGACATCCATTTCAAGCATAGGAAATTAATTGTTATAAACTTCAAATTTTAACGTTTTTAATTATTGAGTCAATCTTTAATTCTTGTTTGTTTCTTCCCTTTTCATTTTTAGTGCTTAATATATCTTGGCCAAATGGTTTAAATGTCAAAACACCTTGAAACCATGTTAAACATCTTTATCGACAAGTTTCGAATGACTCTTTTTAAAGTCGTTAGAAATCTTTATAAATTTAGAGTATTTTAGTAATAGCCCTTGATGTTATTGATACTTCAAGACCTCCGTAAGACTTATAATTTCTAGAGTTTAATTTCATATAAAAATTAAGACATTAAAGAGTTTAAAAAGCTTAAGAACACAAAACTTTAAAAAAGATTAGTATTTTAGCACCTTTAGAAACATGAAAACAAAAGGAATTTGGTAACATCCCTTACCTAATTTCTTTTGGCCACTCTTTGGAAAATTTTGAGAAAGCTTTTTGAAGGTTGAGGGCTTGGTATTACTCTGCTCTCAAAGTCCGTGAAGAAGGCTAGAGTGAAGGTGAAAGAAATTTTGGAAAAATTCTTGAAATTACGACAAGGAAGCCGAGTTTTTAGTAACTTGAAAACAAAGAAATTTTTTAAGTGATTTGTGCAAGTGTGTCGATTTTAGTTTTGTGAAAAAATTTCCATTCCTTGGCTGTATTTATAGGTGAAAATATTATTAAAATAAGACATGTAACAGAAGTAATTAGACTAGTTTTGTTACTTTAACCATTAGTTTTGTCATTTTTACTTTGCTTTGAAACTTGACTTTGAATATTCTTTCTAGTTGCCAAATTGGATTTTTCCTCCATGCTTGCACCAGCCATGACGTGAAGTGGTGGCTACAAAATTTCATATGCAAAAATCTTCACAAAATGACAAAGGTGGCTAAAAATTATTGATTTTCCAATTTGATAATTTGGTTTGCAAAATTTCTTTTTCCAATGGTCAGGGCTTTCTTCCTAACCAATCCTTTCCTCTTTCTTTTTATCCTTTTTTTATGCTTCTTTAATTGTTTTATAATCAAGGATCATAAATTGTAAATTCACACAATAACAATTAAGTTACTAAAAATTAAGGTTTCATAATGATTTTAAACTCTAATTTCTTCTAAATTTTATGATTCTAATTTAATTCTTGAAATATCATATGCGATTATGTCATAATTAAGACAACATTATAAAAAAGATTCTAAAAACTATTTTCCCTAATTTTGTAGTTCCGCAATTGTTCTAGATAATTTTTCAAGGCGTTTGATGTATTTAATTTGAGAAAATTTGTTTACAACATTTTATTCTATATATATTTATCACCCTCTATCCCGATTCTACATATATGGGTCATATTCCCACTTTGATTTCCTTCTTGTTTTATTTTTCAATTTGTCTGCGTGTACAAAGCAGTTCAAAAAGTAATTAAATTTTTAGAAAATCATATATCTTTAGAATCGAAGCAAATTTTTTTGTGTAACAAAATATAATATTTCGTATTAATTCTTAATAGGTTTCTCATACTAAATACGAGAACAAAATTATCTCAGGGTGATAATATAATTAAAAGCAGGTGAATTCTGTTAAGTCAAAAATATGAAATACGATTCAAAATGTCAAATAATAATAAAAATGTCAAGCAACCGAAGTTACTTTTCTCTTCCGTTTTTTATTTAAAAAGTAACAAAATTTTCTCAATTATATGATATACTTTGCTCTGATGCAAACTATTTTGAATTACGTTTTCTATCTAGTAAAGTATAACAAAATATAGTCAATATCTCACGAGTTTTTTCAAGAAATTTTAGTAAATGTTTTAACTACGTTTTTAATTTACGTAGTTATTTACGAAAAATTAATTTTGAAGTGTTATGGTAGAAGTTTTCTCAATCTCTTATGAGTGAATAATCCTTTATGAGTTCTCCTTTAAAGCCTTGTGGCAATGTAAGTCATTCATTTCCCTTTTATCATATGAGTATGTGCCAATTGATTATGTCCTAGGTAAGTCTACTTTTCGTAGACCACTTATCTTATAAACAGGGTTTTTGATCCTTTTAAGAGTTATTAAAAATATTGTTTCTAATTCTAAGAAGCATTGGTTTCATATGGATAAGTTGTTTCATAATTCCTATACTAATCATTAATCCTTGTGAGTATTTCCTACTTGGATCATACTTGCATTGAGCGAAATGAATATATCTGAAAGAAAGTAAATCTTGAGAGTTGTGGCGTGCAAATGCGTCGGGGCATTCACACGGTCCTAGACTTCTTGAGAGATAACTGCTTTCCTTCTTGATGCTAAACTCCATGAAATTATTACCCAAACTATATTCATGCTTGTTATTGATGATGTGAGGTGTAAATGGTGTCTTTGAAGTAGTTAAAGGGGGAAAACTACAAGTTAAAAGTCTTTAAGAGGAGGATCAAAATGGCGAAGGAAAGAAAAATGTGTTTTGAGGATATCATATGAAAGTTTCACTAGTTGGAAGGTTGAATAATGGTATTGTGTGGCATAGGTCATCGAGAGGATGATAATTTGCGTCCAAATTCGAAGATGAGTGTCCGCAAGCATAAAGCGAAGTCGAGTTAAGATAGGGGATCCACGTGAGTATGATGACATTGGAAGTTGAGCTCGAAAAGCAAAATGTAGTCGTCATATAGAGTTGGAGTGACAAAAAGAGTCCTTGAATTTAAAGGACAAAAGGAAAGTGTGATAGTATTCCCAGATCAAGCTCACGTAGGGATGATAAGAAGCCTCGGTAGGTTGTGAATCCTAATGTTAGCTGTTGTTGAGCCACGAGTATCTACGACTTAATGTAGTCTATCTAAACAAATAGAACTTGAGCGAGTGTAGTAAATGCATAGAACTACTTAGTCAAGTCCTTAGATTTCATCAATAGGCGTTGTTGGTCCCACTATTAGAATGCAGAGAGGGGGTGAATAGATTATGTTCCTTTATTGTCTTTTTCACCGGTTCGTTCCTTTCTTTTAAAAAGCACAATTAAGCTTTGAAGATATATCGGTTCATATAGCGGAAAAATAAGAAGATAAGCGAAGTTATTATTCTCTAGTATCTTTTCAAACCGATTGCATTGAGTTATATTTCAAATGATTTTACATGAGACCAATGTTCATTTTAATTCACCATACATGTAATAAAAGATATAAAAAGTATAAAAGAAGAAGTTTGGACATAGTATTTATCTTAGTTAAAGGCATTCCTCCTACATCTAGTCCTAATACAACAAGCTGTTGCTATTGGTGTTCCACTACAACCATTAATCCATTTGTGTTCTTTCTAAACGTATCCTAAGCGACTGAAAGCGAAATAAAAATACTGTACAATCCTGCAATTGCTTTCTCATAAATAACCTTTCTCTTATATTCTTGGTAGCTCCAAGAATCAGCCTTTAGAATTCTTTCTCAAACAACAATACTTTATTCTAGAGAAACTCTCTCTCTTAGAGTAATTGATAGAAGCCTCCTTAGAGATATTCCCAAATTCCTTGATGTTTCCCAATCTAGCTTCTTCAATGCAACTCCAAGCCAAACTTTAATGAAGCTCTCAGGTCAAAGCTTCAATAGAAGGGAAGAAAAGCTGAAAAGAAAAAGAATGGAAGGGTTAAGCTTTAGGGAGAGAACTTCCGCCAAAATGGAGGATGGAATCCATTGATAAGATCGAAACCTTTTAAGCAAGGCGAATCTCTCTCTAAAGAAGAAGCTCAAAAGCTATTTCATTTATCAGAATTGTCAAAAGTCGCTACAAGGTTATGGAAAGGCTTATATAATACGGTTTAGCTTGGGTAGCGGCTAAATAAGCTTTAACAATCTAACTAAACTTACCCTAAACCTAAAGCTAACCTAACGAACTAACTAACTTAGCCTAAGGTAACAAACTAATTAATGAGAGCTAGGTTAGTTACATATCACTTTCAAGTGACATGTCATCAAATCCTTAGATCTAGTCCCTTGATTAGGTGGACTTGATCAAGGGTTGAGGCTTCTCCTTAAGAGGAGACATGGATCACCACCTAAGTAGAAGTCTATGACAAACCTTCATCACGAGTTCACTTTAAAATTTCACTTAAACTCAAATTTTACTTGAAATTCCTTGAAATTCTAAGGTGAACCTTAATGCACATCATCATTTGTACCTTTAAGCCATGCACTAAACACAAGTAAAAAGAAATTCAAAAGTATGCCCTCAAACAAGTTGGGCGTGAGCTTGCCAAGCTCTCACATGGAATTACAAAGATTCAAATGTATTCCTGAAGTATATTACAAAAATCCTTAGTATTTCTAAGGCCTTGAAGCTGTAGCATTCGTTGACCTTCTCGACTCCTCTTTAAGCTTCTTGAGCATGCTTCTAGTGAGTCTCCTTGGAGGAGGTCCTTCTTATGGCGATAGTCCATCAAACCCTCACTTCTTGGCTTGAACTTGCCCTCAAGTGATTTGCTTCTTCAAGACCTACATCATACAAAGATAGATCCACACACATTGAAAGAATTACTAACACCATAATCAATAGGTAAGTCAAGTTCAAAAGCATTTGGGCTGAGTTTCTCAATTATTTTGAATGGACCGTCTCCCTTTGGCATGATTTAGAGGCTCACAGTTTTGGAAATCTTTCTTTTCTAAGTGTAGCCACACTAGATCTCCTTCCTTGAATTCCACATGCTTTCGGTTCCTATTGTGAATTTTAGCCACTTATTCATTTCTCTTCTCAATTTTCTCCTTAGTCTTAACATGCAATTCCTTGATCTTCTTGGCTTTATCCCTTGCACTCTTGTTAGTAATAAACTCAAAAGGTAAAGCAACAAGATCAAGTAGATAAGAGGTTAAAGCCATACACTGCTTGAAAAGGAGAAAGTTGGTAGTAGAACTCCACTACATGATTATAGGCAAATTCTACATGAGGAAGCCACTCTTTTCAAAGCTTTAAGGTTATCATATCCTTCCTGAAAACTTCTCAAAAGTTGGCCAAATGTATGGTTCACCATTTCGGGTTTGGCCATCGGTTTGCGAGGTGACGTGTTGTGGAGAAAGCTTTGTGCCAAGCATGCCCAAAGTAAAGGTCCTCCAAAAATGACTTAGAAACTTTGAGTCTCTATCACTTACTATAGTTTGAGGAACACCATGGATTCATACTACTGCCAAGAACAACCTAGCTATGTTAGAAGCGTCATCAACCTTTTTACAAGGAATAAAGTGTGTCATTTTGAAAATCTACACACCACTACAAAGATACAATCCAAACCTCTTTTAGATCTTGGTAAGCCAAGAACAAAGTCCATAAACAAGTCCATCCAAGGTTCATTTGGGCTCGGCGGGTTGATACAAACCATGGTTGGAGACTTTAGACTTGGCTATTACCAAGAAAGTGACACATATTTCAAAAATCGGTTTACTTTAGCCTTCATCTTAGGACAATAAATGCTTTCTTGCAATATAGCCAAAGTTTTGTCCCTACCAAAATGGCCCATCATACCACCTTCATGTGATTCCTCCTTAATAGATGTAGGAGCTAGGGAATCCTGGCTCTTCCACTTTGAAAATATAATCATTTTGTTTGTAAAAATCCTTGTGAGATCCCCATTGGTGCATGAATTCCATTGTTTGTTGAACTCTGCCATCAACAAATACAATGCTTTTATATGTTCAGCAAACTTACTTTCAAGCATAGCAACTAGAACATATCTGGCTAAGGGCATCAGCTCTTACATTAGTAGATCCTTTCTTATACTTTATAACATAAAAAAATTGTTCAATAAATTCTATCCATTTAGCATGCCTTTTGTTCTTACCTTGACCCTTGAGGTGCTTAAGGCCCGTGGTCGTATGTACCCCAAACTCTTTCAGGAGTAAGTAATGTTGCAGCGCATGTAAAGATCTTACCAAAGCATAAAGCTCATCATAGGTTGAATAGTTGAGTTGACCTCCATAGGCTCTCACTAAAGTATGTTATTGGGTGCCTTGTAACCTGAGGATCGCCCCTATACCTATGTTTGAGGAATTATCTGCATTCCAACTCAAAAAGATAGAAGAAAAAGATTAGGCAATGCTAATATAGGTGCGTGAGTAAGTTTTCCTTTAACAAATTAAAAGCATCTTCTTGTTTAGGTCCCCATATAAATGGAACTTCTTCTTTACTAATTCATTTAGAGGTGAAGCAATAGCTTACTAAAAATTTTTACAAAAATCCTATAGAAACTAGCAAGCCATGGAAAGCTCCTTACCTCAGCTTTCACCGTAAGTGGGGAACCAGCCAATCCATGATAGCCTTCACTTTGCCTTCATCAACTTGGACACCTTGAGCACTTTCCTGAGCCAAGGAAGATGACATTCTCGGTGGAGAAGGTACACTTGTCCTTATTTGCATATAGCCTCTGCTCGTACCTTATAGTGATGTTGTCCACCGCCCTGATCGGTGCACGTGCGCCATGTGCCCTACGCCCAGCTAGGGACAAGGATCAGGTGCCTGCACGAGTGATAAACTCTCTTTGATCATCTTTCTCAGTGAGGTCTTGCACTGTTTTTGTATCTCATGTGTGCCTCTTGGGGTGTGCTCCTATATGATGGCCTATTTGGTATGGAAGCTCGAGCACAAAAAGTCTATTTGGTGTTCTATTGTGGTTGGTGGCAAGCCATGAGGATCTCAGCTAAGGAAAAACATCTTGGCTTCTTTAGCAAGGCATCCAACTTATCTTGTTCACTACAAAATTAGAACTCAAACTGAAAGGGTTTGGCAAAAAGGAACATACATTTTCTAGCCAAAAAAATTCTCTTTTAATTTCTCTTTTTGTCCAGTAGAAAACTTTACTTGTTACGCTTTAATTAGAACAGCTCACTTGCCTTTTTGGTTCTTGGCCTTGTCTTGGGAACTTGGAATGATGCTTTAGATTTTCCATGTGTCTCACGCCGAAACAGCAAGCTTGCCTTGCTTGGAAGCTGGCCTTTCCTTGGCATGCTTTTACACTTCCGACCCACCATTGATAGCTTTGCTCACCATCTCTGTGATCTTCATCTTGATTTGGTATTCACAAACTTCCCACAGGAGACAAAAGGCTTTAGCACAACTTTTTCTTCCACTATGAGAAAACATGTAAAGTGTTGCTAACACACAGAAATACGTAGACAAGCACATTTCTATCAATTGCCATGGTATCCTAGGGAAATAAATGGCATTGCTTCCATGAGGCACTATATCACATAAAACATCATTTAATGTTACCTAGCATAGGCTTGAAATCAAGCATTGTTTATCAACTACTAACTCACCATGTTCACTTAACCATTGTAGTTTTATAAGCTTTAGGGTGGGGAGGAGTTACTTTTTAGTCTAGTTTTCTACCAGCAGGAAGCTAACGACATTAGTACAAGAACCACCATCAATGATAAGGGAACAAGTTTACCTTCAACAAAATTCTTGTATGAAAAATGTTCTACCCTTGGGACTCATCCATACCTTAGCAAAAGTTGTTGAGCATCCTCGCTTTACCATGAAAGTCTCCACTCTCTCCGGCCTCTACATGAAAAGTGTTCCTACGCCATGGGAAGCTTCATCAGCCACTTGATGATGAACAAGAGTCTTCATTAGTCATCTCCCCATCATGCCTCATCACCATAGTCTTTATATTTGGGCATTGTGAAGCTATGTGTCCTTTCCCACTAAACACTTAAAAACATTTAATGTTACTAGATTTAAAGAGTTAGAAGAAGAAAGTACCTCTTTGGGCTTAGGAAGGCTGTGATCACTCCTTGGTTTCACCATGGGAGCACACTCTCCCTTTTACCTCTATCTCTCCAACTAGAAGAACTGGGTGTAGAGGTTCTTTAGAAAATAGCCACCTCCTTCTAAGTTGCTACTTCCTTCTTTACGGCCTTGTGAGCGGCCTCTTCCAAAGTGTAGTAACTTTGAGTTCCAAGAATATCTTGTATGTCTTATTCAGCTTCCTTAATTAAAATCTAGCAAGGGTAGCCTCACTATCTTTGCTTGAAATGCCTGACCCTGACATGGTAACCTCCAAGGTCTACTTATAATACTCTTGGACACTCCTTGTACCTTGGGTCATCCTTTGAAGTGGAATATGTAAATCTCGAGTGAAGGAAAGGTGGAGCAGACCTTTCCTTGAAAGCATTAAACCCGGGAGCCAAGTGTTGATCATGTAGACTCCTCATAGATGCTATGTCTTCATTAACTTGATGCCACCACACTAGTGTGCCCTCAAACTCAGAGTAGCAAGGTTGAGCTTCATCTCATTAGTCAAGTTAGGATAACACAAGAAAGTTTGGCCCACCTTCATGGCCCAATCAAGAACCCTTCGGCCCCTCCTTCACCACTATTATACTTAGTAGAAACCTCACCTTCCAGGGTAGTCCTTCATCCTGGGATCATCATCATAGTATGGCCTCCTTGAGTCTCGACTATACCTCATAATTTGGTATCCACCACCTCTCTCCCTTCTCCTCTCATTCCATGCTCATCAAAATTGAAATCATCCACCTCATTTTCTCCTCTATCATTCAGAAACAAAAGCTTCATAACCTCTCTATTGTTCTCCCTCCTTCTCTTAATTTCCTCTCTCTCTCCTATCATTTGCTTCCTTGTTTCTCCTCTCTTCCTCCTCTCTATTCCTACTAGACTCTCCACTATGCTTCCTCTCACTATCCAACCTCCTTTCAATCGGGCTTAATTCTCTCATCAAGGGTGGTATTTAATCTACTCATCAACACATCCATTTTGAAAGTTTTGGGTGACAAATCATTGGCCAACATTAGGAGAACTAGCCATCGCTGCAAGAAAAGGTTAGTGTACAAGAAATATAATAGGAATTAAAGGATCTCACCACTCTCTAAGTGTATCCACTCAATCACTCGTATTTCACACTTAGTGGTTTTTTCTCTAATGAAACTCTCTTTTACCTTTTCCTTTCATCTCTTAGTTTCACTTAGAAATTATTCTCAAATCAATTATCAAGTTCCTACCAAGCCAATGTGAAAAGAGGAACAACACCTAGCTAGGCTTAAGAAGTCCAAAGAGACAAATACTCAAAGACAAAACTAGGAGTCCAAGAAAGACAAGCAAAAAAAAGTTCAAAATGAAAGAAAGGCTAATCAAATATGGAGTAAACTTTGATGAGACAATGACACATGTGGCTGACAAGAAAAAGAACATGAATTTGGCAGGAATAGCAAGTCCAAACCGAGACTAAGAGTATGAGAATCAAAATGTACAACCACACACAAATTCAAATTAGTCACTAATGTCACCAGCTAGTGGACGGATTCCTAGAATCGATTAGAGACCTAAAATGAACCTTAATTCTATTTATTATGCAACCTTTGAGAAAATAAATTCAAATGCAAAATAAGGTTCATATATTCATAGCATCACCAATTTCCGTAAAGTGTAGTAAAAGCTCAAAGTGAAAATTACACCTCAAAAAACTCACTACACACTCAAGTCTCAAGACATGTACTAGAAATTCAACTCGGGTGATCTGGTGCTCAAACAAGTCCAAGGGTGTGTCTAATTGTCAATTCTTTTTACTTTTCTAAATTTTCCTCTTGTTGTTTCTGTACTTTTTGATTTTGCTCTTGTATGGTCCTTAATCAATTTCTACTCTTTTAGACTCTATACACTCTCTTTCACTACCATTTCTTTTCCTTTTGTTTTTCTCACTTGTATCTTTTCTCTTTGTTTTTTGATTTTTTATTTTTTTCTACACACTAAGTATGGCTGACCTAAAACCAATAATGAAGAAGATAAACTCAAGTTCAATTTCTAAACCCAAAAACAAAAATCACAAGGTTTTACACAAATTGGACCTAAAGAGTTCCCTGAAGCTATTACAAGCACGTACACGCTGAGGTCTTACACTAGAAGTTTCTTCTACCACTTAAAACCCATGAAAACTTGGAAACCCACATCATCAATGGTGCAGCAACATACATCTACTCATGGTTATGGAAGACAAAAAAACAAGGACTATACAAAAAACTACAAGAAAACAAATCAAACAAAGCAAGCTTACAAAGAAAGTTACTCTAGAACCATGAATCTCAGCACATGGAAGTTCTCAAAGTAAC
>JALJEV010000963.1:0-52704 GCA_026586105.1 Hylodesmum podocarpum
TAAGAGTTACAATGGAGTAATGTCGATTATTAAGGCTATGTCGATTACCACGACAAATGTCGATTACCGTAGGTATGTCGATTACCATCTTTAAGAAAAATCACCGAATGTTTAAAAGTTGCCGAGAATGTTTGGAAATGATTTTTCTAACATCCCACTTGATTACCCACTTATTTTAATCAATTTTAAACTTAAAGTCGAATTTTGAGCTCCCGACGGTTTGATTTGAGGCTCTCAGCGTTCGATTTTGGAGATCAAATTGTCGACAATTGAGGCTCCAACGCATCTATAAATTAAGGGCATTTTGAAAATATATATAGAGTTTTTTCTGATTTGAAAATACTCGAAAGACTTGAAATCCATTTGAAAAGCATACAACTTTCAAATCCTCTACAGAGGAAGCTTATCATTTCTTGAAAGAAATCACTAAGAACCCCGAGAGTTCTTGAAGAGTTTTGAGAAAAAGGCAACTATAGTCATTTCTTGATTGGGTGATATTGAGATTCATTAAATTGTGATCGAGAATCTACGCTCCGGTGTTTTCTAAGTGATCTTTTTGTTTGTCAATTTGATTGTTGAGTTATTACTAAGGAGAGAGTCTCTGCGGATAGAGTAAGAGTATTTGAGAAGTGTTTTTCTCAAAGGTTTGATCTTAGGTGTGCCAAGGTCGGGAAGAACTGTTCTTTGGGTTGAAGAACGGGTTTGGGTGTTTTGATTTCGTTTTTGTGTTTGCTTGTTGCGAGTGAATGTAAAAGAACAAAAGGGATCATTTGATAGTGGAAAACGGTTGCAACGGTTGTTGGATTGGAATTTGGATGTAAGCTGATTGGTGAACCGGTATAAATCCTTTGTGCACTCTTCTTCTTCCTTACACTCATTACTATTTACCTTACTTGCTATTATCATTGTTAAATTCTAACAAGTTGTTTGGTAGCGAATTGGTAATTAACTCGGTAATTAACTTGGTAATCAACTTAAACTGGAAAGGGTAGATACAAACATTGTATAAACTGAAAAATTAATTACAAACTTGTTATTAATAATTCCTTTGATATTTTTTTTGCATAAATTTGAGTATACTCTGTTTGAATTAAAAGGAAGTGAAACTCACGAAAAATAGGCCAAAGTGAACTAGAATCCTATTCCACCCCCTTTAGATTCACCCAAAGGGACCATCGATTGGTATCAGAGCTACTTCTAGTAAGTTGCTCTAGAATTTGATCCTGATGGCGATGTCAATTACCTTTTCTTTGAAGGTGCCTGCATAAATAGACCTCCTTTGTTTTGTGGAGATAACTATCCATTTTGGAAAGTTAGAATGAAAATTTTATGGAGTCTATACATAGAAGTATTTGGCAAACGATTATAAGCGATTATAAAATCCCACACACAAAGTAGAAGAAGCAAGTAGTTGAAAAACCATTTGATAAGTGGGATCGAAGAAATTAAGAGTGAGAATGATGCTAAAGCTTTAAACATTATACATTACTCTTAACTACGATGAATTCTTTAGAATTTCTGCTTACAGCAGTAAAGAAGCTTGGGAGCTTATCATGGTAACACATGAAGGTACAACTACGAAGGGCAAGGAAGAACACCTTGATCCAGAGTATGAAACCTTCGGGAGAATGTTACAAGGAGAGTCCATAATGGAGATGCAGAAAACGATTTATCCATATCATCAATCATCTCGGGGACTTGGCAAGCTTAAATAGAAGAGGAAGTGAATGTCAAGATTCTAAAGTCTACAAACGAGAAAATGGCAATCATTTGTGACCATAACGAGTCTAAGAATCTTGCTGCAATCACAAGTCGAGCTATTTGGTAAACTAAGGGAATATGAGATGGATATGTCTCGTATTGGATGATGAAGAATCAAAGGACAAGAAAGCCAAAGGCATAGCGCTCAAGATGGAGGACACGGCTAGTGATAGTGATACATCAAATTGTGGAAGTGAATCGAACAAGAAAACATGAATCTAATGGTAAGAAAATTCAAAAGATTCATGAAGAAGAACAATGACAAAAAGAGATTCAACTGAGAAAAAGGCTTAGCAGAGGTTTGAAGGTTCATCTTCACAAAAGGTCACTTGCTATGAATGTGGTAAAGCGGACAGCACAAATCTGAATGTCCAAACAAAGAAAGTAGCGGTGAGCCTAGAAGAGTTGAACATGAGGAAAAGACCCAAGAAGGAGAAGTTTAAGAAGAAAAAAGGCCTACATTGCTTGGGAAGACAATGACTCTATCCTACAGTGAAAGTGAGAATGAAGAAACAAACTTGTGTCTTATGGCAAATCCGACCGGATGATGAAGAGGTAAGTGATTAGATTCATCTATAAAAGATTATGATGTTTGTATGATGCATTTTGTGATCTTGTGAAAGAAAATTTGAAAAATTAGATAAGTTTGACGAGAGTTTTGAAAAACAAAAAATCTTTGATTTAGAAAATGAAATTTACATTTTAAGCGATATTCAAACTTTGAGAAAAGAAAATGATGATTTGAAACTACCTTGCTTAAAGTGTAAATACAGCAGATGCCTCTTTGAAAACTAACAAAAAGAAGTTCTCTACATTTAAACAAACCAACTTGATGATAAGACTTTTCCATGCGGTTGCGTATGAAAGCGGACATACATCTTATAATTGCATGATTAGGAAGAAGAATTTCTAATGGATTCATTTTTAAAATGGATTAGGAAAGATAATCACTGCACTAACATTCATGGACCCACGAAAAGATTTGGTGCAAAAATCAAAAAATGATATCTTTTTTACGTAGGTGTGTATGAGAGCCAAACACCGACTTGGTATTTGGATAGTGGTGGCTGAGAGCGTATGACAGGCGAAGCGATTTTATGCCAGCGAATCAAAAGAATGCGGATTAGGTAGTATATGGAGATAATAATAAAAAGGAAAAATATTGGGTATTGGTCTTGTTGGAGAAAAATCAGCTTGTCATTGAAGATGTATTGCTTGTGGAAGGTTTGAGGTACAATCTTGAGTATTAACCAACTTCTGTGATAAAGGATACCATGTTTCATTTGATCAAGAAAATTTATAAAAATTAGTAGGTGAGTGAATCAAATGAGGGTTCTCATGGTTGGTAAGAGACATGATAACATCTACATCACGAACTTAATCATTCATCATCATATCATGCATGCCTTATCAAATGATGATACATCTTGGCTTTGGCATAGGCGTATAAGCGCCGTATAGATCATTACATCGACTAAATAAAAGCTTGTCATCCAAGAACTTAGTGCAAAAGATTTACCCTAACTTAAAGTTTAATAGAAAGGTCTTTGTGATGCATGTCAAAGGGCAACAGTCTAGAAATTCATTTAAATCTAAAAATGTTGTTTCAACTTCTAGACCCACTTGAGCTTTTGCCGCATGGATTTGTTTGGACCTCTAGGAATTGCTGGATTTGGGTGGAAATTCATATGGATTAGTATTAGTAGATGGCTACTTTCTAGATTTACTTGGGTTGCATTTATACCTGGTAAAGACAATGCCTTCAAAGTTTTTAAAATCATTGCGAAAAGGATACAAAAGCGAAAAAGATTTGAAAATTAAGTCCATTAGGAGTGATCATGGAGGTGAATTTGAAAATGAGTATTTTGAAAAATTTTGTGAAAAATATGGAATCAATCATGATTTTACGCTCCAAGAACTTCCGAAACAAAATGGTGTTGTTGAGAGGAAAAATAGATCTTTGGTAGAAGAAATGGCTAGAACAATGTTAAATGAAAATGATTTACCAAAATATTTTTGGGTGAGTCAGTTTCTATTGCATGCTATGTTAAATAGAGTTGTGATTCGTCTTATTTTCAAAAGAAAACACCATGAACTCTATAAGGGCAAAAAGCCAAATATATCTCATTTTAAGGTATTTTTGCAAATGTTTTTGTTGAATAATGGCAAAAAAACCTTGGTAAATTTGATGCCAAGGCAGATGAAGGCTGTGTTTATTGGATATTCATCAACTAGTAAAGCATATAGAGTTTATAATAAAGAAGAATGTGCATTGAGATCATTGCATGTTAAGTTTGATGGCCAATCCCGAAAAGGGAAGTGTTATTGTTGATGATGATGAAGATACAGGTGAAGGAAGCGTAGCGAACCTCAAGAACAGCAAGAACCACCAACATCTCAAGATAAATCAAGAGAATGGAGGAAACCAGGGAACCTCTCTCTTGACAACATCGTGGAGACATCCATAAGGGAGTATCTTAGATCTTCTATAACATGTTTTGTGATGATTATGCTTTGTATCTCAATTTGAACCCTCTTGTGTTGATGATGCTATTCTTGATGAATTCTGGATAAATGCAATGCATGAGGAATTAAATCAATTTAAAAGGAATGATGTTTGGGAATTAGTTCCTTTTAATAAAGATATGAATGTAATTGGAACAAAATGGGTGTTTAAAAATAAGCTAGATGAGAATGGTATTGTGGTTAGAAATAAAGCTAGACTAGTGGCGAAGGGTTATAACCTTGACAAGAAGGTATAGATTTTGGAGAAACTTATGCCCCTGTTGCTAGATTAGAAGGTTTGTGAGAGTATTACTTGCTTTTGCCTGCATTCATGATTTCAAATTATATCAAATGGATGTTAAAAGTGCTTTCGAATGGCTATATAAATGAGGAAGTTTATGTTTCACAACCTCTGGATTTCTGACTTTAACTACCCTGAGCATGTATATAAACTTAAGAAGGCTCTCTATGGCCTTAAGCAAGCCCAAGACAATGGTATGAAAGGCTTAGTATATTTCTATTATCAAAAGGGTATGGAGAAATGTTGACAAGACTCTCTTTATTAAAGTGTCAACAACATTTTATTGGTTCAAGTATATGTAGATGATATAATCTTTGGATCAACCAATTCATCTCTGTGTGAAGAATTTGTAGATAGCATGCGAGGTGAGTTTGACATGTCTATGATGGGAGAACTCAAATTCTTCCTAGGACTACAAGTCGAACAACTAAAAGAAGGTATATTCGTTCGTGAAACAAAATACACTAAGGAATTATTAAAGAAATTTGACATGGAGAGTTGTAAAAGCTCTAATATCCTATGTCAACTAATCTCTCTTAGATAATGATCTTTAGGGATTAGGAGTAGACCAAGGAACCAAATATAGAGGGATTATAGGATCACTTTTACATATCTTACGACAAGCGGACGACATAATGTTAGTGTAATGTGTGTGCAAGATTTCAATCTGCACTTTTAAAAAGCAATCACGTATGAATGTTGTTAAGAGAATTTTAAAATATCTGAAGGAACTACAAACTGTGGTTTTGTGGTATCTAAGGGAACATCCCCTACTTTGGTTGTTTTAGTGATGCGATTTTTCTTTGGATGCAAAGCTGATAGGAAAAGCACAAGTGGTGTATGTCAACTTGTTTGGGAGAATATTTAGTCTCTTGGTATAGCAAAAAACAAGCATGTGTTGCTTTGTATCAATGGAAATGAGAATATTAGCTTCTTGGTAGGCATTCTACTCATGCTCAAACCATTTGGTTAAAGCAACAACTTGAGGATTTTGGACTAAAGCATGATCATATCCTTTATCAAGTGTGACAAGTGCGATTAGTATCGCTAAGAACCTGTTCTTACATTCGAACTAAGCGTATAGTGACGATCATTTCATTAGAGATCATGTTGAGAAAGGAGATTGCAATGTAGAGTTTATTGATCTGGTCAATCGGCTTCATGAGATATCTTCTAAACCTTTGCCAAAGGAGAAATTCTTAAAGCTTAGAACCAATCTTGGTATCTAAGTAAGGCTTACCTCTGTGAACTCACCAAACATAGTAAGAATACTCATTCATAATTCTTTAACATGATATGATTCCATTCACATTTTGATAGATATGGACACTTGATTGCGAGAATATGGAAAATTAAGTGTTTTTAGGATTATACCATTGTGTCGATTCCACTATGGTAATGGAATTACCATGCTAATTTTAAACAAATCTTTTAATTTGCTCTCGATGATGTCGATTACCACCTAATGGTAATGCGATTACCTGGAAATCAGAAAACCCCTCTTTTGATTCTTTCTCGGCGATGTCGTTACCATATGGTATGGTGTCGATTACCATTGCATCGAGCTTACTTGGTGCTAATGGGCTCTTAAATCAATTCAAAATTCAACGAATCCTAGTCTTGATTCAAGTTTTATTAGAGGAGATTTTCGATTTTGGGTTTTCATTTAATCAAATCCAAACCAGCAGAACCCCTTTCTCTCTAAACTCTCTCTACATCTCTCAAGAAACTCTTCATCTTCTTCTTCCAATTCATCCATGGAAGGTCGAGAAGAAGGAAAAGGACTAAACAGTGGGTCCAGATGATTTTGTAGCAACAGTGTTACGTTCAAAGAAGGAGCATGTCCCATCTTCCAAAAGGAAGAACTCCTCGGCCTCTGAAGAAACCATGGAGGAACACATTCAACCATGGTTCACCTCTAAAGCTCAAGAGAAACTCTTCTATGGGAGAGTATGCGGGCAGAGGAGCTTGTACTGCCAAAAATTTTGGATCAATGTGGTGGATACTGAAGGGTTTACATTTCAAACGCTTCTCGGGGGAACAAAATCTTGAGAAGTTCGTTGTAGTGATCGAAAGTTACATCTATCCTGATTTGAGTGATGATACACTCCAACCTGGAGCCGGGCAGCGATTCGAAATGCTTGAGTCGAGGTAAAGGCAAACCCGTCATTTTCTCAGAGATTTATTCTTTCAATTATTTGGATTCGAGAGGGAGGTATTAGACCCACATTTGAATTATTGAAAGAACAAGGAATCCATGCTTAACAAGATGCATTTATATAGGTTCTTGAGAAATCCCAAATTTGGGAGACGAGAAAGGCTGCTAGAAAAGAGAATAGGAAAGAAAATCACATTATAATATTGAGGTGGGTTGAATCTTGATGATAGGCTTTTACATTACACCATTTTGTTGGATATTGGCTGAGAAGGGAGCCAATCATGCCGAGTCATGAAAGAAGATTTAGTGATAATTTAAGCTCTGAAGAATAGGATTGATTGATTGGCCTTATGTTGTGATGGACAACATGCTAAAGGCAAAAGAAATTCATGGATAACAAGTGTCCTATTCTTTGTTCATCTCAAAGAGTACTTGAGTATTTTCAAGTTGATGTCCGCAAATGAACATAGAGTGGTAAGGACATTCACATCATAGGTGAAAGAGCATTAAAAATGATGAGATTGAGTGGAGGCCCGATCTTGGATGGATACCAAGGAGGAAGCACAACCGAGGAGGAAGGCGATCGATGATGATGATGATGATTCAGCTGAGGGAATACATTCCCAAGTCGCGCTTCGAATCATTTGTCATTGATAGATTAGACGAGATTAGCATAGAAGAGGTAGGCAGAAACAAGCGAAGAAGCGCTTCCAAGAACTCAAGGAGATGATGGAGTCTCTTCATCTTTCGTTTTTGATACTATGTAGTATTTCCTTCTATAGATTCCCTTTTTGCTTATTGATATACCAAATAGGGGAGAAATCATAATTATCTAGATCAGGGGAGTAAATCATAGGCTATCCTAGATCAGGAGAAATAAGAATCAGTAGTACTAAATTTATTATGAACAAACTGAATTTTTTTTTATGGTTTAAAATCTGCAATGTCTTCAATTATCTGGTCATTAGTCTTTGAATATGAGCTGAATCATGTCTTATGAATGAATGATTCATATGATATTGCTTTCCGATCGTAATGGAATGTATGGTGAAGCGCAATATCTGTGTATTTGGTTATTTCTATCAATTGCAGGAATTTTAGAAGATCAACACATATTCTAAAAACTCCAAAGAAAACCCTTGTTGATATTTGGTACATCAAAACCAAAAAAGGGAGATTGTTGGAACTAAAAAGCTTGATGAGGTTTTGGTGTACTCTCTTGGTGTTTTTGATTTTGATGTAAAAGTAATTTTGGTTTTCTTGGCTGAATGTATTTTAGGAGTTTTTCATATTATTGATTGGTTAGAATAGGAATCTGTGTTGTTCTTTGTTTGAAAATTCATCAGGCGATACATCAGACGATAGGTATCGGTGATATCGGACGATACACGTCGGACGATACACGTGGTGCGATAGGTATCGACGATACACAGTGGGACGATAGGCTAATGACGATAGGTATAAGGCATTAGGTATCGGACGATAAGTATCAGACGATACATATGGGGAACGATATATATCGGTGATATATATCCCGGGCGATATCAGGCGATACATATCGGATGATATATATCAGACATTTATATCCGAGACGATACATATCCGAGATGATATATATCCAGGAGCGATACATATCCCAGGCGATATACATCCAGGATGATAGACTTCAAAGGTTTACTCATTGATCTGAAGAATTGCATCGTCACGACCTGAAAGTAAAAGAAACAGGGCAGTAACTCCACCATTTCAAAAATCTAAGAGTTACAATGGAGTAATCGATTACCATAAAGAGTATGTCGATTACCACGAACGATAATGTCGATTACCATAAGGCTGTAATCGATTACCATGCTAAAAAATCACCAGAATGAATTTCATCTCGGCGTGTCGATTACCACGGGTCGTAATCGGTTACTGCAGCAGAGAGAATGTTTAAGTTGCCTGAAATGATTTTTCTAACATCCCACTTGATTACCCACTTATTTCAATCAATTTAAAAACTCCGCCAAAGTCAATTTTTGAGGCTCAACGGTTCATTTTGAGGCTCCTCAACGTTCTGATTTTGGAGATCAAATTGTCAGACAATTGAGGCTCCATCTTACTCTATAAATGGAAGCTACTTTGAAAAACCAAAAACGAGTTTTTTATATAGAGTTTTTGTCTGATTTGAAAATACTCTTGAAAGACTTGGAAATTCATTTTCCAGAAAAGCCTATACACTTTCAAATCTCTCTAAGAGAGCTTATCATTTTCTTCAAGAGAAATCACTAAGAACTTCAGAGTTCTTGAAAGAGTTTTGAGAAAAGGCAACAATAGTCATTTTATTGATTGGGTGGTATTCAAAGTTCTATTAAATTGTGATCGAATCTACACTCGGGTGTTTTCTAAAGCGATCTTTTATTTGTCAATTTGATTGTTGGGTTATTACTCTAGGAAGAGGTCTCTCTGGATAGAGTAAGAGTATTTGAGAAGTGTTTTCTCAAAGGTTTGATCTTGGGTGTGCCAAGGTCAGGGAAAACAGTTCTTTGGGTTAAAGAAGCTGGTTTGGGTGTTTTGATTTCGTTTTGTGTTGCTTGTTGCGAGTGAATGTAAAAGAACACAAAGGGATCATTTGATAGTGGAAAACCAATTGCAACGGTTGTTGGATTGGAATTTGGATAGGCAGTTGGCTGAACCGGTATAAATCCGTACACTCTTCTTCTTCCTTTACACTCATTACTATTTACCTTACTATGCTATTATCATTGTTAAATTCTGCAAGTTGTTTGGTAAGCGAATTGGTAATTAACTCAGTAATTAACTTGGTAATCAACTTCAAAGCTGGAAAGGGTAGATACAAACATTGTATAAACTGAAAAAAATTGATTACAAACTTGTTATTAATAATTCCTTTGATATTTCTGCACATAAATTTGAGTATACTGTTTGAATTAAAAATTAGAAACTCACGAAAAATAGGCCAAAGTGAACTAGAATCTATTCACCCCCCCTGTAGATTCACCGAAAGGGACCATCACAAATTATGGACGAAGAGCTCGAGGAAGAAACGAGGGGCGAGAGGTAGTCCTCAACAAGGGTTTAAATCTCGGGTGCAGTCTTATAATTGTGACAAATATAGTCTTACAGCAATGAGTGTAGATCGACTCCTAAACAATAAGAAAGAAGCCATGTAGCAGTGCATTGAAGATGAAATTGGGGAATCTCATATATTCCTTACTTACGAAAGGAGACCAAGGATCGAAAAATATTTGGTACCTTGATAATTGTGCAAGTAATCACATGTGTGGTGGAAAGAATTGTTCATGGAGATGGATCATTCTATTAATGGACGTGTAACTTTTGGAGATGATTCACATGCGATGTCCGAGCAAAAGCAAAGTTATGATTACTCGAAGAATGGAGAAGAAGTACATAAAAAAGCGATGTCTATTATGTACCGAGACTTTGAAAAGCAACATCATCGGTCTTGGCGAGCCCTCGGTGGCTTTGGGATCAGGTGGTCATAAAGGTTGTTCACTAACCTTGAAAAACAAAAACGGAGAGGTGGTTTCCAAAGGAGTTAATATGATATCGAATCGTCTCTTCACAATTGACATCGAATCTGGAAAAGTGAAGTGCATGAAGACATCTATAAAAGATGACTGTGGCTTTGGCACTTGAGGTATGGGCATCTTGGTTCTCGGCTTAAAGGTGGCGAAAGAAAATATGGTGAATGGACTACCAAAGATAAATCCACGGATCAATTGTGTGAAGCTTTGCATCAAAGGAAAACAACACGGACAAAGCTTTGAAGTTGGAAAGTCTAGGAGAGCTAGAGAGGCCGCTTGAGATTGTACTCGGATTTAGGCTGGTCGCGTTTGATATACCATCATTTGGGAGGAAATAGGTATTACCTAACTTTTATTGATGACTACGACGAAAAAGTTAGGTATACTTTCTTAAAGAAAAATCTGAAACTCTTGATAAATTCAAAGAGTTCAAGGCGATGGTGGAAAAACAAAGTGGGTATTATGCGAAGATCTTTCGGATCGACGGAGAGTATCTTTAAACTTATTTGAAGAATTTGTTAAAGAGCATGGGATAATCCATCGGTTGACGGTTAGATACAACTCTCAAACAAAATGGAGTCGCGAAAGAAAAGAATCGTACCATTTCGACATGGCAAGGAGCATGAGTGAAAGGTAAATATTTACAAAATTTAGAAGTGGAAAATTTGTTCAATGTGCGATTTACTGTTAAACGTTGTCCAACGAAAAGAGTGTTGTATATGACACCAAATGAAGCATGGAGTGGTCAAAAGCTTGAGGTTGGACATCCAGATCTTTGGGTGTATTGCATATGCCCGTGTCCCATGAATAGTGAGAAAGAAGCTTGATCACGGAGGTGAAAAATGTATCTTAAATTGGTATGATAAAAAAGCTAAAGCTTATAGGCGTATAATCCACTCACCAAAAAGGTCATCATCTCGAGATGTTGATTTTGATAGTGATTATTGGAAATGGAATAAAAGAAGAAAAAAAAATTGGTATTCTTCATGAGTAAGGGAAGATGATGAAGTTAGCGTCCCGAATGAAGAGAGGAAATGGACAAAGTCCTCCGGCGCGATCGGGAAGCGGCGAAGCTCCTTCAGCATGAGCCATCACCCAGTATGGCCGGAGTTCAAGTGAAGCTCCCTCGAAACACGAAGTCTTCGTGAAATTTATGAAGATACCGAACCAATTGGAAACACTCGATTATTCCTTATTTTGTTTGATGGTGAATGTGATCCAATCACTTATGAAGAAGCAAATAGAAATATGAAATGGAAAAGGGCGATGGATGAAGAGATTGGCGTACAATCGGAAGGAATGACACATGGGAACTAACAAATTTGCCAAAAGGACACGGTCTATTGGAGTCAAATGGGTGTACAAGACAAAGACCAAAAGAAGGAAAGGTGGAAAAATATAAAAAGCGAGGCTTGTTGCCAAAGGCTACAAACAAAAATATGGAATTGATTATAATGAAGTGTTTGCTCTGTTGCAAGAATTGACAGCAACAAAAGGCTTCTCACAAGACTTGTAACACAAAATCGGTGGAAGCTTTATCAAATGGATGTGAAGTCAACATTTACGAATGGTTATCTAGAATAAGAAATTTATATTGAGCAACCACCTGGATATATAAAGAATGGACGGGAAGACAAAGTCTATCGTCTCTAAGAAAGCTTTATATGGATTAAAGCAAGCTCCACGAGCATGGAATACTCGTATTGATAACTATTTTCAAAAGAATGGATTTGTGAAAAGTCCATGCAGAGCATGCTTTATACACAAAGAAAAACAAAGTTGGTTACATCATGATTGTATGCCTATATGTGGATGATATGATTTTTTCAGAAACAATCCAGGTATGTTCGATGACTTTAAGAAAGCTATGACTAAAGAATTTGAAATGACTTTGACATAGGTGAAATGTCATACTTTCTTGGAGTCGAAGTAAAACAAATGGAGGATGGCATATCTGTTTCTCAAAAGAAATATACGAGGAGATTCGAAGAAATTCAATAATGCAAGATTGTAAACCGATATCTACACCACAGAACTGTGCATAAGTTAAAGTGTTAACTCCACAAGTAAGCCGGTAAATCCAACATTGTTCAAAAGCATTATTGGAAGTTTGAGGTACTTGACTATCTCGACCAGATATTATGTATGCGAATTGGACTTGTCAGCGATTCATGGAAAGGCCAAAGCAAGATCATGGAGTTGCCGCAAAAGAGAATATTAAAGATACATCAAAGGTACTCGAATCATGGTCTATTTTATACACAATTTAAAAAAATCAAAGTTGATTGGTTATCAGATAAAGGATTACGAGGAAAACTTGGATGATCTAAAAAAGTACATCCTAAGACTGCTTTCATCTTGGCCTCAAGAAGATTATGGGTCATCAAAAAAGTAGTAAACCGCCGCTTCAATCCTTGCGGAAGCAGACAGCATAGCAAATTGCGAAGATGTACCACAAGCAATCGGTTGAAGAATATTTTGGAGGAATTATCTTTTACACAAGAAGATCCAATTACAATCTATGTTGACAACAAGTCTCGCATCACTATCAAGAATCGCAGATCACACAAAATGCTAAAGAAACATATTGATGCCACAAAATATCATTTTATTCGTGATAAAATGAAGAACAAGATAAATGGAGTTAGTTTATTGTCACAGCGATGATCAATTGGCGTAGATATCTTCACAAAACCATTGAGAAAGTGAAATTTCACATATTAAAGAGAAGTTTGAAACGAGAAGTTTGGTTTGAGGGGGAGCATCGGGAATTCAAACCAAAAGCAATTGGTCAAAAAATGCCACCGCTAAAAAATTGTCAAAAAGATTGCCCAATTTGTCAAAAATAGTTGCTGCCAAATTTATTAAGATTTCAAGATTTGTCAGACTAAAAATGAGAATTTATTTTCAAAAGTTATCTTTGGGATTTCAACAAAACGTCGCTTGTCCATTTGCATAAGATAAGGTAAATGTGAGGACTATTATAAATAAGCAGTATGGTGTGTTGCAAAGATATACCGCAGCAGCACTGAAAAGAGGAGAAAGAAAGAGTTACAAGAACAAGAAAAAGAAGTAAGAGCTAGCACATAAAATTAGAGAGAGGTGGTCGTAGCACCTAAAAAATTGTATATGTTGAGAGAAAAAAAATATTTGTGAGGAATCTGTTATTTTGTGTTGTAATATTTCCTCAGATATCAAACAATTAATTCCCATCCATTACGCTTCCACAACAACTAGTGTGTGTAATCATGGTCTTAGCTCCATTTCATCTCAAGATGATGACGATGTTGATGACTCATCTTTTGCCACAAGATTGATCCAAAGCGAGTGGGGCTTGTTGTCAAAGCTGGTCATGTAGGTGACCTAAATGAGAAGAACCCCTGTATCCTCCCTGGCTCAAAGAAAGCGGTAGCCCCTCAGATTAAACTGGTCCACCTCTTCTAAGGTTGTCCCAAACCTTACAATGTTGAACGGAACACCTCTTAGCTCTCCTATGTTGACAGCCTTCCACTAGCAAACTCACCCACCTACATGGTAGAGTTATAATTCACCAAAATAGTAAGAAACATCCAATTAGTTAGTTATGTAGCACATGCCTATTTCACACTTTGGCAGTATATGAATTTTAACATTTTCGATGTAGATTTTAAGAAGTTAATAATTATAAGAGATTTTTAATATACATCCTAAATGTTATGGAAATCTGTTTTAATTAGTTGAAAGTAGAGTGCATGTTAGAAATTTGTTGAAGAAAAAAAATGTTAATGGTTTTATATTTTAATGAGTTTCCAATCATACTAATTAAAATAATACTAAAATATAAAGAACGAAGAGAAAAGAAAAATACATGCCTTGTGGCCAAGCTGGTATTTTTGCTGGAAGCTTAAATGTGGATTGTCCAAATGGGAAGAGTTTTCTTTCTTGTTTGAGGATAATTGGCTCCCCATATTGTTGAGGTTTGTTTTTTCTATGACAAGGAGATTGAAGCAATGTGTGGTATTAGACATGACTCATTGGTTATTATAATTATACAGCGAATGTAATAGGAGTATATTCCTCGTGTGTCAAATTAATACTATATATTATTCAACTATAAACGTGCAAGTTTTTTAACGTGATATAGTATTATACTAATTTCATATAATATGGATGTGTTCCCGTACATGAAACCTCTTATAAAGCGTGTTCGTTCGTCAATGTAACTTGTTTCATAGGATTTTTAAAATAAATGCATTTCGTGTGGATAAAGTTGTTTTCCTTTGACTATTAACTTTAAATATACTTCGTTTCATGTTTTGTCACGTTTAATGGCTAAACCTTACCAAAATTTACCTAGCCGTCAATTTTTGATAAGCAAAAAACGATGCAATAAGTGACATTACCATTTTGAACGCGTGCATGTACTGCACTTGGTGTCAACTACTAAAAGAACGTACAATTTCTTACATGTTTCTTGTTGAGTATTTGAAATATTATATGTATTAATCACAAAACATATCTACAAAAAGTAAACGTCAAAAATATTAATTCCCAACGTCCACCAATAAAATGTGCATTTTAATAACGAACTAAATACTGAATTTTGTTTCGGAAGTGAAAAATATGCAAAGTAAGTATTAAAACACTTGGAAAAACATAAATGTAAAAAGAAATTAAATTCTCAAATAGATATTTTCAATGAATTAATTCTTATCTGTTAAAAAAGAGGGGTTATTTTTTAATTTTAGGTTAAAGTTAAAGATGCTCTAATTTCATAAAGGCAAAAAGATCCAAATACTTGGAAAGCATAAAATCACTTAGGAATAATTTTAGCATATTTTTCAAACAAAAAATATAAGGAATCTCGTTATCACTTTGTTTTCAAGACGTATAAAGTAGAAAAATATTAGAGACACGTTTTGTTTCAGTACACTCTTTACTATTATTAATTAAATTTGAGAATCTTAATTAAGTTATATAAAATCCACTAATTGACAAAAGTGAGTCAGATCGAGATCATGTGTTACTAACATGGAGAAAACATCTAATGAGATTCATATTCATCAGCCTTGAAAGTTATTATCCTTGATCCATAAAAAAAAACTAATTTTTAGGAAATTCGAAATTAGTTGTCGTGACAAGCTAGGACGCGCTCATTTTATAATGGCATATCGAATATGATTTCAGATATTTTAAAAAATGTCAGAATGATTTTTTAATGTTTTATTTTATTTTGAAAAAATGTTATTTCTACTCTTCTCGAAAATAATTTTAATATAAATATTTATGATAGTTTTCAAATCGTAATTATCTTTTATATAAACGGATAATTACTTTCAACCTTTTTTTTTTTTTTCCAGAGATATATATTTTATTATTTTATGTTTCTATGTATGTCTGACACGGACAGGAGGATACGAAATGATTTTGAACTCGTTGAGCTTTTTTATTTGGTGATGTTATTCTCAGAAAAGATTACAAAAAGAAAAAAGAAAATAATTTTTGAGAAGATAATAATATAACACCTTTGAACAAAAAAGCCAGCTGTACAATGAGTTATAAAACAAACTGTCAAAGAGATTTTTTTTTATTTAAATAAAATAGTTGTATATTATGCTTTTTGGAGTCAATTTTGTTAGTATATTTGATTTTTTTTTTTTTACTTTAAGAAACTAATAATAAATAAATTTTAAATAATAAATCTAAAGTTTGAATTTTATATATGTTACTAAGCTAACCTTGTCTAAGATCAGCTAAATGTCCTTTTTCTCAATAGGCGCTGGTAAATTTAAATTTCGTTAGGTTAGCTTTTTTTGAAATAAAGCTAAACGATTTAATTTAGTTAATTTTCAATAATATTACATGATAGATTTAATTTAAAATATAAATATCAATTTACCTGCTTTATGTGTAAAGTTTCCTTAAAAACCTAGATCATTTTAGAAAAAAATTATTTCGTCAAGTATAGTACATATATTTTTTAAGATTCATCTATATTTTGCTTTGTTTTGCAGGATTAAGGAGTGGAAGCCTTCGCTAAGATGAATTTTAGATGAAATGGAAGTACAATTATTTAAGAACTTTATGCGTCCAGGTGGCCTCTACTTCAAATTAAAGGGATTAAAAATACCTTCTACTGGCTCTTTAAGATTTATTAAGGGAAATTTAGTAAAATGTTTCCATTTTCTTCAAAGATTCAAACTGTAAGAATCTTTCACTCATTTACACAAAAAACTATCAAGGTTTTTTATAAAGACTCGCCCAGGCAACAAATAAACTCACCCACAGCGCAACTAGCCTCCTTCAACTTGAATAATTCTACTCGCCCAAGCAAAAATGTACACACCTGGTGAAAATCCTCCTGTGTTGAATCTCTTTTTAAAATAAAAATAAAAAAGAAAAAGGAATGTTAAAAAGAAAAAAGAGAGTTTTTAAGACCTTACACCCATGAAGGAGAGAAGATATAGCAGAGAAAGAGAAGGGACTTATGCTTAAAGACCTTGAGAACAGATTGAAGTGAATTTCTCTTCATTTTCAGCTTGAGACCTCCAATAGGGAAGAGAATAGGCCATGAGACTAATAATGCAAATAACAAGCCATATTTGTTTTTTATTTGTAGGCTCTTTTTGAGTCCGTTTGTAGTTTATAATAAGTTATTTTTTCCACTTAGTCTCAACCTCGTTTTCTAAAAGTCCGACTTGCTCTTCCTGGACTTAATAGCTCTAATTTATTTCTCCAAGCCTATTCATAAAATGTCTGTTTGCAAAACTTATTAATTAGAATTATTTTCATAATAAGACTTGTTGAAGTCATTTTCATGGTGGTTTAGTAATGAAAGAGCATTATGAGGTGTCAGGTTAGAGATTTTTTATTTTAAACTTGGATAATTGGGAGTTCTAATTCTTACCTCTACATATTTTTTAATATTAAGCTTATGTCAATAACAAGCTTAAAGTTCTTTCTTTTTTTCAGCTTTTTTCCAAAAATTAGACTCATCCCCACTGCCTAATGAAACAAACCAAAAATTAGATCGATCTCAAATGTGCCTAACGATTTATGAAATAAGTCGTCCAAAGACATACTGCAGACAATGGTCTTTAACAAACCGTCCTAAACTTTTTTCCACCCCTAATCTCCAATTAGTGAACCTATGGCTAAGTGGCCAAATCTCTTATGGAGTTGGATGTAAATCTATTAACTTTTTAGGTATCGTTGTTAACACTCATTATTGCCAATAGCTATCCAAAGCTATCCAAAAAGCTATTGCTAGTGAAAAGTCAAACAAACATCATAAGTGTCAAAGGTCCGCCATTCACAATGTAGTTCGGAGAAAGTGGAGAGTTAACTTGAGGAAATTTTTGACAAGGCTCTGTTCTTGCTTTTATGCATTTTATTAGCTTGCGTACAAGTATGCCAATAGAGAGAACATTGACAAGGTAAAGTCCTGTAAACCTTTTTTCTTTGATCCTTTTACTAAGTCATTTAACAACTATAAAATTTGTAAAATTAATTAATTAGTTAATATAATTAATCTCTTTTAAAACAATTATTTTTTTACACATGCTATGTTATTTGAAGGGGCTTTTTAATGTGATATATATGTACAATGAAAAATCAGTATTAACCTATTTTGACATGATGATTTTTTTAAAAATATGTTATTAGATTATTATTGATTTGAATCTTATTGTCTATTGTGATATTTTAAAAATTGTAATTATTTAAAATAGGTTATATCAGATATTTAAAAATTCAAGTTAAAAAAAAATTTATATAAAATTAAAATTCTGTAAAAAATTACAAAAAAATAAATATTTTTTTATAAAAAATACTTTAAGTTAGTTCTCATCAGAACCGACGTTAAAAAAAGATCAATATTTTTTAAAAATAAAAAGCAAATCACGTCAGTTATTTTTTTATAATAACCAACATTAAATCTATTTATAATGTCTTGATTATATAAACCGCTATATATAAAAATATTAAATTTTTAAGGTAATTCATATAAGATCACAGTTTCATAACTAACGAAAAATATTAAAAAATTGACGTGAAAACTTGTTTTTTAACTAGTGTGATATGGGATACAATTAAGGTTTATCCTTCTTGATGTTATCCTCCTATCTTATATTAACTACAAGCAACATATTCATGACATCATAGTAGTATATAGATACCTGTTAAATGAAACAATAAATAATTGTTTGTGATTAATCCAACTTATTACATGTCAAATTTATAACAATCTCATTTACTTATTTTCATAATTATATAATAAGAATAATATTTTTAATTATCAATTAGATATACGATAACATTTTGATTATTAATTTACACTCAATAATAATGAAGACATTTCTTCTGAAAAATGGAAATGATGCAGTCTAATTTAACATAGAAGAAGAAAAGACAATTCTTAAATATATTATGTATAAATATAAAAATAATTTATCTACATTTATTTTTTATTGATATATTAATTTATTACTTACCAAATGCTTAGTTGTTAATACATCTAATAGACAAGACTGCTTGCATAAAGAATTATTGACCTTCTTGACAATGAATTTTTCCATACATTTTACTTTCTTTTTAATTTTCTAAGACTTATATTTCTATGTTATATAATATATATGAAAATTAAATAAAATATTTTAAGGGGCACAACTACTGGCATTAGAAGAAGAATGAGAAAGTTTAGGAGTTAAAAAAGAGGATAATATCTTACCAAAGCATGTGTACGAAACCTCTCCTATATGCTGGTGACCAATGATGTACGTGGTTAGACACCTCTTCTCTTAAAAATAGCAAGCTAGCAAACTGCAAAGACTAGAGCTAGAGCTTGAAGGTGAAGCATCATTGACCCACCTAGTGTGGCCACTCGCCAACTGCAACAACACCTTCGCTCTAAGTCTTCTTCGAACTGTGTATTTGGGAAAGGGCCCAAACAAGCATTTCCCTAAGGACCCCACTACCACATCTCCATTTGTGTTGCACTTCATGATAAATTTTCATGGAGATGATGCCGACTTTTTGAAACGTGTTGTGGAAGTCCCTGTATTAAGTCTTCGCATAACAATGGCCTCCTTGACATGTCATGCATCTGATTTTCTGCTCCAAGCGCTAATGCAGGTAAGATATTACAGCTACCAATTCTGAAAAAGCATAGAATAAACACACAAGAAGCGTGGTATTGAATTGTTATTGAAAAATTCTTTTCTTCGTCTCTGTGCTTTAAATATGTTCCGCTGTAATGAAACAATCTTAATCTTCAAAGGTTGATTTAATAAATGTATTATGGTTTAATTATCCCATAGTTAGTCAAAACTTAATAACAAAAAATACACAAGTATTTTTATATTGGTTCGCTCTATGCAAGATTTACGCCCGCTACTCCAAGCATCAAATCGAAGCTTACTACAAACCGCGGCTATAAAGATTTCTCATTTCAAATGCACTGGGCTATTACACTATATTCTTGAATATGGGCCGCAAAGCAATAACAAGGGTATTCTTTGAATAACTGCCTCCTCAAGTAAAACACCACACAAGTGGATTTGAAAGAAGTTCTATAAAAGAAGCTTCTCTTCGGCAGTAGGTTTTATGCAAATGAAGAATACAGCGGCATTCACAATAAGGTAGAATATTGAAGCGTGTTCGCCAACCGAACTTCGAAGAAGTGAAGTCTTTAAATAGCAAATCTTTAGATATCCGTTTGACCCATGAAGAAAGTCGTTGAGCGTTTTCCAAGAAAAGTCCAAAAAGGTGTCGAGAGCACTGATTGATTGATTACGTATTTTTAACGGATATAGATAAGCGTGTACGAAGATACTTTCTTGACTTGACCTTTCGAAGTTGCATATGTAGGCGTGAATCTCCATACTGATCTTGGATGCTTCTAAAGTACTTCTTAAGATTTGAAATCTTAACGCTAAGTGACTTATACTTTTGCTTCACTTCTTTGGCGACGATGAACTTCTTCAGTCTTAATACTTAGCCTATCGTCTAATGTTAATCATATTGATCTAACACACCTAAAAGCTACCACTAGAGACCTAAGCCAAAAGAGTCGAGAACTATAAATTAAATATAATTATGTAAGTATTTATCATTTCGATTTTTAAATAAATCAAAATATTTAGTCTTTTTCGATCTTAAGTACTTGAATAATGAAATTGAGAGTATTAAAAAAATTAGAATGACAGAAAAGTGGGAAAGATAATAATTATTTGAGTTACGTTATTCATTATTTTTTATGCTTAGAAAAAATTATGATTTTGGTTATTTTATTATTTAGAAAGTTTGTTTATAATTTTTTAAAAATTTTATCTTAATTTAATTCTTTTTTAATCTAAAAAATGGAATTTGATTCTTAAATAATTTAAATAACATTTCTGATACAGCCGATAAAAGATAACCGATGGCAGTCATTTTACTTTGTTTTATCGAGGATCTTGATGGGAGTGAACCTGTTTGAACATATAGGTGGGAGCTTTGAGGTGATATTGTTTTTTCTTTTTCTTTTTTTTTTCATTTTTTAATTTTCTTTCTTTTTTTTTCTACTCTCTTTTTTATTTTATTATCTTTTATATTTTTATTTAATTTCTTTAGGACGAGATAGTATAAAAGTAAGTTTAAATTATTTTAGTTTATTTAATTATAATTTGGTAAAAAATAAAAAAATACATTATGAATAGTTAAAAAATTATTGCTATGATTAAGAAATTTTTTTGAAAGATATATAATATGGTAGTAAAATTTAAAACTAAATATTAAAAATTTTAGTTAAAACCTTGGATAAAATAATAAAAATACATCAAAGGTTAAAAATTAGTGTTATGATTAAAATTTTTAAAAATAAATATATAATATGGTAGTAAAATTTTAAAATTAAAAATGGAAATATTAAAATTTTAAAACTAAAATCACTAAAGTGAGTATTAAAACTAAAGATGAATATTAAAAATTTTAAAATTAAAAATCATTTAAATAGGAGTATTAAATATATACTTTTTAAAATTAGATATAAAATTATAAAAATTAAAAAATACAAAAATCAATAAAAAATTAAAATTATTATTATTATTATTTATTATCATTTTTTATATTATTTATATATATAATTATTATTTAAAATAATTATTATTTATATATATAAAAAATTAGAATTTTGGCAAGAGAGGTAGTTGCCCCTTCCCTTAGTAATGCAAGGAAATTCTCCGCCTGTCAACAACCCAATTTACATCATTATCACCTGTCATCTCCGTGATCAATCAATAATGTAACCAAAGAACTTAAATTCAGGCTAATTGATCCTTTAGGTTATTTGTGCAAAATTTAATTGCGATTAATGGGGTTTGTTTCAAAGTATTTACCATGAGGTCTGTTTTGAGTCAAAAAGTTGGGAAAAAACGCCTTCGCAGGTAAGGTAAAGCGTTGGGGTAAGGTAAGCGTTGGAAGATCAAACGTCTCCTTCCGAGAAATTTGTACACGTGATCATTTATGATTGGGGAACTTTTGAAATTCAAAAGATGGGCGTTTAAACACCAAACACCTCCCTCCTCAATAAGTGCGTTTTAAAATCTAAACTCCTCTTTATTTTAAATTAATATTTTTTATTCTTCAAATAATAGATTTAGGGTTTTCTTCTCCAACGCCTTTTGATTCAAAACAGACCTATGTGATAAATACTTTTAAAACAAATCCATTAACATAATTCTTTTTAAAAATAACCCCAAAGGTCAATTAGCCTAAATTTGCAAAAGCATTTTGTCCTTTTATGAAATTATTATCCCTTAGCTCCCTAAATTTGACACGCATATCTTCCCTTTAGAAGTGGCATATCCTACCTTAAGGTCCAAGCATATCCTCCCTTTAAGAGCCAGGCACGTCGTAGTGCAAACCAATTGATCAATGAAGATATAAATACTTCAATACTTCTGTCAAGACATTCATAAATTGTAGGTACCGCCTCTTCTCCCTGCGGTACCAAACAAAGAACCTATTTCATTTAATCCATATTCACAACTCAAATATTCGCATACTCATACTTATCAACCGTGCCGGCTACTTCCCAACAAAAAAGAAAAATCCTTTTTTTTGTCTTTTACACCATCCTTTTATTGAGTATTTGATATTTAAGGGTTTTTATTTTTAAAAATATTTATAAAAAATGGGTCTACTTGAAAAATAAATACGTAAATAGATTTGTTTGGTCAAAGTCGTTGGAAAAATGAGGTTCAGGAGAGGGACGGTGTAGGCGGCGGAAAGGTTGTGCATGTGACGGCGGTCCCGATTGCATGGAGTGGCATCGCGAGTCGAAGGATTAGAGTTTGGCTTGAAGGAGGAAAGTGAGGTCAATGTCCCAGTTTAGAAGTAGATTTTAGAAAACAAACTTGATGGTAATAATAACAAGAGGCGGTGGGTAAGCGGGCCCGCCCCCGCTACAGTTCCGCAAGTTTCGGGGTCCGCCCGCCCACTCCTGATGTTAAGCGGACTAACAGGTCCGCATGCCACGGCTAAACGACCGGTCGCGAACCCGTTAAAAAATAAAAAACATTGCTAAATTTGACATTTTAAAAAATGTTAAAAAAGAAATGTTATATTTTACTTCATAAATTTTTAATAAAATTAGTCAACAACAAAATTTTTTAATCATCTCCAACAACAAATTTAAAATTCACCACCACCTACTTTTCAAACCATTATAATGCAAATGTTAAGTTTTTTTCCTTCAAATAGTCTCGCATTTAGAATAAATATTATTAATGAAAAAAGTTTTCCACTCAATCTTCCATTCTTGCCAAAACCATATATAACTTTGGTATCTCACTTCCTTGGATGTGATGAAAAATAAAATGAGAAAATTAAGCGTTTGACTATTTAACTTCCAATTTCCATCAACATAATGTCTAGTTAATGAAACATAACCCTCACAAAGTTAATGAAACATAACTCTCCAAATGTGAAATAACTCTCACAAATGTATTTCACAGATTTTTGTTTTCAGGATCATACTTGTAATTCTTTAAACCTCCTATATTCAACAATAGAGAATGGAAGATCATGTTTAATAAGCATCATATATATTATCTCACATATCACACCGTGATAAAGGACTTCCACCCATATACCCCTAATAACAAGTGTTTATGTTGAACGGACTTTTATTTTTTTTTTTTTACGTGAAATCGTTTTGTTTCTTGAATGACTTCTTTATTTATTTATTCTTTTTAAAAATCACTCGCTTTCTTGACAAATCGTTCAAAAGTCACTTTGACCAAACAAACTCATTTTTGTATATATTTTCCAAACATACCTAATTTCTTTTTTTGAAAATAAACCTTAAATGTCAAATACCCTCTTTATTGTCGGAATCTATTATATATAGCAAATAATTTTTTCAATATTTCATTAACACAAAGTTGGGCAAGATTGAAAATAGAGGTTATTCCAATTAATCACGATTTCTTTCTCCTTTCTCCTTATCTACAAGCACCCGCTATTCTTTTGTTCTACTCTTAAACCTTTTCTTAAGTATGGAAAAAAAATATTTCTCATTAGCATACCAAAGATCCATTTCAATGCTCAAATAAAAAAAAAAAATATACGCAAATTGGCAGTTTAACAGCAAACCCAACCAAGTTGTACCTGTTTAATGATATGTCCAATCCAATGTTTTAGTGGATTGTTGAAGCTGCAATTTTTGGGCCATTGTTGAGTTCTGTGGTGTTTTGTTTTGTTCGTATTAGAGTATCACCTTATTTTTAAATTGACATTTAAAAGGTGTGGTGGAACATGGGTGCCTTTTTGGAAGTTGGACACGGCGCACTGAAGTTAAGTATGGTGTGATTTTTTTCAAAGATTTACGGATTCTACGGTTTAGTTTCAGAAAAATTTTCTTAAGAGTTTTTGGATTATGCATCATACCTTTCTGAGAATTTTTTGATTTTCCAGAATGCCTAGTATAGACGAATCTAAATGGATTAGTCCGAATTTGTTCAATGGAATGAGCTATGGATTCCAGAATTTGTTGAGTTCGACTCTGTGAAATCTTGGTTTGCACTACGGATGGGTAGTTCTAAATAAATGAACTTAAAATAGGGAATCCAAAAGTAGCAATCGACGTGCATTTGGATTGTATTTTTGCAGTTAAAATTGTCTTGTTTATTGCAATTGATTTTTTTCCCCTTTTTCTATAACTTTTTGCAATTTGTTTTTAATGGAGTGGAGCTAATGAGTTTTATAAAAATAATATGAAAATGTGGAGACAATCAACGCTATTAACGACATAGATTTTTAAAAAAATGCCATTTTCATGTTGATTATTTTTTTACTATAATTGTGATGAAAGATAATAAAATGCTTAATTTATATTTTATACTTCACAAGATTTACTAGAATGGTGCAATCAGTTGAGTATGGACTTGGTTTTGTTATTTTGACACTGAGGGATTGACATCCACAAAGGTTAAAAAAGGTAGAAAAAATTTGTCTTACTAGTTTGAGAGAAGTGGAAAGTATAAGATATACAAAAATGATTGTGGAAGAACAATTACTCAAAATAGAGAGTAAAAAGTATGATATCCATTTAAGTTTAAAGATAAGCATGTAAATAATCTTGAATCTATCATTTCCTATAGAACTCAAACTGTCAATTTTCGACCATGAGATACAAGTCTCAGTCACCTAGGTCCTATAAAGAAAACCATGTTAACAACCAGCTACAATCAAAATTGAAACCGTCAAGCAATAGAAAATATATTATCTATCCGTCATATATATATATCAATCGTAACCTCAGCAAAGAAATGTCCATATGCTACCTGGCAATTCCTTAGTATCTTGTGGTTGTATTTGTGGCTATGGTTGTGTCTAACCTTGAGACTCCGCCCATGACTGAAACTAAAGCTATGGCTAGATCTAGGGCTGAGACTAGGGTTGGGGTTGGGACTAGGCTTCACACTGAAGTCCAAGCTAAGGCCCACCTTCAACCTCTAGCTTTAGTTGTTGACGTCCATGACGTGTCTGTGTAATGGGTAGTCGTCAGTCAACAGTACTACCAATACTACCACCTCTAGCATGGGTGACATCTCTATTCCACATTCATCAAATTAACAAACAAATTCAATTAACTCTTATATTTTAACTAAAAATAATAATAATATTACGAATTAAGTAATATGTAACTCTGTTTAAAGGTTTATATACTGCAAATTCTTGAAACTTACATATCCGAAACTTAACAAATATATTTATTCATCATTTTTAGATTGCCTAATTATTATTACGGATTAGCTAATCCGCTAAACTTCGAAACTCTATTCCGTAAAGTTTATGTTAATATGTATGTGCAAATCCAAAAATGGTGTCTTTCGAACTTAAATAACTACAAATTCACAAATCAACCGCAATCTAGAAATCTGGAAATGGTGATTTTGAAAAGGTATAGATTGAGAAATCTGGAAATTGTGATTTTGAAATGGTATAGATTGACCAATCTGCAAGTGTCAAAAAATGTAACCCTTACGGACAATCCAAATGACAGTCATAATAATTAAAGAAAAAACACACACAAATACAATGTTTGAAGAAGATAAAAAGAAGGAGGGCATTGAGGGTTACCTAAATGCCATGGGTTCAATGAAAAAAAACAACCAAGTGGAGAGGAGATAGTGACAAAAGGTAAGGTGCAAACTCTGACAAGAAAGAAGGAGATTGCTGTAGAAGAAGACAGAGATCAGGAGGATGTAAGAAAGGGGTGTTTTTGATTTTAAAAGTTGAGAGGGTAATCTTGGCACTTTACTATTAAGATATGGTGGGGGTGTATGCAGGTAAGAAAAGGTGGAGGAAGAGAAAGCCTCCCTGTCCAAACCATATTCAAAACTATATACAAAGCAATGCAATAGTAAGCGTTTAAAAATGCAATGCAAAGTCATTGCCTTCTGCTTCAAGATAAAAAGTATTGAAAAAAAAAGAAAATAAATAGTTCAGGTCAAACCAGTAAGATATTTGGATCTCCTAGTTTGAATTGCTTCCAACATTCAGAGGGTGCTCGTAGAAAAGTATGAATATAGGGGAAGAAATTGTATTGGTTAAGTATGAAAATAGGGAAGAAATTGTATTGGTTAAATTTGACAAAAATCTAACAGCATGACCCTAACCAATCTAATTCTGCATTTTTGAGTTCATTGATTTGGTGAAACCAAAATACCAATAGTACTACAAGAAGGATCAAAAAGGCTATCTGCATTGTTTTGGTTAACCACGTACTCCTTTTATAGTGAATTTTTTTTTTAACAACAAAGAAAGGAATGCAGAAAAAAAAAAAGGAAAGGAATAAAACAGAAAATGAGGAGGTCCTTCTGCAAGCATGCACTTATTTGTACACAACAGTGTGCAGCCATATGCATATTCTTCAACTAACAAACCAGGTAACTCCTCCCTCTTCAGCTTGGCCTGCCTCATTTATACCCTCTTCAAGCTTTTGCTCATGTTTCCCAAGCACACATACTTGATCTGAAAAATGTCAAGTTCAACAAACATTACAATATCAAGTTTATCAAAAATAAAAAGACAAATTGACCATGCATGCACTCAATATAAAGCTACTCAGTTTGAACATGAAGCAATAGAACTCCAAGAGAAGATATGTCCCCAAGTTTGACAAAACAAATTAAGAATGACACCAACTGTGACACACTGATCCCTCTGAACAGTATCAAATTTTAGCTTATGAAACTTTATTCTTGGACATTTTTTTTAATGTAATTTATAACATTCAAATTATAGTATTTGTTATATGTCAGTATATCTTTCTGCTAAAGACAAACTCTTCCTCTTTTCCACCAATTGACAAAGCAAAGTAAAGGATCTTTCAAATTCTCCAATACTACACATGAAAAATAGTTGAATGATCTTACTGTGCAAACTTCATTTGGTAAACATCCTAGACGAGAGGACAAGAATATCATTTTTATATACCAAGCATTTGTCATTTTCATTGACCAAAACATCTAAAAATGCTATCAACAATTCAACATGATCCCCAAACTGATCGCTTAACACTTAAAATTCTCCATAAACATGCATCTCTCTTGTAGTTCCATTAGACCACAGCCAAATAATTTTACAAACTTTGAATAGAGAAAAGTTGCATAAGTATAATCAATGACTATGGACTATGAAACAGTCTTGTTTCTAAAGTAAAATTACAGAAATGAAGACTCTAAATTTGTCCTTACCTCTAAATATTCATCCATCCCATATTTGGAGCCTCTCTTCAAGGCCAGACTGTTTATAACCACCAAATGGAGCCACCTACACCAATTTCATGCACATAAACCCATCAACAAGATATCATATCATTGCCACTTAATCTTGTTTTATTAAGGAATGAGATGCACCTCTAGGTTGAAATTACTCCTTCATTAACACCAACAAGTCCATATTCAAGAGCTTCAGCAACCATGATCGTTGGATACTGTTTGTAATACATATGAACCCAATCCTTCATATGTGCAGGTAGTTACATGATCAAAAAGAATTGACAAAGTTAAACCAAGAGTAAACAATATGGCAAAACTAGTAACATAAAATGGCAGAACAGGAGAGCCAAAAACCATTCTTCTAAATAGTATAAAGAAGAATGAAATTAAAAAAAATAGAGTTACAAGACCTACCTGCATTAGTGTCGTTGGCAATTCTGATAGCATCCTCTTCAGTTTTGAATCTTAAAAAGGGGTGCAACAGGTCCAAATGCTTCCTCTCTGGGGTTTAAGACAAATCACATAGGTGAATTAACAGGGGAAAAAAATCCACCAAATATTGACAAGGAATTCCATTTGATGATTACAATGCAAACTGAAATAAAACCATACCAAAATTTCTGCAAATATAGAATATAGGAAGTATGCATCACAGTACTGTATACTATATTAGCAACATTAATTGAATCCTGTTATGAATCAAAATAAATCTTATTATGCATTTATTATTAGAGAATAGTTAGGATCCTTCTATAGCTCATTTCGATCCTGTGTAATCATATTGATTCTGTTTATCCCTTGTAAATATAGAGCAGTGTGGTCATCCCTTAACAAATTAGAATAAATCTTGTGCATTTATTATTAAAAAGTAATTAGGGATCCTTCTATTATTTGTTTAATCATATTGGTTCTATTTATCTCTCGTAAATAAAGACCGGTGGTCATCCTTGACACACAATTTCAATAAACACTTTTACAAATCCTCACATCAGAACTGTTTTTACAGCCAGTTTATTATCTTAAAACAACAGCAGTAAAGACAGTCCATAAATTAATCCATAGTAACAGAGAAACCATAATTGATCTGTCAAGAACTAGACAGCAATTAAGCAAGTGTTTACCCCCCTGTGATCAAGGTTGATTGATTGGGAAGGGATTTTCATATAAAACCTTTTCTCTAATTTTCAATATCCATCATTCATAGAAAATTTATAGATAATTTATAACATAGTTAGAAAATCTAATGGATTATTGATAATGTGGATCTGATTACCACCACACCAGTACATCTATTTTGATAATCAGTTTGCATGGGTGCCACCTCTTATAACCAACTTTTCCCATTTAGTACTATTAGAAATGAGAAAAGGGACACAACATCGATGTTAAAGTAGCTAGTTAAGTGATTTAGGGCTGATTAGGGGTATTCACCATTCAGTCCAGTTTTCTTAAGGAACTGAACTGAACTGCTTTAATAGGTTTGATTCTGAACACTTTTATCCAAACCGTTTTGGAAAACTGGTTCTAAAATCGAACCGCTTTTAACCAGTTCTGAACTAGTTCCAAACCAAACCTTTTTGAACTGGTTTCAAACCAGTTTTAAAAACTTCTTCATAAACACTTAATAGGGAAATTGCAGGCAGTACCACACAACTTAACAACCAAAGAAAATAAAAACACTAGCTACAGGCATAAGAATGTTCGAGCTTTAACTTGTAGCCAAAAAATTAAATAAATTAAGCTTCAATGAATCAATAAATTTCAAGCTGCATTAACATGCATTCCAATGTTAATCATATAGCCACATGTTTTATCAAGTAAAATATAAAATAGAAGTAAATAATGTAGCAAACATCTGTGACTACCCTCATTAATTAACCTGAAACTTGATCAACTTTGCTCTACAAAATATTATTAAAATGAAAGCAGAATCAAGAGTGCAGCTTCAGAAGTAGAATAATAACTTTTTTTTTATTCTTCATATTCTTTATAAGCTAGCTACTTTTCATTCAAACCAAAACAGGTTTGTTCAGAACAGAAATGCCTATCATTTATATAAGTTAAAAGCAGAGCTAACATCAACCAGCAGGATTCCTACTCAGAAATACTGTTCATCTTTGTTATTCTCTCATTGCAGAATATTAGCACACTATCTTTCTCTCTACACCTGCACTAAGATTTCTAACAATCCATGAGTATGAACGGTTGGGCATATTCAAAATCAACCTTTGAATTTTCAGTAAAAATCATTAACCTTATTCCTAATTATTGAAGAAGTTTTATGTTTGAATTTAATATTAACATGCATGGACCAACAAATATCTAATGTGTAGCATCAGACAACTTATAAGGCCAGATACTATAATACAACCAAAGCGGTGAGATATAGTTGTTGATATCAGATAGTACATAAATTATTTAAATACCAAGCCAAGTAGCTGGCCAAAACTCAAAAGTTAAATGTGAACCACAAATCAGAAACCTATACAAAATCAAAAAAGGTTTACCTTTTATATGCATCTCACTGTTTACATCACTGATAACTGTTGGTTCATAAAAATGTGAATCCAAGGCTATGTCTTTTACCCCAAGGATTACTTTTGCCCCCTTCAGATAAAGGGATGGAATGAATAGTCAGAACTAATATCATTTGCTATTGATCAATCGTGATATATTTTTTCCAATGAGAAAAAAAAAGGAAATTTATTGCATTTGAAAATAAATAAATAAAAAAACTACAAAAATATTCCAAATATAAGTTTTCTCCATACAATAATACATCACAGCTACAGGAGAACAACAAACCTTTGATGTAGCATCATGAATTAAGGACTCAAACTGCAAAGCAAAATCATAAAGCAAACCAAGAGTGTGTTCCTATGAGTTGAAAGACACCCTGCAATAATGCAAATAGAAATTGATAACATGAGAAACACTAACCTTTTCAACGGCAGCTTCATTGATCCAGAGGCCCCCTGTTTTGAGATGGAAATGAAATTGAGTTACCATGGTTACAAAAAGTTTAACAAAATCACTTTCTCATGGTTACAGAAAGTTTAACAAAATCACTTTCTCTCAATTTAGGGGAGGACTCTAACAAGTAATGACACTCAAAACATATTGCAATGGGAATAGTAGAAAGGAATTATCGTATACAAAAAGTACCACAAATCTAAATAGCAAAGATTACACTGTAGAGTGGAAAAAACAGAGGCAAGATAGGCAATTTCCAGCTAAATGACAGTTGGTTCAAGAGAAAAATAGAAACTAATATAAGAATTTAAAAAAATAATAAGTAACTACCTGTGTCACACCTTCAGTAAAACCATCCCCAACTTTCATATTCTGAACAGCATCGCAAAAGCATTTGCGAATTTCTCATATACCTTCAGAAGGAAGCTTGGTTAAGAAACCAATTCATTAAACAAATAATGTATCTAAATGCACGTGTTCTAACCTTCTTATGCGATAATTCTATTTGCACAAACACATGTTTGTCCACTATTACGGAACTTTGCTGCAAGCTGCAATCAAATTAATGAAATGCTATGATTATTCACATTATAATTACACATGTTTTGTCAGGTGTTACCAATTGATTCTAATCAACAAAAGAATTCATGCACAGAAACCACAATCTCAAAAAAACAGATATTCCACACTTGATCTCCAAAATTGCTGACTTAAACTGGGGAGGTAGTTAAGGCCCCAAATTTAGGAAGTTTTCTGCATTTGGTGAGAGAGAGAGAAACAAATTATTTTAGAACATATATTAAACTTCCAAACATATAATTTATGAATGGTGCACTGCTAAAACTGCAACTGCCACTGCCCAGCCAGCAAGCTCCATATTTCATCAGGTAGAGTAGTGGTGACGGTGACACATGCAATCAGACTTTTGTCCATGAAATATGAAGTCATTATTTTGATTTTAGGACTTGATTTTGGACTCAAATTTAGGGCCAACTGCCAAATTTACATTTTCCCTTTCAATTTAAGTTCCACATAGACAAAAAAATATGTATTTTTTGGTAAAATCTAACTTAAACCTATCTTGAGCTCACCCACCATACAAGAAATGATAATACGCCATTAATCAATGGCGTTTCCATTATTCATTTTGATGCCACAGTGAGGAGGAACAACGATTATCCATTACTGTTAAAAATCATCATCAAAAGGTCTCCGGTACTTAACAAATTAAGTTGTAACCAAACCAGACAGAGCAAACCCATGTAAAGCAATATCTTAAACAACATCATTGTGCAACCACCATGCATTCTCATTCTCTATTTGAACTCACAGTTCCTTTTACATAACATTCAGATCAGCATCATCAATACCATACAGAGTGCATTGCCACCAAGTTCCAAAGATACCTAGAAAGTTCAAAAAACATATGTAGGGTAAAATATCCTTTTAAGTATAAAATGTACAGATCCTGTATTTGGAAGAAATTCATAACATCTAAACATACTTTTTTAACTGTTTGAGCAGAACTTGCCATCAATTTCTTTCCAACAGCTGTCGAGCCTAAGAATGTGATCTTCTTACCTAAATAAGATTGATTAATTTATTTCTCAAATGTTCAATTACATTCACAAGGTAATTGCTTCATATAAAAATCACATTGTCAAGGAACCTGTGGACTTGCAAGTAAAGCGTCCCCAAGAATAAGGCAAAAGAGCCTCTATTACCACATTCACGACACCCTACGTCATTAAATATCAACTATTAAAATCATAAAAAAAAGCGTAGGAAAGAACAAAAGAAGAGGAAGCTTCTTTTATGGGAAAAGAAGGAATAAAAGGCATATGTAAAAGGATCAAAAAACTGGAATAAACTTCCTCCACGACTTTTGGGTTCATAGTTGCTGTAAGATTTACAAAGTCTATGGAAGAAACTAGTGACAATTGGGAGCCAACTCTGCAGCATCTCTCTCTTATAAAGACCTATTTCACATTGCACAATATGCACACCCAAAACAAAGTTAGCAAAAAAGGTGCATGCAAAGAAAACCAAAATAGCAGCATAATGCTCAAATATAATTTTGATGTGAACACATTTGAATGAACTTTCTATAAACATCACAATCGTTGCTGATGTACAATTGCCATGCTACAATGACAATAATTTTAAATAAATTTAGTTACTAACTACAAAATATCACAACCAAAAAATATAGATCCAATAAGCTAAATGTGCAATGAACTTTTGTTACAGTCACAAAAGTATGTATACGAAACTACCGCTGGTATTCCAGCTTGAATGGAGAGTTCAGCTGCAGCCAAAGCAGTGAGAGGTGTAAGTTCAGAGGGCTTTATGACCACTGTACAGCCACACGCAAGGGCTGGACCAACCTGATATATTAAAGAACACATACTTCTTAAGATGATTGTTAAACTGCTGAAAACACTTAAAAGTGAAAATGGGTAAAATGCGGGTAGTAAAGATTCAAAACTAAAGATACCTTTCGAGTAATCATAGCAAGGGGAAAGTTCCATGGTGCAATTGCACCTACAACCCCTACAGGCTACAAATTCCAGAGGTTAATACATGTCATACATATAAATATTAGGATCCAGGATTATCAACCAGAAATTCAATATTAAAATCAGTAAAATCATATTCTAGAACTTTCGATATAGAAGATTAAACTATCTCTTTCTTGCAGGAGTATTCACCTGAATACTTATTGGATATCAAGAATAATTACTCAAGATGTAAATATGGCTACAATTCATTAGAATCTAATCTGACATTCTTTTAAGAAGATGGGAATATACTTTTCAGTTGCTGAGGGAAAGTGGTTCCTTGAATCTACTTAACATTATGACCTCAAATACAAAATTTATCAGTACTTGACATTGCCCATATTGTGGCTTCATTTAGTAGTCATATTTCACATCAACAAACTGTTCTTTTCTTTTCTTACAGAGAAAGAGAAATTTATTATTAGAAAATGGAAGAGAGCTTAGCAATAAATTAAAAAACAAAGAAAATAAATACAGACAGCAGCTCAATAAAGCTCCAATTCCCATTAGATATCTGTTAAGGAAGGCTCCTTGCAAAGAAGAACATGAACCAAACACCAAATAGAGGCCATAAAAATGATTCTGCAATCTATGTCATATTTAAGGCTGTAAAGAATCCTTAGAGAGATATAGGCATTGCAAATCAGCCAAATAGAGTGGCATAGATAACAGAATCCCATTAGCCCATAACATAAGCCTTGCCCTTCTGAGTTATACCAAAGCCTGAAGCTAATAAAAATTTGATGTTCTCAGTTGTAGTACAGCATTTTAAAAAGAAAATATACAGCAGCAAATAATAAGTTAGGCTAATTGCAGTAACAAAGAAAGCAATTCCCAATCACTGCAAAAAATAATACGTTAAAATGCAACAGAAATTCTTCATGATTTTTAAAGCAAAATACTCTTCTCTTAGTACATTGCACAAGAATAGACATGTATCAGAAACCAATGCAGTTTATGTATAATGTTTTACCAGAAAACTGCTGAAAATAAAAGTTTAAGACACCATGTTTACCTGCTTGAACAAACAATCGTGGCGATCAGATAAAGGTGCAGGAATTATATCCCCATAAATACATTTTGCCTCCTCAGCTGCAAACTCAATAAATCCAGCCCCATAGGTTATCTGCAAAATAGTCATTTACATATATATTGTGCCAATAACAAAAATTCAACTAGGGAAAAGCATAAGAAAGAAAGAAACAACAATTGGCAAAGTGCACATATATGAGGAATCCACACATCATGTACCTCACCGATAGACTCTTTAAGGGAGTTTCCCCCCCCTCCAAGGTTATAAGTTGTGCAACTCTTTTCTTTATGTACCATTAGCAAATCATACCTTAAAATTTAGAGAAAAATTAACAGGAAGTAACTATTATCAGGAGAAAATTATAATTCTAGCTGTATAACAGCATCTGTGGCTAAACAAATCCAATTATATTAGAACAGAAATCTAAATTGTCCAAAAGCTTTGAAAGTTAAAACATACAAGATTGCAAGAAGATAAGTCAAATATCTCAAAAGAGGTAGGTCGAAATCACCAGACAACAACTATACATAAGCTCTGTATATGCTCTTCCAAATTCTCCTAAGTATCTTAGGCAAAGGCATCTATTCAGTCATTTATGGTAATATATCTCAATCCTCTCTAATACTTCTGCTTCTAGTCAAAATATAGGATATGGCATCAAAATTGGAAGTTCCATACATCCATATGCATCATAGGCTGCAGAAATTGCATCATTTGTCTCTCTTCCACCCATGCATGCAACATCTACAATAGATTCGCCTGTTGCTGGATTATAAACCTGCCACGGCAAAGAATATATAAGATGCTAGCACATTAGCACAATCCAAACAAAGGAATTTATAATGATAAAACAGGTTGCATTTTTACTATGACCATCAGTACTATCAATTAATCATAAAGCATCAAGTACATGCTGCCCCTCTTCCATTGTACTTGGCTAAAAAATTGGAAGGCCAAAAGGAGAAAAAAAAAAAGGGCAAGTATGTCATACCTTTATGGTTTTTCCATCATAAGCATCACTCCATTTCCCTCCAATAAGGCCCTGACTCCTCAACAATCCAGAACTATTAAGCTGGGAAGCAGCACTACGTGCATCAATGCTCATCTGTCATTCAAACAAACCCCGACTATGTATACAGGCAACAAGAATATCCCTAATAATATTAATAAAAAACACCCATTTGGCCCTAAAAGACTTAGTGTGTGCTTGGATACTTCTGTTGGAATCATGTTGAACTAAGATTTTGGGTATGAGAAAATTCCAGTGCAAGAAATGGAAAAGCTATATGAGTGTTAAGCTTAGAAAAATATATTACATTCAACTCAATAAGCCTCTCTAACACTCCCTTAAAGTCTTTGTTTCAATAAATTTTTCCATGTGCACTTATAAGAAAAAAGAAAATGTAAAAAAAGGCAAATGAATTGTGTTTCTTCATCAGTTGAACCAATCACGTTTTCTATGCACTTTAACTTTTTATAGAAGTCCTTCCCCATTTAACTTCTCCAAATGCTGAATTGAAGCCTAATCCATGGAAGAACCCAAATTCATTTCACTTTCTATTCCCTTTCTCCTTCCAGTCCTGAGTATAAAGTTTTGTCCTCTTAGCTGATAAATACATCAAACCGATCATCGATACTCCAATGTCAATTTTATATCAAACCTTATAATAGTAATAAAAAGTCAAATGCAAGTTGTTGTCCCTTTTTAAACAAAGACTCGTATCATTTTCTATATAATTAAAAATTAATGACCTTTGTAATAGTTACAACTTCAAACAACAGAGTAAATCAAAATTAAACTCTTCAGCAACTGAGTCATTAAACAGAACAATATTTATATCACGAAACACACGAAAAAACACTACATATGGGTCGTGAGAATAGGCGAAAAGATTCAACTTTCGTAATCAAAATGAAACCTTTGGACACAGTGTGGAAATGGTACGATGTCAGAAAATGAAAACGGTGCAAAGTGAAAAGACAGAAAAGGTATGGGGTGCTAGAGGGAAAAGAACAGGACAGAATCTGCATCTGAGATTGATAGAAAGAAGATTAGAAGTGGTTAAGAGAAGCTTTGATGATCGCACCACCATCCGGGATGGTCTTAGTGCTGCCATTTGTTGTGCTTGTGACAAAACTACAGTTTGTTTTTGTGTTATACTGCTACAGTGTCATGTGCTATGTCAGGGTATAATTTAATAATAATTTAAGGTAATAAAATAGTAATATTTGGACGCACAATTGGTAATTTGGCATACAGTGGTTTTTTTAAAAATTAAAATAATGATAATAAAAAATAATAATCTTACATGTGAGGTTGGCATAGTAATCGTACATTTAAAAAAGGCTTAAACTTAATTTTTAAAAAATGGTTCTAAATAAAATATTTATTAAACATTTTGACATTATATAAACTATTTCCTCTCTTGAAAGTTAATAATGCAAGCTGATTTTAGTTTTCTTAAAAAATACACTTGTAATCATTTTCTAAGAAAAATAAATGGCAACAAACAAATCTCAATCTCGTGAGAGGAATGCTACAAATGCGGTGTTAATTCGGATCTTTTGCGACTTTGTGTGGATTCCGTAATCACGCGTGAGTTTCACGGTTAGTAAATTAAGGGCATCTTAATGGTTAAAAATATTGTATGAGTTGTTTAAAAATAAATAAAAAAATTATGTATAAGTAATTTTGAGTTAAGGAAAGAGAATGTGACGTATTAATTGAATATTTTGAATTGAATATTTATTGGAACTCTCCTTGCAACGAAAAAATAAATTGAATTATGTGAGTTGCTTATGTTCATAGCATTGGAGATGTTGTACGTTACGAGTTGGAAATTTCTTAGGTCAACGCAAGCCGAATAGAATCATTTGTTGGTGGATTTTTATTTTTATTTTATTTTTAAACTTGACTATCGGGTAATTATGTGATTTTAGTGTTAGTAAAACATAGGGTGTGGGTTAAGCATGAATCTGAATGGTTGCAAACTCATTTAACACTTGTTCTATTGTAATTATATAATTCAAAATTACGAGAATAATATTTGATTTTTGAATTTTAATGGTAAAAATTAGATTGCTCAATTATTTTAATTGTACAACTTTAATTTTTTATTAATGTTTTATTAAATATTTAATAAATATTTTGTTAACCTATTAATAATAATGATGAGTCATTAAAGTAAGCTAAACTTTATTGATTTGATCGAAAATCACATGTCCAGACAGAGTCGGGACAAAAGAAATAAAAATCACTTAACAATGTAAGTATTATTTTTTAAGGTGACTTTTACTAGAGCAATGAAATTTGTGTAGTTACTACATGACTTTAAAAGAAAGAATATATACTAAAATGTTGTATGAGTACAAAGCTTCATTAAACAAAGGATTTATAATTAATTTTAGTCAAAGATATTTGGCTTGAAAACCAAAGGTTTCATCTAGAGAATAAGAACTTTGTTTCTTTTGAAAATTGTTTTTTTATTTTCTTTTTCCTCACATATCTTTGATACTTGATAAATTGACTCATTTTATATAATAAATAGTTATCTTTAAGATTAAAGTCCTTACAAGATAGTATAAGCAAAAAAGGAATTTTGAAAAACTATTAGGCTTGAATAATAATACATGTCATTCTTTTCAATTTTGAAGTATGCTATACTTTTGTTCTTTTGAATGTTGCTTTACAAAATATCTAACATTTTTTGCATCAATTTTCTAATCACAATAAATACAATAGTTTATAAATGATTAAAATTACAATAAAAGTTAAATCACAAATACAAATTATGGTAATCACCTAGTTATTACCAACTCATGTTAAGTCAAAGATCATTATTTCTCTAAGTATTTTGATGATCCGGAATAGACGAAATACATCAAAGCTTGAAAGAATTAATGGATCAGTCTAAGATGAAGACATTAAAGAAAAACATCCTAAATACAAGCGATTGACCTTAGAATAAACAAGATAAGAAGATTACAAATGGGAAAGCGAATACAATCGAAGTTGAGCTAAACGAATAGAGATGAAATAATGAAGCACAGGAAAGCTGAGTGAAAGCAAAAAGAAGAGATGCAAGTTAGTTGAAGAATTAAAACAAAAGACGATGTAATCAAATAAATTCAAGTCAATTATCTCATCGTCTATGAGCTTGACACATGCGCGAGATGTGCATCCAAATTGGCTAGTTCGGCTATTACTTGTAGTAGTAGCGAGCCTAGGTCATTCTTCCCATGGACTATTCTATTACTCTTAAAGCCAAAATTAAGAGAGTTAGGGGGGTTTTAGTGTAGAACTTAATTAAATACAATTAAAGTAAGGAAAACCAAATTAAAAGCAATCAATCAAAGTAAGAAGAAATCCAAGTATAATGAATAAAGCCCTATCGGATTAAATGGTCAAATCTTATTTGCTCTTGGTCTCTTAATCCCTGTTGACTCACAATGAATGTAGAATCACACTTGTGGCCTAATTGAATTGGAATCCGCATCTAATTAGGATCTCATTACTTTATAATCGCAAAATATTTTTATGAACATTTGTGTGTCAAATCAATACAATCACATTGTAAGCAACAAATCTTATCCAGACTATATCAAATTTGGAAAACCTGATATATGATCAATCAACATGTTGAATTGATTTTAAAAGCACAATTTAATTCATAATCATCCAATTATATCTTCATTCCAATTGGATTGAAAGAATACTACAATAAGAATTAAGAACAATTGAGCCTACTGATTGAGAGGGAGAGCAATGCAAACCACCCGAACACCAAGGGATTAGCTACTCATCTTCTGATTGAAATTTGCAGTAAAGGAATATTGATAATAATGAGTAGGTACTTGACAAATGCAAAACAAAGATGAAGAGGAAGAAAAAGCCCAATTGCAATAGAATAGAAATATGTTAAAGTGTAAAAGTTGTAAAGTGTAAAAAGTGTGATACAATTTTCTAAATTGGGTATTTATAATAAGTTAGGTCATGTGCTAGTCATATGCTCACTTAAAAATGTTTTGAATACTAGCGAAATCCCAGTAAAAGATAGAACACAAGAAGGGGTTAGTTGTGTTTTTAAAAAAATATTTTCCCTTTAAATCGTAGGTTTAAATATGTTCGGGCAGTAGTACTTAATCTTTCAAGGATTGTTTTAAGTAAGATACGTTATAGTTTAATTATCCAGTTAGTCGAACAACAAAAAGATAAGTACCACTGACCTATTTTTATCTTGGTTCGTCTATGAAAGAGATTATGTCTAGTTACCCGACAACCACGAGTTTTCACTACCAACGTAAAATGGTTACAAGTATTATTTGCACCCGTACTTTTGGCTATAACAAGATATTCTTTGAACCACGGCACTTCGCGAAGTAAACAACGAAGGTATTCTTTGAACAACCAGCCCTCCTCGGGCCTAAACTACCACACAAGTGGATTTTAAAAAGATGTTTTAAAGAACAAAAATTCTTCGTAGAGAGGTTTTACAATGAAGTACAATCGGATGTATTGAAGGCGAAATCCGAAGAGTGGAATAATAGAAGCGTTTTTTCACCAACTAATCTCTGATGAAGTGAAGTCTTTAAATAGGCACCATCTTCAGATAACAGATTGAACACATGAGAATGTCGTTGAATATTTTTCTTGAGAGCTTTCTAAAGGTGGAATAGTACTTGAGTGATTGATGGCGTGTGCATCGGATTTAGATTGCGTGCGCGAGTCACCTTTCTACGACTTGTCTGAGACTTTGACAAAAAAGGTGAAGACCTTTTTGAGTTACCCATGTGTAAGCACAAATCCTATGCGATCTTGGATGCTTCTAATGAGTACTTCTTAAGATTTGAAATCTTGGCGCGAGTGACTCAAACTTTGCTTCACTTTTTGGGCCAATGAGACGATATACTTAACTGATCTTTAGGGTTTAAGTCTTATGCATCGATCGATGACTTTGACTTGATCTGAGCGAATGACTTGATCGAGGAGTCATCTTTTGATCTGTGCTTGTTTTTACGTCGACTTGCTTGTGTGATGTTAGTCTTAGAAAATTTAGATGCACGCTCTTGTAGAAATCAAAACCTTAGATGTGTTAAACATCTTGATCTAACAATCTTCCCTTTTTGATGATTGGTCATCTTGGCGGGATAACTTTCTCAAGAAGACATCTGCATAAGAGCAATGTTAGTGATCACGAGATAAAACGCAAGTCGTATTTACATCAAGACGATGTTTTTTCAAATAATACCTCTTTTTATAAAAAGAATTGTTACATCAATGTGATGTAAACCTTATAAATTGTTACATTGTGTATACGTAAACCAAAGTTCTAAGAAAAAATACATGTATGTGCTATACAACTTAATAAAGAATCAATACAATACAAAAAAAATTTGCTCCCTGGACAATATAGGCTCCCCTCGACGACTTTCCCTTTCTTCCTTTCTTCCTTTCTCCCCGAGATATTCTCCCCCTTGGCCGAGAATCATCAAAAACATGATCAAGAAGAAGGCTTTAGGCACCTCTTTTGAACTTGAGCTCTGACAATCATCTCTCAGCAATTTCTTTGCATCTCAAGGATGTAAAGGCTTGATTATCTCAGCTCTTTGTTCTTTTCATGGAATGCTGCGGTTCTCTTAAGAGCATCGTATTCACAACTTTAAAGTATTATACTTTTTTCATTAGCGTTCTTCAAATCATCCTAAAATTAACCTTGGCACTGTCTGTCAGTCTCCCACAAGGGGTTTGAGGCTCTTCCACGACCAGTGCCAAGTCATCTATGATGAATATTGTTGAATCTGTTGGAGCCTTAGAGTGAAAATTGGAAGGAGATAAATTCATGAGTGAAGCTCTCTTTCCCATTGCCAAGTGTACATCTTGAGTAGAACGAGAGAGAGCTGAATCACGGATGCTCCTCTGTGATGGATGTGTATAAAGGCTTCTCCGGGATACACTGCCATAGATTGTGGAATCTTCATCAAATGAAGTTCGAGCAGAACTGAGAGGTGGGCTTCATGATCTTCTATCATCCTTTGAATCTTCGGATTGATAGGTTTTGAGGCATAGGTTTAGAGAATTGAGATGCGAGTATCTGCGTGAGACGGAATCTCCCGGGGGATGTGCCTTGCAAACTTGAAGGATCGGGAGGCAGACGGAATCTTATTTTCTCTTTTTTCCTTTAGCCAAAAACTTGACCAAGCAATGTCATTTTTGTCTAAGACGATTGAAAACTTGGTTTCTTCGAAAGCGAGAGAAGAAATTGGGATCTACCATGAATGGGCGGTCTCTCCTTCTTTGCTCTCCTTTCAATGTGATAGAAGGAAGTTGATCTAGCTTTGCTTCCTCCTACATGGCACCGGCCATCGATCCCGAATGCCATGTTGTAGTCTTCGGGGAAAAGCATGAGCAAACTCTTGAGGTCTTCGAATTCGTTGAGGAGGATGGAGTAGCGAGGGCGGTGCGACGGTGAGGGTGCATCGGGGAAGAGCAGATTCCAAGAGTATGTCCTAGACTACATACTGCAGTGATTCATAAATTGTGAAGGAAGTGCACGGATCCATGACGTTAAGTGAGTGTGGAATGCGGTGTGAAACATCCTTTGACTACATGTAGATGGTGGCGCTGGGATCTCCGCGTATCTGCCAGGTGGTGAAATGCGGGAAGCGTTGATTTCATGTTAGCTTCCACTTGATGTTTTCTCTCGAAGGGGATGTGGGGTTCATAGCCAAGAGCTGGTCCTTCAATCATCGACTCGGCTAGATGATCCTTGTACCTTTTTATTCCTTCTAAACCCTTGATGTCTAAGGAGTCCGAGTTTATCCCAAGGCGGACGCTCGACGCATTCGCGTTGCTCTTCGAGAGTGTATATGAAATCTTCTTTGAAATCTACTGGCTTCGAGGGTTTGTGATAGACGATGGGGTTGACAAATCTCTCGAGTTGAAATCCCTTTTTGCCTCTGTACCAATAGGGATTCCTCAACTCAATGTAAGGAGTGTCCTTTATAAAGCAGTCTTCATCGTCTGCCAAGTAACCATCTTTAGCAGACTCAGACGGTTCACCATCGTTAGAGATATCTTCAATCTTCTCTCCAAGAATCCGATCGGGCTTGGCTGGTCTTTCAGCTCTGAGAGCTTTCGGTAAAACGTCTCATGACTAATTCGTTGAAGAACGAATAGTCCAGTCTTGTGCTTGGGTGGTAAATCTTCGGGATTGATGACTTCGACGTGAGATCTCACCCATGATGCATCCACCTTTATTATATCCATATGTTCTTCATCAGACGAAGAACTTATATCTTCAATAAGTATTTCTTCAAACGGAATCTCCATCGTCTGTTGGTGGGATGCTTCTTCGGAGCGCGAGTAGGTATCGTCGATCAAAGGCGACGTTGAGAGGAAACGCAACAATAGGATTAGACACATTTGTCCACGTATTCGTCTTGGAGTATTGATGTAAAACCTCCATAGTTGAAGCTTCATCATTAAGCATGGTCTCAATTCCTCTGCCCAGTGAGCATTATCTTTACCGGATACAGGCGTTTCTTCTTCATATTCATGCCTACGAAGTTCTTTGGAGCGAGGCACCTTCAGGCGATCAATGCCGCCCAACGACTTTGAGAAAAAATCCTTTCTCTTTCGGCTTGAAGCGACATAGAGACCCTCGTAGCCTCTTTTAGTTGTTTTTCTTAATCGTTTCTCCAATAACCATAGGCATGACACCTTCATTTTCTTTGCCTTTGGCGACGCACTTTTGAAGAGCGGCCTACGGCTCTTGCTTTCTCTTCGGTTGCTTTCTTACCTTTTCTTGATGAAAGGATTCTAACAAGCGAAACACCTTTGACGATAACCTATCCCCTTCATCTTCACTTGGGGACTATCTCGTGCTCGCCCCACAAGTCTTGTCATAACGTGCTTTGATACGATAGTCTCTTCTTCTTCTTAGCAGAGGCTCTTCTAGAGCATCTTCGAAAGGAACCGGATATAACCACGGAGTGGAAAGAGGTAAGGTTGTTTAGGCTTTGTTTGTTTGTGTTTGGGCTTGTGTTTGGGTTTGTGTTTGGGTTTTTGGCACGTTTGATGCGAGCTACGTAGGGGGTCTTTGGTGATTGGTGAAAGGGGAACTTGTTCTTCACTCGCGGTGGGATGAAGGAAGCCGGGGGTTTAGATGCATCTTGGCAAAGGTGCTTCCTTTGACTTCCTTGCCTTGCATGTGCAGGCATGCGCCCGGAGAATCGGGCCTTGGTTGATGATGATTTTGGAGAAGAGAGTGGGCGTAAAGGGAATACTCTTAATACGGATGTTCCTATTTCTTAACGCACTTATCCGGTCGAGAATGATGTGAGGGAGACTCATCCTTGCTTTCCTCATACGGTAGAAGATGCAAAAATTTGTCTCGAGTACTCGCATTGTCTCGTGAGCCGGTTCGGGTGTGAAGATGTTGTAGAAAGGGTTGTGGATGATTCTTGCGAGTGGAACAAAGATCCCCTGATCTTAAAAACTTGGGATCTTCGGGGTTGCGGTTCTTTCCATAGATAATCTTGTCCACATGTTCTTGAGACTCGATACTCATCGATCATTGTAAAAGCGCCGCCCATATGCGGTTCCCGGCTTGACCAATAGGTGTTTATTGTGATAATATACTCCCTTGTCGTCAATGGTACCTACAATACCATCATCAAATTCTTTGCGTCACTCCCGAGCTCGGCATAGGCCTCCATCGGCCATGGCCCTTTCATCTGCGAATTCCATCCATCCATTGTGAACAAGCATCTTTGCTCTCAATCGAATGCTCTCGATGGTGTCTGCCGATATCCATTTGCTGGGCAAGAAGAGATCTTGCGTGAAAGTTGCTTAGGTTGCCTTGATATTCTTGGCGGCCATTGTTAAGTTTGAAAGAGAGAGAGGATTAAGTTTGTGAGTAGGATATTCGGAGAGAAAGTGTAAATGCGGTAAAGAATAAAAATGTGAACTTTAAGAGTATTTATAGCCAAAGCTAAAACGGTTGAGATTCATCAGACGAAAGAATTTTAAAATCGCCCATGATTTGACTTGTCCCCATCATTGCCCTTTTTAATGATTGATTTGACTTCTACAATTCACGGTCATGCGTGCTTTACAAAGTCTAGAATAGTACGATAAATATGGACACATTTATTGTTACGCAATTTGTCCACACACTTAAGCTTTAAAATAGTTAAATAATATCCTTGCGTCTGTTGAATTTCCTTAGGCGATTCAACTTGATCGAGGCGCAATGTTTCGTCTTAACACGAAAAGATATATGAAGGGCAGACGAAATGAAATGCTCGGACGAAAAGAGAAAACATAATCAATTAAAGAGATAATTCCCCAATTTTCTTTAATGAAATTAAAAGCGAGTTTCGTCTAAAGCTTTTGTAAAGATATCTTCCCATTGAAAATCGGTTTGAACAAACTATACATCGAAAATACCTTTTTTGAACATAATCTCTTATAAAATGAAATTTGATTTCAATATGCTTGGTTTTTGAATGTTGAATAGGATTTTTTTTGAGATTTATTGCACTTGTGTTATCACAAAATACTAGTATCGAGTTTCAAACCTGGAGTAATCCTCAAGTTAATGTTTTACCCAAAGTAGTTGTGAGCAACACCCACGACTGCTTGACCAATATATTACGCCGGTGGTTGAGAGTGAAATGGAGTTTTGCTTCTTGCTTGACCAAGAGATTAGTGATGAACCAAATTGGCATCCACCACTTGTGTTTTTCTCTCCACTTTATCTCAATATAATCAGCATCACAATAACCACTTAAATTGAAATCACTACTTTTCTTATAAAAGAGAGAGAGATTAGTGGTTCAATAAGATATCTTAAAATGCGTTTAACGACTGTAAATGTGATTCTCTAGGATCGGATTGAAAACGTGCACATGGAAACGGACAACTAAACATAATGTCGAGTCTACTATGATGAGATAGAGAGAGATCCAATCATACCTCGTATCGATCGATCAACGGTCTTACTTTGATTCATCTTTGTTGAGGCGGCTAGAAACGAATGCATGGGAGTTTTCAATGGTTTGACATTTTCCATTTTGAATTTCTTTAGAAGTTCCTTAGTATACTTGTTGATGAATATATATGTCTTGCTTGAAATGCATTTTGATTTGAAGTCCTAAGAAAAACTTCAGTTCTCCATGTCATGCTCATCTTGAATTCTTCACCGCATTAACTTAGAGAAATCCTTGCACAAGGATTCGTTAGTTGCTCCAAAGACTATATCATCTACATATATTTGAACAATAATAAAGTCTTTTGAAATCTTTTCTTGAAGAAAGTAGTATCAACCTTCCTCTTGAAAAACCATTTTGAATAAGAAAAGAACTCGATCTTTCATCTGAAGCTCGAGAGCCTATTTAAGACCATATAGTGCCTTTTTTAGTTTAAAAACATGATCTGGTTGAGATGAACTCTCAAATCCGGGAGGTTGTCTTACATATACTTCTCTTCAATAAAACCATTTAGAAAAGCACTTTTCGTCCATTTGATATAGGATGATATTCTTATGGCTTGGACAGAGGCAAATAAAATTCTAATTGCTTCCAATCTAGCTACGGGAGCAAAGTTTCGGTGAAATCTATACCTTCTTGTTGATTATAGCCTTAAGCTACTAATCTTGCTTTGTTTTTCTTACCACTTTTCGTCTTCATCAAGCTTATTTCTAAATACCCATTTGGTTCCAATGATACTTTTGTTTTTGGTTTTCTCTGCAAAGTTCAAGCGTCATTTAAGTAAAAGTGGTTTAGCTCTTCTTCCATAGCTAAAATGCGGTCATTATCTTGTAGAGCTTCCTCGATATTCTTGGGCTACATGTTGACACGAGCATATCCGAAGATTCTTTTAGTTTGGATTTAGTTTGAACACCTTGATGTCTATCTCAATGATAAGATCTTGTGCTTGGTTTGATACAAACTTCCATGTTCTCCTTAGAGAGTGTGATCTTCACGTTGATGAGTATCGGACGAAGAGGATTACGTGTGCTTATCGTCTACTCTTGCCAATACACATTCTTCGTCACTCGGGTTGAACATTTGGACTTGAACTTTGACCAGAATGGTTAATCTGCAAATTATCAAATAAATTTTCTAGGTCGATATTTCCTTATCGGCCTTTGAGTTATCTTGGAATTTTACATGAATTGATTCCTGTTACCACTTTGCGTCTTAGAGTTAAACCCTGCATAGGCCTTAGACATATTGGAATATCCAAGTAAGAATCCACTTCACCACTTTTGAATCAAATTTGCCAAGTTGATCTTTGATGTTTAAGATGAAACATTCACATCAAAAGGATGGAAGTAAGAAATGTTAGGTAACTTCCTTTCCATAGTTCATATGGAGTCTTATTCAATATTGGTCTTATCAATATTCTGTTTTTGAATATAACAGGAAGTATTAATTTATACACTTGATAATATTTTGGAAGAGAGCTTTCATGCAACAAAGTTCTAGCCATTTCTTGTAAGGTACAATTTTTCCTTTCCTGACTCCATTTTTGAGGAGTTCTTGGAGATGAAAAATTGTGAAAGATCCATTTTCAAAACAAAAGGCATTGAACTCGAGAATTTTCAAATTGATTCCATGATCGTTCTATGACGAGGCCAATACATATTCCTTTTTCTTTTTGAGCACGTTTTGAGAATATTTCAAAAACACTGAATGACTCATGTTTATGTGCTAGGAAGTATACCCATGTGAATCTAGTATAATCATCTATAATTACAAATCCATATCTCTTTCCTCCAAGACTTTGATCAAGGTAGGTCAAAGAGATCAATATGCTTTTGATTCTAGCGGTCTTGTCGTGGAAATAACATTTTTTGATTTAAAAGAAGCTTTGAGTTGTTTCCCATCTTGACAAGATTCACATAGGACGATTGGATTTCCAAGATATTTTTTGGCAAACCTTTTACAAGATCCTTTTTAGAAATTTTGAAATATACTTGAGACTTAAATGTCAAGCTTTTTGTGCCAAATATCTCGTTTATCATCTGTGAAATCAAACATGTCACATTACGATCACTAAGGTCAGAAAGGCAAACCTCATAAAGGTTATTCCTTCTTTTCCTAATAAATAGAATGGATTTGTCTTTATTTTTACTACTATACATTCATCTGAGTTAAAAGCTACTTCATATCCTTGTCACAAAATTGACTTATGCTAAGTAGATTGAAGTTAAGACCTTTAAGTAAGACACATTTTGGATAAGAGGATTGGGTGTCTTACCAACAGTCCAATACCTAAGATTTTTACCTTTCCCTGAACCATATGATACGGATATTTTACTCGTTACGAGATCTTGGAACATAGGGAGTCTCGCTTCATGTGTCGTGAGCACCTTTGTCCGGTACCGGCTTGAAGTCTTCTCGTTTCCTATTAAGGATGTCTGCAACAGGAATAATGAGTGACTTTGGTACCCAAATCTTTTTGGGTCCTTCTTTGTTAGTGAAAGAAGATTTCTTCTTGTTTAAGGTTCTTTTATGATGGTCCCTTTGGGTGAATCTAGAGGAAAGTGAATAGATTCTAGTTCACTTTAATCCTATTTTTCGTGAGTTACTAATTCCTTTTGATTCAAACGAATATAATCAATTTTATGCGTGAGAAATATCAAAGGAATTATCAATAACAAGTTTGTAATCAATTTTTCGGTTTATACAATATGTTTGTATCTACCCTTTCAGTTTAAGTTGATTACCAAGTTAATTCGAGTTAATTATCGATTCATTTGCAAACAATTTGTAGAATTTAACAATGATAATAGCGGTGTAAGGTAAATGGTAATGAGTGTAAGGAAGAAGAAGAGTGCACGGTGATTTATCTTGGTTCGACCAATGGCTGCAGTACATCGGTCCCAATCCAGCAAGCTGTTGCAATTGGTTTTCCACTATCAAATGATCCCTTTGTGTTCTTTTACATTCACTCTGCGCTTAAGCAACACAAAAATGAAATCGAAAACACCCAAACCAGTTCTTTAACCCCAAGAGCGTTCTTCATTGATCTTGGCACACCCAAGATCTAACCTTTGAGAAAACACTTCTCAAACTCTTACTCTTATCCAGGAGAGACCTACTCCTAGAAAGTAATAACTTCAACCATAATCAAATAGATAAACAAAAGATCAGTTTAGAAAACACCTGGGTGTAGATCCCGATCACAATTTAATAGAACTTTGAATACCACCCAATCGGTAAAATGAATATAGTTGCCTTTCCTCAAAACTCTTTCAAGAACTCTTTGAAGTTCTTAGTGATTTCTCTTGAAGAAAATGATAAGTTTCTTAGAGAAGATTTGAAAGTGTATAAGCTTTTGAAAATGGATTTCAAGTCTTTCAAGAGTGTATTCAAATCGGTACAAAAACTATCTCTTGGTTTTTTCAAATGGCCTCCATTTATAGATGCAGATGGAGCCTCGATTGTTGACATTTGAAACCTCGGAAATTTCAAACAATTGGAGCACTTAAATCATCGAACGTTGGAGCATTTAATTTTAGAACGTTGGAGCCCCAAAATTGACTTTGGAGTTTTAAAATTGATTAGAACAAGTGGGGAATCAAGTGGGATGTTAGAAAACTCATTTCAACAACTTTTAGACATTTCTTTGCGGTGGTAATCGATTACGGCTCGTGTGTCGATTCTTTGCCGTAAGATTGAAATTCATTACGGGTGAGTTTCTCGGCTATTGTCGATTCTGACCTTATGGTAATCGATTGCTCGTGTGTCGATTACCTGATAGTGTCGATTACTCTAGTGCAAAATGGGTTTCTGGACTTTGTTTTCCTCTCATTCTTTGTTGGTAATCTATTACCAATTGTTGGTAATCGATTACTTCAGTTAAATAACAGTTTTTTAAAGCATTTTCAAAGGAGGGAACTCAAACCATTTGAACACTTGAGAAATCAACAAAGTTTGCCAAACTCTCTAGGGTATTCAAGCACAGAACAACACATATATTCTTAATCTAAACAATCAATACATATGAAAAACTCCTAGATACATTCATCTAAGAAAACCAAAAATTACATAGACATCAAAATCAAAAACACCAAGAGAGACCTTCCAAAGCCTCGTGACTTTAGTTCCAACAATTTCCCCTTTTTTTGGTTTTGATGTACCAAATATCAACAAAGGGTTTTCTTTGGAGTTTTTAGAGTATGTGTTGGTCTTCTAAAATTCCTGCAATTGATAGAAATAACCAAATACGGTATATTGCAGTTTCACCATTCATGTTTATTTCATCGAAGCACTATGTTATCATTCATTCGAGAAAATAAGACATGATTCAGTTTATATCATAGATTAATGACCAGAAAATATGTTGCAGTTTGCAGAATCAAGAACATAATTTATATAATCCAAATTTTAAATGAAAACATTGTTCATAAATAATTAACCAAAACAGAGCTAAAAACGAGTCATAGCTAAAAACGAGTCAAAAGTAGTCAAAAGTAAACGTCCTAAACACTATCTCTGCTACCTATCGGTATTCCATACTCCCCTATCTAGGATATCTATAAATTCTCCCCTATTTGGTATATCAATAAGCAAAAAGGAACCTATAGGAAGGGAATACTACATAGAGTCAAAACGTGCATGAAGAGACTCCATCATCTCCTTGAGCTCTTGGAAGCGCTCTTCATTTGCTCGTCCACTTCTTCTATGCGTTTCTCAATCTCGTCAATCTATCAATGACAATGGACTCGAAGTGTGACTTGGGGATGTATTCCCCAGCTGAATCATCATCATCATCATCTTCGGGGGATGTGGTTGAGATGCATCTCCTTCTTGTTGTTGTTGCTACGGTTGTGCTTCCTCCTTGGTATCCATCATCGAGTCTTTACCCCGGCGCATCATCTTCAAAAGCTCTATCGCCTATTATGTGGATGTCCTTTACCAACTCTTTGTGTTCATTGGTGACATCAACTTGAAAATGCTCAGTACACGTGAGATGAGAGAGTAGGGACTTATTATCATGAATTTCTTTGCCTTTAGCATGTTGTCCATCACTGACAAAAAGAGGCGATCAATCTGAATTCTATTTTTCGGAGCAGAAATTATCACCGTCTTCTCAGTTAGTTGGGCATGATTGGCTCCTCTTGCGGCCAAAATCCAACAGATGGTGTAATGTAGAAGTCTATCATCGGCATTCGACCCCCATGATATTGTATGTGATTTTCTTATATGCTCTTTTCTAGCCTTTTAGCACCCAAATTTGGGGATTTCTAAGCAAACTCATATAAACGAATCTTTGTTAAGATGGATTCCTTGTTCTTTCAATAATTCAAATGTGGGTCTAATACCCTCCTCTAAAATCGGCAATTTGAAAGAATAAATCTACAGAGAAAATGATGGGTTTGCCTTTTACCTCGGACTCAAGCATTTCGGAGTTAAATCGAAATGAGGTCGTAGGTTGGAGTAGAATACTCTCACCAAATCGGGATAGATGTAACCCTTTAGACTAACAACTTTTCAAGATTTTGTTCCGGAGAAAGCGTTTGAAACGTAAACCGCCGGTACTTGACCACACCGGATCCAAAATTTTTGCGGTACAAGCTCTTACCACATACTTGCCATAGAAGCGTTTCTCTTGAGCTTTAGAGGTGAACCATGGGTGAATGTGTTCCTCCATGGTTTCTTGGAGTTGAGGGTTCTTCCTTTTGGAAGATGATTCTCCTTTCTTTGAGCGACGAGATGAAAGCGGTGGATTTTGACCCATTGTGTTTGGTTCGGCTTTCCTTTTCCTTGACCTTCCATGGATGAAGTGAGGAAAAGATGAAGAGTTTCTAGAGAGAGATGAGAGATTTTAGAGAGAGAAAGGGGTTAGGGTTTTGGAAAGATGAGAATGAAACCCGATTTCTAAATTTTCTATAGAACTTCTCAAATGTGTACATTCGTTGAATCTATGGATTGGATTTCCGAAAAAGCCCATTTGCATGTGAAATATGCTATCGATTCTGAGAGTGTCGATTACCATGGTATGGTAATCGATTCTTTTTGAAATGTCAAAAAAAAAGAAGAGCGGCTCTTCACGAGGTAATCGATTACCATTAGGAGGTAATCGATTCTTGCGTAATCTAAAGAGAGGACTCTTTTAAATACCGTGTGTCAGGTGCAAGTTAGGTGTGTCGATTACTTCTTGAAATAATCTTAAAATTTTAATGAAACGAGGTATGGTAAGTAATCGATTACCGGTGTATGGTAATCAATTACTACAGGAAGTAATCTTAAAACACACTTAATTTTTCATATTACTGTGTTGGTCATATCTATTGAATGTAATGAATTCATATCATGTTAAAGCATTATGAATGAGTATTATACAACGTAATTGCTTCACTTAGTATACGAGATTGGTTAAGTTTTGAAGAATCTCTCCTTTGGCAAAGGTTTTTGTGAAGATATCTACGAGTTGATTCTGCGTATCAATAAGCTACATCGCGATCACCTTTCTCAGCGTGATCTCTTATGAAATGATGTCGCACCTCGTGTGCTTTGTTGGAGTGTAAGACCGGTTCTTTGTGATACTAATGGCACTTGTGTTGTCACACTTGATTGGAATGTGATCAAGCTTTAGTCAAAATCCTCGAGTTGTTGCTTCAACCAAATGGTTTGAGCACGGCGACTACCAGCGACAACATACTACGCTTCTGCTTGTTGACAAAGCAACACATGCTTGTTTCTTGCTATACCAAGAGACTAAGCATTCTCCAAACAAGTGACATACTCCACTTGTGCTTTTCCTATCGGTTTTGCACCCAGCGAAAATCTGCATCACTAAACCCGACCAGATTAGGGGATGTTCCTTTAGGATACCACAAACCACGAGTTTGTAGTTCCTTTGAGATATTTTAAAATTCTCTTACACGACATTCATATGTGATTGTTTAGGTGCAGATTGAAATCTTGCACAAACACATACACTGAACATTATGTCGAGGTCTGCCCTAGCTGTAAGATATAAAGTGATCCTATGATCCCTCTATATTTGGTTTAGTCTACTCCCTAGTCTGCTGACATCATTATCTAAATAGAGATTAGTTGACATGGGGGATATTAGAGATTTTACAACTCTCGTGTCAAATTTCTTCAGTAATTCCACTTAGTGTACTTTGCTTGATGAATGAAGATTTCTTCCTTTAGTTGTTTGACTTGCCGGTCCTAGGAAGAGGTGAGTTCTCCCATCATGGAGCATGTCAAACTCACCCCCTTTTTGCATGCTATCTACAAATTCTTTACACGAATTGATTGGTTGATCCAAAAATGATATCCTTCAATATACTTGAACGATGGAAAAATGCGGTTAGACTTCTTCTAATAAAAAGTTTTTATCACATTTCCTCGTGATACCCTTTTGACAAAAGAAATGTACTTAATCTTTCATACCATTGTCTAGGGGCTTGCTTAAGACCATAGAGGGCCTTTTTAAGTTTATACATGCTCGGGGTAACTGAAGTCAGTAAATCCGGAGGTTGTGAAAGCAAAAACTTCACCGTTGATATAGCCGTTCGAAATGCACTTTTTCACATCCATTTGATATAGTTTAAAATCATGAATGCGAGGCAAAAGCAAGTAAAACTCTCA
>JALJEV010000964.1:0-17630 GCA_026586105.1 Hylodesmum podocarpum
TATTATAAATTCAAAACTTTTATAAGTTGTGATGTAAAATTATAGTTTTTTTTTAAAAAAAAATATTAGAAATCATATAACACAGTCATATGTTCCAATTATTAATAAGGTCAAAATTAATGTCATTCCTCATGCTAACCAAAGGAAAATTAATTGATTAAGCACTTAAAAATGTCATGCATGATGTTAGTTTGGGCAGTGCGATTCCTTTTCATTCAACTTTTACTCTTTTTTCTCAGTATTTAATTGGATTATTCATTTATCCATTCAACCTTTGAATTATTCTAGCTTGCTTGACTTCTTCAAAGAAATTAAAGAAAAATATATAGTATTTTTAAAATACTAGCTATCCATACCACTGAATTCAATATTCATACTAATAGCAAGCATTATGTTAATATTTTATTTGATGACTAAAAATATAATATTAAAAAAATAGAAAATATACTTTATCCTTAAAATTATTTAGCAGCCACACTTTAACCGAGCACGTCATGCATGATGCAATGTTCTTCGTGGATGTTAAGGATTTGTTAATAATGACAACAACAAAAAATAAAAAAATTTAATCTCCAAATGTATTTTTGTGACAGCATGTTATCTATACAAAGCACATAAATTAAATAAGTGCATACAGATTACTATTAATTAAACAGAATATGTATATGATGCATGACTTCACTATATTTAATAAATTCAAGAGAATTTTACAAATTATGGTATAAAAATATGATTTTTTTTTATTTTTTTATGTAATATGTATGCTTACTTCATTATAAATACTAGGTATGTGGCTAGTAACTCTCACATATCCTCTTTAACTCTTCTTTACCTTCAGATCACTCAGGTATATAATGGCAAACACTTATAGCATTCCATCACATAAAAGGTTAGGTCTATTCAGAATGGTAACATAGAAGACATTCTCAAAGTTGAATCTAACATACCTACCAGATATCAAGGGAAGATGAAGTTCTTATCAGGTTGTAGCTGCAGCTCTCAATCTGCAGATCATACGTTGGCTCTTGGCTATTTCAAGGACACTGGTCCTTCTTTACCTGTAAGAATACCATTTTATTAGTTTTTATTAATTAAAATACTATACAATCATAATATAAAATGGTTTTACAAAGTTAATCAATAGTCATTATATTAAATTTTGTAAGATTTTCAAAATTTTGTTATTAAAATCAACAAATTATCATATTTGTTGAGTTTGTGATTAATTAACTGTGTAAAATTTACTATGACTGTAGCTTCAACTTTTTGTATCTCTTTTTGTTTTGGGTAAATTATTTATCAGAAGTATTATATGCTTTTATTTTCATTTGCATTGTTTGATGCTGTGTTTGGAATGGGAAACTAAGGTTGTTCCAGGTTTGATGTGGCTGGTGTAGTTGTAAGAGTTGGAAATAAAGTTAGGAAATTCAAGGTTGGGGATGAAGTGTATGGTGATGTCATTGAGTATACTTACAAATAATCAGCAGTCTATTGGGGCTTTGGCAGAGTATACTACTTCTCAAGAGAAGTTATTGGCTCTAAACCTCCAATTTTGGCTTTATTGAAGCTGCAAGTCTTCTGCTGCCATCATCACTGCTTATAAAGGATTTGAAAAGGTTGAGTTTTCTGCTGGAAAATCTATACTAGTTCTAGGAGGTGCTGGTGGTGTTGGAACTCTTGTTATTCAGGTTTGATATCTTCCATCTCTATTGTTGATAAAATTATCAAATACTCAAGTGATACATTTGTAAGGAAAACTTTCTATAAATTATATTAATTAAGATAATATAAGAAAACTCTAATGTAAATTTCACATTTATTTCCCAAAATAAAGATAAAAATTATAGACATCACAATATTAATTTGCTGTATTTGTTTGATGGTGTAGATTGCAAAGCATGTTTTTGGGGCATCTAAGGTTGCTGCTGGCTAGTACTTTCAAACTGGATTTGTTAAGGAACTTGGGAGCAGACTTGGCTATTGATTATACAAAGGAGAATTTTGAAGAACTTGATGAAAAGTTTTGATCTAGTGTATGATACAGTTGGTAGATCTTATATGTTAAATGATGTTAGTTTGATCATGTATAACACATTGACATCAAAATATTAATACTATTGAAAGCTAAAATTCAACATGGTTGATTTTGATTCAAAAAACAGGGCAGAGTGACAAGTCTTTGAAGGCTATCAAAAGAAGGAGGCAAAGTTGTGACAATAGTACCACCTCCAACTCCACCAGCTACTGCTTTCTTTGCCGTTTCAGATGGTGCTGTGTTGGAGAAATTACAACCTTACTTAGAGAGTGGGAAAGTGAAGCCTGTATTGGATCCTAGAGTCCCTTTCCATTTTCTCAGACTGTGGAAACATTTGCATACTTGAGGACTAATAGAGCCATTGGAAAATTGGTCATTCATCCCATCCCATGATCTTAGTTATGCATTCTGGCCTTCATTTGTAAGGCTACCAATATTAATATGTGAGTAGCTATAAAAACAAAGCGCAACATTTTATGTTCTATGTAATAATATCCATAGTATTTCCTTATCAAGAGTATGTAAGTTGGTAATAATGAATGTATTTGTGACTTTCAAATTTGATTTGGATTTTGTTACAATGAATTTTAAGGGCTTGATAACAGTAAAAAAATTAACAACCAAAAATAATAAAAGTTAGAATGATTTCTTCATAACAGGAAAATTAACAAAATTCACAATTTGCAATACAATAATTTGGTGTACTTAAGAAGGGTTATGACATGATATGTTATGTTGTTACCTTTAGTTCTATCCGAAGAATATAAGCCAAAACTCTCAAAGGTTGCTTGCTTCTAAGGATGTTATGTAGAGATGAAGAGATATGGGTCAACATAGCTGTACCATTTGTATTGGCATGCATTTATATATCTGCACGTGGGGGTGTGGAACACAACACTTGTGTCATCTATTGAAATTTCTTAACAATGTGAAGGGTAGAATTGGAATAAACTGAATTATAGAGATTTTCTAGATAATAATAAATAATAATATATGCATCATGTGTAAGAGTTGTACTTGTTCTACAAAGAGTTGGAATGTTGAAGCAAAATCAAGAAATGTGACCTCTCTCCAACTCTTTCCTTTCATCTTTCAACTTCAACGGCAGCCCCTTCTAAAGGCATCACCTAACACTCTGCGAGTACAGACATTGTAAATTAAGGGTGTGTCAACAACTTAAGTACTTATTCAATGTTATTGGAATGACAGAAACTTGATGATGAAACTTATTACAATAAAGTTTATTAAAATAAGATAAAAGAGAAGCATGAAGCATAGCTCTTCCAAATTCTTCCTAATATTCATATGAATTTCTTCGTTCATTATGGATTCGGAGAAGATAAATCATTTTAATAACAGGTAAAAGTATAATCATTTGCCCCATTTCTCGGAGATAATGTTATGATCCCCATTTCTCAGAAACGACCTTTGCAAAAGCTTTGTTGAGAGAATAATGCAAGAAAACTCGACCGGTCAAGTCATTAATAGTTATCAATTACTTAAAATTCCACTCTTTAAAATGATTAGTGACATTTTAACAAATCAATAAATAGCATAATAATGTATCATAATAACTATTATAACTAGCTAGTCGCTCAAAACAACTTAAATGAAATAATGTCTTGATTAAGTTTGTAATGTTTTCAACAAGTTACTTATTGAAATATGGAATGATTTACTTGTTTTTAAAAAAGTATACTGTCTTTAAATTAAGAATTAGTTGAACTTGAGTTAGTAAATACTGTGAAGAATACGCACCTGATGAGGACCCACACATTTCAAGAATTAATTCATCTCAATCCCTGAATCTCTGGACTTGAATGTGAGCAATCTTTCTCCAATCTTGGCCTTCTGGTTTCTGGCAACTCTGTTTTAGCGATGGGCAACCACAGATTCCAAGATTTGGAAATGGATTTGGGAGACCTTCCCTCTGGTAAGCATTCCAGCTTCGGACAATTCCAAAGACTCAATTCCTTGAGAGAGGAGAGTTGGCTTAGACCCTTGTAGTCAGTTTTTGAGATTTAGGCAATTGGTATTTTTATATACAGAAAAGTAAGAGAGGGTGGCAGAAGAGCCTTCCTCTGGGGAAACACTCCACATCATCCTTTTTTCAATACAAAATTTTCAAGACATGTGTTTGACCCCCAAGTTCTCTCTCAGTGAGGCAACAAGTTTGTAACTTGAGAGAGTCACCCGTTTTAGACTTGATGGCAAACCTCTTCTGAGAACATCTCCACTTTTGGACAATTAACTATCCTCAAACCAGTGAGTTGGATGGAAGATGCGCATGCATTTAGGCATTGATTTCAAATTCTCCAATCCTTCTCATCACATCCAGCTTGGGTGCAGATAATCCTTCACTAGGAAATGGATTCAAACTGATTTGCACGCAAAAATGCATCAGTACCTCGAGATTAGTATGTGTGTAGCTCCTGTGAAATCATTCGTAAATTAGGACATCTCAGTAAGGTAAGCCAACAGAGTTTTGGAAAGAAATCTAATGGAAACGCTGTTAGAGAGTCACAGCTACTACGGATTTCCAATTTTTGAAGAAATCACCGCAGAGTCCCATGGGGATATTGATATTCAAGCAATTCTGAATGTACAATTGTTGAAGACCAGTATTTGATGTGGCATGCCCAACAGAAGTTTGCTCTGACACTCCTTTCAGCTTCGGACACGGCATTATATCAAGAGATTGAAGACGTGGAAAAGTTACATTACATTCCCATTCTTCCCATTCCTTCATATAATCAAGTACAGCTTTTCAAGGATGGAAATGGAGAGAAGAGCAATTCCATAAAATTCAGCACCGATACTCACTATTCCATCAAACTTTGTAATCCTCAGCTCCTTGAGAGATGGAAGAAGTCAAGGGAAGGCAAACATACCTACACAATATTTACAGTCCTTCACATTTAAGGACACCACATTTGATAATGAGATTTATTCGATAACTAACTTGGAAATTGTGTACCTCCATAGTTCTCAATTGACAAACCCTTCAAGAGTTTGGAAGGCTGTAGATTCTCAAGTACTTCCTTGTCTTTCCTTGGATCATCAGGGATGTGCTCTCTATTCCATTCTAAAGCTTCATAAGTGTTTTGTTTATCAAATCAATTTCTAATGCATCGGAGGGGTCTGTAATATGCTGCAACTCCTTAATTAATAGCCCTCCAAAAGATTGTGTCCTCCAAGCTGCCTAACACTGAATTCACTGCTTTCGCCAGCACAGAACATATCCAATACTTGAAGATTCTCCAGTTTTCCAAATGCATTGGCATTCTTCTGACTCCAGTCCCTATAATTTCAAGGCAACGCAAATTGGTGAGTTTATGCAACTGCGTGGGCAGCTCTGCCAATCTCTTACAACCTACCAGCTTCAGTATTTGCAAATTATACAACAAACATGTTGAATCAGGTAGCTTTTCTATGCCAGTGCGTGAAAGGTCAATGACCGGAGATGTTTAAGTTCACCTAAAGTGTCAGGCACCTCTCTAAGGTCAGAACAACAAAACAAAGATAAGACATGTAGGAACTTAAATTTGGAGAACATGAGATCATGCATCGAAATCTTGCATTGCCAATCAGCACATCCTGAACCCCCTCTGCCAATTGTTGGAAAAAATGTGTGCAACCTTTTAGCATACGTGTAAACTCTCAAACACATCAAAATATTCCTTGTCAGTGCTTGTAACTGAAAAATGACGGGATGTTTTTGGTACCATTCTTGCTTTACCAACTCCCCAACTTGAAGCAGATCATCTAAACATAATTTGCCAAATCCTCATTTAGAAGGTCATGCATCACAAAACATGTTTCATACCTGTTTGACTGTTGAAAGAAAGACTTAGATAATAAATCATCAAAATACTGTTCTCCAACTTCTTCTGGACTCCTGCTCTGTTGAGGATCCTCTAGAAAGTTTTGAGCCATCCACAGTTGAATTAAATCCTCCTTGTTAAACATGTAATCTTTGGGGAAATAAGGCACAATAAGAAAAGCACCTCTTGAGATGAGAAGGAAGGTGGTGATAGCTCAATAATAGAGCAGGAATGATTTGAATATCTCCCATAGGTAAGTCCCATAGCTTGCTTTTCAATACATTTTCCCATTCTGGAACAGATGACTTACTGCATAAAAAGAGTTCCAATTGATTTCAAGGCCAGAGGTAATCTGCTTTGCACTTTTGAACTATCTTTGTAGCAATCTCCTTCAGTTGTGCATTTAATTGAAGATGATCATCCTGAAATGCATGTTTAGCAAAAAAACTTCCCAGCAATCATCATCTTCTAAATTGCTTTAGGCGATGCACTTTTGCACGACCGCAAGGTAGATGCAACTTTCTCCATAACGTGTTGTGACAAAAAATTTTACTTCCTGGATCGTAAATCAGAGGAGCTACAATGACTTCCCATTCTTCTTGTCTTTCGCTCCAAACATCATCCATAACTAGAATAAATCTCTTTCCTGTCAATTCTTCTTTCAATCTTCCATGAATCATATCTAGATCTTCACTATCATCATATTTTGATTGAGTCATTTTTTCAAGAATTACTTTTGTCAACCTCAAAACATCAAAATCATCAAACACATACCCAGCTTTGTGTTGAAAGTGCGAGCAAATTTCTAGAAATAAAAAGAAATAACTAAGCAAAAGAGAAACTGAAAACTAAAATAAAGAAGATAGTCTAGATTATTCCTAGGTAGATAAATCTAGAATATTAAGATCTAGGAAAGCCTAGAATATTCCTAGACTAGAAAATTCTAGGAAGATAAATCCAAGGAAGTCTAGAATACTCCTAGGCTAGAAAATCTAGATAGGACTACTATCTACCATGAAAGCCTATAAATAGGCAATTGTATCACCAATTGTGAAGGTGTAGAGAAAATCAATCAAGTTCTACTTCTCGAAGATCGAGAGCTACACGGCCCTAATCAACTGATACACCTTTTCTTTATTATCTAAGATCATCTTTCAACATCACATACTTACTATCCTGTATAAATAACCAACTTCTATCTATATCTATCCAAAATATATCGGTAGTATCGAGCTACGTTCCATCATACATTGGGCGTAGTTATATTTTTCACCTATTGTTCCAAAAATTTCCCAGTACTTCTAAACATTTCCCTTTTCTCTTTAACCCCACTTTCTATATATTTCTAAGCTATGGCTAACACCTCCAACCTTCATCTATCACTGTCCCTATTTTTATGGCGAAAACTATGATTTTGGAGCGTAAAAATGAAGACATATTTTTGCTCCCTAGATTTGTGGGACATTGTGAAAAAGGATTTTCTCCTACGAAACTACAACTCTTGTGCGGGCCAAAGAAAAGAGTTGAAAGAGAATGTGTGTGAAAGATTCGCGCTGTTATTCACTCTACAACAAGCGATGAGTCTCATGCAATTTTTCCAAGAATAATAAGAGCTACAAGTGCGAAGGAAGCATGGGCTACACTTTACGGAGGAGTTCAAGGAAGTGACAAGGTACGTGTCGTTAAACTGGACTCTAAGACGAGATTTTGAACTATTGAAAATGAAAGAGTGCGAACCTGCCAAAGATTATTATTCTAGAATTAAGGAAATAAGTAATCAAATGAGAGCCCTTGGGGAACTATTCTTGATAAGAGAATTGTCGAGAAATTTTAATTACTATTACCCCAAAGTTTGACCCGATCGTGACAACGATCGAGCAAACGAAAGATCCGTCTACTCTTATCCGTGTGTAAGTGTGGGCTACTCTTGAGGCATTTGAGCAAAGATTGTATAGGCGTGATTGAAGATACACTTGAAAATGCCTTTCAATCTAAGCTCAAATTTCGACCTGCAAAATAAAGGTGATGGAGGAAAAGAAAAATCATGGAGAAACTTCTAGAACAAGAGAATTTAGAAATTTCTTCAAGAACCGTCAAGATAGAAATCCTCCATGCAACATTTGCAAAAAAGTGGGACAACGGAGAAAAGATTGTTGGTTCCGTGAAAGCCACAATGTAACTATTGCAAGAAGTTTGGGCATGTAGAGAAAAATTGTCGCAACAAAAATCGACATCAAGCAAACTTTGTGAAAGAGCATAATGACGAACATCAACTTTCTATGCTACTCAATATTCAACCGATGAAAGAGGAGGAAGTTGGTACTTGGATGATGGGCTGGCGATCACATGGCCAAGGATGAGTATCTTTAAAAACATTGACAACTACGTCAAGGTGAAAGTTCGATTGGGAAATGGCAGGTGGTAGAGTGAGCAAAGGCAACGTCATGGTGGAGACAAAGAAGGAACGAGAGACTTCGTCCGTGATGTTTTGCTAGTTCCGAAACTTTAAAAGAAAATCTTAGCATTGGCCAAATGATGGAGAAAGGCTATGTTAACATTTTGAAGGAGATGTATGCCAAATCATGACAACCATAACAAAATGGTTAGAATGTAGGAAGTGAAGATGGAGAAAAGTAATAGAAGCTTCCCGCTAAATTTGAAATATACAAATAACATGGCCATGAAGGTACAAGTTGATGATTCATGGCTTTGGCATCGAAGATTTGGCCACTTCAAACACACGCCCGAAGATATTATACCGAAGAATATGATGAGAGATCTCCCATGCTTAAAGGAGAATAACGAAGCATGTGAAGGATGTCTCCTTGGAAAGCAACGCTTGATTACCATTCTCGCAGACAAAACGTGGTGAGCAAAAGATGTGTTGGAGTTAATCCATACCGATGTTTGTGGACCGATGAGGACACCAACATTCGAGAACAACAAGTATTTTATCCTTTTCATTGACGACTTCTCTAGAATGACATGGGTCTATTTCTTGAAAGCAAAATCAAAAGTTTTTGAAATATTCAAGAAGTTTAAGGCCCTTGTTGAAAAGCAAAGTGGAAAACACATTAAAGTACTTAGAAGTGATCGTGGCAAGGATTACACATCGCACGAGTTTGACAAATTAAGTGAGGATGAAGGCATAGAGCGGCAACTAACTTACCTACACTCCAACAAAATGGTGTGTCCGAAAAAGAAAAATCGTGTCGGTCTTGGAAATGGCTAGATCAATGCTTAAAGAGAAAGGGTTGCCTAATACTTTTTGTATGACGATCTACATGCATTGTCTACATACTTAATAGATGTCCAACGAAGGCGGTCCCAAATAAGACCAATTGAAGCATGGAGCGGGAAGAAGCCATCAAGAAAGCACCTTTTAAAAGTATTTGGATCTATATGCTACATCCATGTTCAGAAATGAAGAGACACAAACTAGAAGACAAGACAGTTCGTGGAATCTTCTTAGGATATAGCATGCGGTCTAAAGGCTACCGTGTCTACAACCTCGCAAACTAAGAAGCCGACAATCGTTCCCAGATGTTGAAGTTAATGAGAATGTTGCTTGGGAACGGGAAGTTGAAGAAAAGGTGGAGTGATAAGTGCTAGATTATACATGTTTTTCTAGGTGTTTTAAGCTCATTCCCATCTATTTTCACTAGGTTTAGCTATAATTTAGTCAAGAAAACAGTAAAAATATCATAATTGCTTAGTGTGTTAGTTCTTGAGTGAGTGATTTGTGAGTTTTTGTAAGTTTTTCTTGAGTTTTAAGTCATTTTTATTCTTCTTTTGTTAATCTTTAGGTGCAATGAAGGATTGAAGAAGAGATAAGCAACAAGGAGTGGATCAATACTTGAACGGAAGCTCAAACCAAAGAGAGTAGAGCAAGCCAAACCTCAAGTTGAGCATCCAAGGCCGTTAAAATGGTATCGTCAAGAAACGCGCCGGGCGCACTCATGAGCGCCATACCTCGCTTGCGGCAAAAATGCGCTAAGCGCTCAAGAAGCGCGCTCAAGGCGCGCTTCATGCCATCACTTACTTATTCAATCGCGCCGTGGCAGCGATTTCACTGATACGGGGCGCGTTTCGTACCTTATGAAAGCTCGAGCGAAGGGATCAAGATGCAATGGATTAGTTTCGTTTATGCTTACTTAAATCGAGAATTATTCGTCTATGCTTGCCTCCTCGGGAGTTATCGTCCGTATTCCGCAGCTTCCCTATGGAGTTGCTTCGTCTGTGTTTGATTCTTTTAAGAATTGTTTCGTCTACCCTTGCTTCGAGAGTTGCTTCGGTACGAGCTCGCCTCTTTTAAGTTGTTAAGTCCGGGTACTGTTTTGTCTTAGTCTCCGGATTGATGCTTTCGTCTCGTAGCTAATACGAGACGACACAAAAAGACGTACGATACCAAGACAAAGCCACGACGATACAAGACTAAGATAGGCAAAGCCAATACGCACGATACCAAGACAAATACAGACGATACAACAAGCCAAGACAGATGATGCCAAGTCAAGACGGATGACACTATAACGGACGATACAATGAGTTATACGGACGATACAGCAGAACCCCGAACACGCCGGGCGCGCACAAGGGCGCTCATATCTTCTTCTCTCGTTCAAAGCGGCGGGCAGCTCCATCTTAAGTGGGTGGCGCGATTTCGAATGCATATATACACTTGGTAGCGAAATCGGAGAGCTCTCATAATTCGGTTTTCGTTCATACCAGGTGTTCTCTCGTTTTTCTCTTCTCCCACTTTCATTCTCCTTCTTCCTCCATTAATTCTTGAGATTCCTGAGTTTGTGAGCTTGCAGCGGGAATCAAGCGATTATGGAGTTTCTCTTGAGTTTGAATTCTGTTTTCTTCGTTCTTTTTCCGTTTCCATGTTTAGCTAAATCTGCCAAGTTAGGGATGGGGATTTTGATTCGAGAACTCTTGTAATGAATTCTGTGTTAATTCAAGTGTAATCTCGCCAGATCCAATTAAGTCCTACCACCTTAATGCTTATTCTTGAGATTAATTCATGAAATTCAAATAGAGATAGGAATATTAATGTTTGATTAATTGAACTATTTCTTAAGGATTTGTATCTCAGTGTCGGCTATGCCTTCGGAAGATTGATAGTTGAAGTAGGGAGAGGAAGTGTATCACTATAGTAATGCGTAGTCTAGGGATAGAACTTGCATATTATGAGATGTTTTAACGGAATTTATCGTTTTCGCTTCTTGAATGAATTCTGTTTTATTTGGGAATTAGGGATTAGAAGTCATTCAAGGGACTAAAGACCTAAGTAGGATTAGTATTATCACAAATTCTAGTCTCCAATTGAGTGATATTTACTGGATTAACATAAGAAATGAATTTAACTGAGGAAGGAATCAAGTGAACATTCCCTGCTTGTCTTTATCATCTTGAGCTTAAGCATTTACTTCTTTCTTTATTTTACGATCTTGTATTTTACACGATAGCTTAGATTTACCAAATCATTCGTTTCTGATCGTCTAATAAGCATGTTGAGCATTTGGTAATTCTGATAGTCTACGTGGTTGAAATAACCTTTTCTGTTGTTAACTTGTAACGGCCGTTACACTTAGAAAGATTGACACATATACATACTTTTAAATAGTCAACAAGTTTATGGCGCTAGTTGGGGATTCCTTTAGGTAAACTTGTTGACTATTTAAAAGTATGTATATGTGTGTCAATCTTTCCAAATGTACCTGGCCGTTACAAGTTTAGAAATAGTGAGAAAAGGTTGTCGAACCACGAGGACTGATTGTGAATTACCAAATGCTCAACATGCTTTTTATTAGGACGATTCCGTGGAATGAATGATTTGGTAAATCTAAGCTTACTGTGGTAAAATAAAGCAAGATCAGAAATAAAGAAAGTTAAAGTAAATGCTTAAGTTTCAAGATGATAAAGACGCTAGGGGAATTGGTTCACTTGATTCCTTCCTACAACTACTTTATGTTAATCCAAGAATATATCACTCAATTGGAGACTAGAATTTGTGATACCGTAATTAATCCTATTCCTAGGTCTTTAGTCCCTTTGAATGACTTCTATAATCCCTAATTCCTTAGGTAAAAACATAAATTCATTCGAAGCCGAAGCCGATAAATTCGTTAAAACATCTCATAATATGCAAGTTCTATCCCTAGGCTCATGCATTATACAGTGATACACTTCCTCTCCTACTTGACTATCAATCTTCGAGTGCATAGACGACCACGAGATACAAATCCTTAAGAAATAGTTCGATTGATCAAACATTAATATTCCTATCTCTATTTGAATTTCATGAATTAAATCTCAAGAATAAGCATTAAGCGAGGAAGAGATCAATCAATTCGATGAGATTACACTTGAATTAACACAGGAATTCATTACAAGAGTTACGGAATCAAAATCCCCATGCTAACTTACGTGATTTAGCTAAACATGGAAACGAGAAAAGAACGAAGAAAAACAGAATTCAAACTCAAGAGAAACTCCATAATCGCTTGATTCTCGCTCTCGCAAGCTCACAAACTCAGGAATCTCAAGAATTGATGGAGGAAGAAGGAGAATGAAAGTGGAGAAGAGAAAAACGAGAGAATCGTGCACGAGAAGCAACTGAAAACTGAATTATGAGAGCTCTCCTGATTTCGCGCCCAGCAAGTGTATATATAGACTCAGAAATCGCGCCACCCACTTAAGATGGACGCGCCCTGGCGCGTTTTGAACGGAGAAGAAGATATGAGCGCGCCACTTGTGCGCGCTAGCGTGTTCGTCTGTTGTATCGTCTGTATAACTCATTGTATCGTCTGTTATGGTGTCATCTGTCTTGGACTTGGCATCGTCTGTCTTGGCTTGTTGTATCGTCTGTATTTGTCTTGGTATCGTCTGTATTGGCTTCGTCTATCTTGGTCTTGGTATCGTCTGTCTTTGTCTTGGTATCGTCTGTCTTTTGTGTCGTCTGTATTAGCTACAGACGAAAGCATCAATCTGGAGACTAAGACAAAGCAGAATGTATGAACAACTTAAAAGAGGCGAAGCTCGGACGAGCAACTCCTCGCATGCGGCGAGCGAAACAATTCTTAAAAGAATCAAACAGAGTGACGAAGCAACTCGTAGGAAGCTGGTACGAGCGATAACTCGAGAGGAGGCAAGCATAGACGAGAATAGTTCTCGGCGTAAGTAAGCATAAACGAAACTAATCCATTGCATCTTGATCCTTCGTCTGAGCTTTCATAAGGTGCGAAACGCACTCGTATTGAGTGAAATCGCGCCTGGCGCGATTGAATAAGTAAGGATGGCATAGCAGCGCCTTTGAGCGCGCCCTAGCGCATTTTTGCCGCAAGCGGGGTATGAAGGCGCCTCATGAGTGCGCTCAGCGCGTTTCTTCGAACTGTATACCATTTTAACGGACCTTGGATGCTCAACTCGAGGTTTGGCTTGCTCTACTCTCTTGGTTTGAGCTTCGCTCAAGTATTGGATCCACTCCTTGTTGCTTATCTCTTCTTCAATCCTTCATTGCACCTAAAGATTGGCCAGAAAATAAAAATGACAAGAACCGAGAAAAACTTACAAAAACTCACAATCACTCCTTTCAAAAACTAACTTTTTTTGTTAGCGATTATGATATTTTACTATTTTCTTGACTAAATTATAGCTAAACCTAGTGAAAACGTATAGATAGAATATTAAAACACCTAGAAAAAACATATATAATCTGTACTTATCTGTTAAACTTAAAGCTTTACTTGTCATAAAGCAAACATAGAATCCATCATTACAAAGTCGATAAGCATGGTATAACACTAAGCTCCAGAAATGAAATGCCTTATCTTGATTCTTAACTCCTTAAGCCAACTCGGTTATCTATGAAAGTTGGACATGCACTATAAAAATGTTATCGTGTGCATGATTCGCCAAGCATGAAGGCCTTGAAATATGAGATTGGCATGAAAAAATGTATTTTAAGTCAACATCGACAATAAAGTCCTCCGGTTAAGTGTTTGCCTTTCAGATCTCTCAAGTGTTTTGGGTTTGTGTTTCTCTCAATGTTGCCATTCAAAGGTGGTTACCCATAGGCTTGCAATAGCTACCGATTTCCCACTGCCTTGAAGTAAATATTGGACAACTTTCAGAGTCTTAAAGAGGTTTGCTAATGGGGCTTAGGTAAAAGGTGGATTAAAGGAAAGATTCGGCTACATATTCACAAGAACTTAAGGAGTAAAAGTTAGGACCTATATGATATGCATGAATTAATGATGAAGAATAAAGAAGAAAAAGAAAAATGATGAATGACAAGCGAAAAATAATTAGATGAACGGCTCAAACAAAAATGACAGAGGTGAAAGACTAATAACTTTCATTGAAACCTTTCTGTTTTCTTTTCTTCCTTCTTCTTTTTGTTTTGATTTTGCCAATTTCTTTGTTTCTTTTTTTTTTTCTTTCTCTTATTTTTCTTTCTTTTCTTTCTTTGCTTTCTTATAACTTTTGGTGTTTCTTTTCTTTTTCGTATTTCCTTCCTTGTAGATTTTGGTACTTTCTTCTTCTTCCTTTTTTTTCTATTTTCAATTTCTTGTTTTTCTCTTTGTTTTTGTACTTTACTTTTCTTAAGTGGTCTCACTAATTGCCAGTACATGAAGAAAAATAAAAATTTGTAAAGGTGTCACAAATATGCATGAAAAGCAGGGAGAATGCATATGAAAAAAAAAGAGATACCTTATCTACAAAATGTCACCAATATCCGACAACGACAACCCCCAAACTTAAAAATTTGACTTGTCCTCAAGTCAACAACAAATACACCCAAAATTCAACCCCAAACTTAATCTTGAATCCTATGTCGTCTAAGCAAAGAAACCAATACTCTTTAAGTTCGGTGATGAGACCATTGGTTTTCCTATATAGGCTTGTAATGAGCTCCAGAAGTATCCAAGAAAAGAAAGGGTTTATTCGGAGCTCAAAGGGGCTAGCAATGGATAATGTGGAGGTTAAGGCTATTTGTTAAGGCTACAAGAAAAAATTACCTTTATCATTGTGTCCAATTAAATGTATGCAATTTTGACCAAAGAGCTAAAGCAAGTTAGGAACAAACACGTCACATGGTACAATAGAACACTTTCGAGAATAAATCATGTTGGAGGCCCAGAATTCTTATCGGGATCAATTATTGCATAACATTGCTAAGTTCATCAATCATGTCACAATCTGAAAGTTGTCATGCTCAAATTCTCATAAGCCAATGACTCTTGAACATTTGAGAAACATACGACTTTGTCATAGAACCTCCAAATTGAATCCTAAGTGCCAGCAATTACACGGTTCATTTCTAACGGACTACTGATCAATGTTATACTAAATGCGGAGTGTATGCTTAATAGATGGTCTACAACCCAAAACAGGGCATATACTCTAACAAACGCCGAATTAGGTTAGCATCAAAAGAGTCTAAGAATGCTCCCTACTGTTGAAGACAAGCCATGATACTCAAGGGTTAGAAATTATGACAATTCCTGTTTCTCAAATGGGTGCTCAGCATCAACAATTGACAAACAACCACAGCTAACAAGACAGCAAAATAACAATCAAATTCCTATTCAACTAAAAAAATCAATTAAAAGTCAAATATAGTACCATGAACTAAAAGCGAGTAAAATAATCTAGTTAAGGCTACATTAGCAAAAGCTCAAAACTTACGCAGAAACATTAAACTAAAACATCAATCTTTCGTCTTACATCGTCACTCTTCTTCTCAGCTTTCTTTCTCAATATTTTCCTCTCATCTTCATTATAACCACCATCAACCTCTCCACCATCATCTTCTTGTCCCTCACTTTCATAGTCCTCGGAAAACTCTTGAAGCCTGGAGCTAAATCTTAAACATTTCACTTCTTTGAGTGGTTTGAATAAATCGCTTCTCTCTGGAGATTCATGCAGAAGCATTAAGCTAAACTTCTTATGAGGCTCAAGTGCAATGCAAATTTTATTGGACTAGTGAATCCTTCTAATATTTTCTTGAACTACCTTCGGATATCTCGTAACTTTTCTTTGATCTGCGTGATATTTCATTTCACATTGGAGCTTACCTTTGGACTTTGATGTAGCTTTTACGCTAGGAGGTAGATACGGTGCTTAGTGTGGCTTTGGCTGTCTTGGGCTACTCCTGCGGTGAATTTCACATCTAATGTGGCACCCGGTCTCAAGGTCAAACCTGGACCAAAAACTCGAAACTCGTACGGTGAGTGATGATACTTACATAAAGCCAGGGATCACAGGCTTTTGCAAGTGCGGTGTGTGGTCTCATTATTATAATCAGGACCCAGATTAAGATACTCACCCTTCATTATACTATACAGACACAAACCCTCTTCTTGTGATGGAAGATCTGTGTGAATTGGTAGGAGAATCCCTTGAACAAAAAGCCACAGTTTTGCCATGAAACACAAATGATGAAGCTTTGACATGAGTAACTCCGTTGTTGCGCCATAAGCTATCCTTCCAAGCTCCACCTTACCTTCACATAATAACTCAGTCTACCATGCTTGGTTCTGCCTTGGCTGTCGATTTATACTTGGAAGATACAATCCCTTCCTTCCGAGAAGGAATTAATATCATCGGTTGATGGCTCTGAGGTGAGAAAGAAATCTGCTTCCCTGGACATAAGATGCATAGCGCTTCTTCTTACATCATCACTTGTTATATTAGCATAGAACTTCTAGCACTAGCTCTCGATATGTTCGAAATTAATGTTGGCTAATCCAAGTCCACTTTCTTCCAGAAATCTCATTGCAAACTTCTTTGTAATTAGCACGTTGAGAAGCATCCCCAATTCTTTCATCGATTAGATATAGAGCTCGTACTCATGTTGAATTTTCGCTCTACTAACACTGCACGTGCTATGAAGCGGAGGCAAAGGTCTGCTGCATGCTCCAGATGATCTAAATCTGATGAGTATCGTATTCGAATTTCTCGGAGTGACCTTGGCTTTCTTTTGTAGTCTTCTTCTTTTCTTGACTTTGTCTTTTGATAGCTTTATTTTTGGGTCTTGGTTGACGCTTGAAGAGAGAACTAGTTGGTTGGTTGCTTGAAGACATAAAATTTTTTTTTCCACAATTGAACCTACACAATCCAAAGTATATATGAGAAAAATACGCAAAGCACTTAACTAACAATTATCATCAACAAGAGCATGCATCTTCATCAAACTTATAGTGTGGTTCAATGGAACTTAAATGGAAATTGCCAAAGGAAATGCAAAAGCAATTACAATATGGTCATGCTTACTAGTGACGTGCATCTAACACACTCAAAAACTTCATCGAAGCATTTTAATAAACACTAAGTGAACATGAATGGGCATATCATATTTCTTTCCAATTGCTTCACACCACGCATCTCCGCGGACAATTATCACCATGCATTCTCAAGCAATCAATGTTATCCATCAACAATTGTCAAAACAAGGTCATGCGGCGCCATTCAATTGAGCCAATTTCGAATTAGCACAAAAGGGGTTAGGGTTACGAACAGCGATTCTGAACGCTACCGAATGCACCAAGTATATGAATCGTCGCGATTGTTAAGCAATGAATGAAACAAGTTAAAATCAATGGATTGGAACCACGTACACTTTGTTTAGGCGAATGGGATTATGAGAGCACCAAATGAGAATTCTTGAAAATTATCAACAAAAATGAAAATCTATGGTGAAAGGGATGAAAAATTCAACTTCAGAGAAACTTACTTGTAAAGTGAGTGATGGAGGTGAGAAT
>JALJEV010000965.1:0-22405 GCA_026586105.1 Hylodesmum podocarpum
ATTTACCTAGGAGTGGTTCCGGGCATCCTCAAAAGAAAGGTTAGATAAAAATACCAACTCTATCCCTTGGAAAGAAAAAGGTGCGACCGAAGAAAGGAAAGAAAGTGGGATGGTTGTTTTGTTGTTCCCGCGAAAGCGAAGATCATCTTCGCCAAGCGAATGAAGTCAGGTCAACCTCGCTTCTGGCCAAACATCGCTTCTCGCTGGTCGAGATTTCTACCAAAAAAGCGACCGGGCATTATCTCGTTAAAGAAAAATACAAGTTTGTTTTATTTCTAATCGTCTAACAACTAACAATCTTCGTACTTGTCTCTTTATAAAACAATTAAACACAAGCTTCAAAATAACATGAAAAAAATAATATAAATCATGATATTTAAACTTGTTTATGTCTTTATGGTATGATTAATCATTAATCAAAATTAAAGTTTTTGTAATCATAAAAAAAACTTGAGGAAATTTGTACGAACCTAAGCGAGGAAGTCAACTCTATAAATCCTATGGATTAAAATTTTCCAATGATAACAAATATTTGATAATTATATTTAAGATAGATTTTTTGAGTATAAAAGGAAGGAGTATAATATGCTAAATATAAGTATAAGGAAATGAAAATAGAAAGCAACTAAATACTGATTTTCCTACATGCCCAAAGATAGATACAAAAGCTTCGCTCCAACATCCAAATAAGAATGTATACTTAAATTTATTTTCCACATCAATCGACTTCAAATTTTCAAATACAACTTACTATTTTTGTTTGTTTCCTCGATCTCCTACTACTATTTATATGGTTTATATCCTTACAAGCTATTGCATTTATTGAGATTATCAATCCAAAAATTTCATTTCTTAAACGACACCCTTCTTTTGATAAGAAAAACAAAGATAAAAAAGACAACATAATGCTGATTCAAAGCTCTAAAAAGGGATGGCGATGTCACCTGTGCCACGGTAGGAACCGACATTATGCTAAAGTATGTTATTTCAAAGCTTTAAATTAAGGAAGTAGTTTTCACCATGTACAACTCAAGCAATGAAACAGGTTATCTATCCTCGGATATGAAAAGGAGTCAACGTATCAACATCAAGGAAGTAAGTTCGAGAAAAAAGGGAAAAGAAAATGAGAAGAAGAGAATACCTCGTCCAAACTTTCAATTTCATATTTTCTTAGAGCTTAATCTTTTATATGTTAAATTCTTTACTTAGAAAGTTATGCACTCGTCTTTATTTGATATTTTCTCATTATAGATGATAGTATCTCTTAAACCTTTATTGTTTAAGTAAAGTTAAGAAAGTGCCTTAGTAAGAAAGAATACTCAATCGAAAGCAAGCTTAAGTAGTGAGCTTACTAGGTTAGAGTCGAGGTGGCTTTGTATGAAAGAATAATTGAGTGTGACCTTGTATGGTTAAGGAAATCCTTCAACTATCTTCAAGGTACTCAAAGAATTTCAAATGAGTGAACTCAGCATAACTTTTATGCTTCTTCTTGTCTCCTTTACTTTCATTTACCTTTTTGAAGCAGGATCTTTCAACTTTTTGTTTTAATTTTTGAAGAATTACGACTTCAACTTTTTAAAAGATTTTTAAGCTTGAATTAATTTATTAACATGATTTGAGAAATAGGCACAAAAAAAAAGTTTTGAAGAAGCCAAGTCTTAATCTTCTTTAATTAATGCGGCATCTTTCACATCCTTTGGATTAGTATTTATTCAAGTGTCTCCTTTATCCATTTAAAAAAGAAAAGAAAAAATTAAATAAGTTAGCCATATAAATTAACCTATAAATATTGTGGAGGGTTGATGATGCGTTACTTCACCAGTATTGAGTTTATAAAAATGATGTATTTTTTCAAAATCAAAATTTTAACAATCTAAAAATTGGAGGGTATTTTTTATAAAAATAGCACTTGTTATAGTTTATATTGAACTTAAATTAAATTCTGTGTTTTTTTAAAATCTTTGTTTTTGTTCCTAAAGTTACTTTCTTTTACAATAGTAAATAAACAAAACAAAATTATTTAAGAACAATTTATTAGTTGTTATGGGTGAGGTTTAGCATACAAATTAAATAACGTTGTTATATTAGGTTGTTATTCCACCAAAATAACTACAAAGGTTGCTAATTGTTTACAATTACAAAGTCAGATCAAAGTAACATTAATTCTGAGTTGGAGCTTTTAAACACTTATTAGCATATCCATGTTTGCGTCGATTTGGAACTAAAGTTACATTTTTCTCTTGGTGGAGTCATCTAATTTCATATAAAAGGGTAAGAAACTTTAGCACTTCCACTATAAAATTTACTATTTAAAATTTTTAGTAATTAAACATTTTACCAAAACATAAACTTTAAATCATTGATTACCCCCATTTATAATTTTTTCTTTTCTGATTTATGCAATTTTTATCATTGAGTTCCAATATATAACTTGTGTTTGATTTCATTGCTTTCATAGTTCTTTATTTTTTTACCGAAAAAGAAGAATATTACAAACATATTCTTAAATTAACTAATTATCCTGCAATGCTATTGGTTTATATATGTAAGGTTAAGATGAAGATTCTTTCAAAAAGTAATGGTATTTTCATTATCAATAGTAGTGTTGCTCTCAAGTACAACATATTCTACTTTACTAGAAGTATGAAAATCTATCAAGTCAGCTACTTTTGTATCTGAGAGTTTTTGAAGTAGGTCGTGGAAATGTTGTAACAAAAACATTCTTTGATATCAGTTCCAAGAAGTCATATTGAAGTGAAGGTTTTTGATGTTGAACTAGTTGATGAAGACATGAATCCGTTCCTTTGTATGAAACTTATTTTCATCATTGGTTTGCAATAAAATACTTTGAAAATGTTTCTATCACATAACAATGATCCAATACCATGAACCTAATAAATTTAAAATCTATAAGAGAAATGAAGGTGTATGGCTTTTTTTTTCCACAATATTGGGGCTTGGGAGGTGAATCAGGCAGAGGCAGCATCTCGCAGAAAGCTTAAATCCTTTTCGCGATCACTAGTGGAAAAGAGGATACAACGTCCTTCAATAGCATCGGTTATAAGTATACTTAAGCGTCATTTTGTTGAAAAAGTTAAGTTTTTTTAATCTCAACCACAATTTCCTGCTGCATTTTCTAAGTGGCCTAACTCTCTTCTCTTCAGCGTGCTCTTCTCTTCCCCTTGGGTTCTTTTCTTCTCCCTTGAGTTCTATTTCACATTTACCGATCCCTTTCTTTTTCTCACGGCCATGTCCTCCAAGTCATGTAGAACAATTGGATGTATCGATTTCTGCCACCACCTTAGGTCTCATACGATTCTTCAACACCTTACTGCAGTGGTGGAGGTGACCGTTCTCCTCTGCTGCCGATTCCTTTTTTGTTCTCACTCTCTCATGGTTTAGCTCAACTAGAGCTTCCCGCAAATGGGGTAGGAATCTTGGTTGAATATCTTCTTATACGCGAAAAATATGTCTTGTTACACCTTAGGGGCTGAGTTTAGGCAGGATCTTGCCTTAAGAGCAATTTGGCGAAAGCATTAGCCAAAACGAGTTGAAGAAATGAGAATAATAGGTAATATTGAGGACTTTCTCGATTTAATTGATTATTGCTTTAATACCTTGTGACTTATCCTGCTTTAATATTTTTCTTCTTGTTTGTGTTTCCAGCAAAATATTGTCTTCCCTTTGTTCGTGTGTGTGGGTTGTTTTATTTGGCAGAGGTTATGATCTGAAAGTATCTAATAGTCATTTGAAAAAAAAAAAAAATTCTTCGTTTGGTAATTTTTTGTCGATGTATTGGTGAAGCTCATGGCTAGGAGTGAGTTTGAGAGACTCATTGGGTAGGAGAAGCGGGTTAGAAAGACTTGTTGGGTAAGATCTTATCCTCCATTACCAATATTCGAGGAAAATCTTCTTTCAAATCTTCTCTTTCAATTTTTGCTTGGGTGACTTTCTTTCTAATTGAATTAGCATTTCTGATTACATCATTTGATGTATTGTTTATTAACATTTGTTGGAAGAGTAAATGCAATATATTTTAATTTTAATGGATTTTGGTTGAATTGCAAGCTTACTACCATTGAGTGTTTGAAAACCAATTTCGCTTCTTAGATAAGGTTGCACGAAGAAAAAGGTATTTATCTGGAATAATCTCAAAAGTGTTAAGTATTTAATCTCAAATGGTAACAAATTATGATTAATTTATTCCACTTTGGTTAAGTAGTTAAAAGGTCTCCATATCAAATTCTGATTTATTCCAACTTATAATCTCAAAGTGGCATAAATTATGATTTATTCTACTTATATTCTATTCAAATTTTATTCTACATATCAAACCAATTTTTGCTTTTTAAAAGCAAGTCTTAAACTTTCACGTAAGCTTTATTAAATAAGCATTGAAGTTATTTATTCAAATATAACTTAATTTATCATTAGCAATTTCATATTATTGTTTTAGTCTCTTCTTAAATCCCAAACATTACTATTATTAATTTTTATTATTATTATTCACCATGTTATTTAATGTAGGATTCTTCCCACACCAAATTCTGTCAATGTTGGTGCTACCATTGTTCTAGAAGATGAAAGCGGGCAACTATAGCAAAACCAAATATCTTGCTCGTAAGGGGGCTTAAGTGTTGGATGGAGGAGCTTTTCTATAGATCATAGCTTACTTTGAGATGGATGTTTTAATATTTCACTTGGTTCAATCTTGCATGTTTAAGATACAAATGCTCAGTCTTACATAAAAAATTTACTATAATCTTTGTTTTAATGCAATGTGTGTAACTATTATGAATTGAAGGGACAATAATAAGGATTTGATGTTTTGTGAGAAACTATATATATATTTGTTGTTTGAAGATGTGATTTACTCTCGATCTCATCAACCTTAACCTCTCCCTGACCAGAAAGTGAGCGAGTACATATAGTTAGTTCATCCCTTCGTTTTTCCCACACACTCACATTTTATCGATCACTGTATGCTCTCTACAAGTTTCTCTACTTTTCCTGTTTGCCTTTGTTTTATAGTATAATGTGAGGTTTTTCTTTTCCCTAGCCATCTTTGACATATTTCTATTTTTTCTTTTTCATTTTTTATCTCACCATTAATTAGCACTTATACCCTTTTGTTTTTTCATTACTATAGGGTTGGTGGATCTGGCATGGATGTGAGGAGCAAAGCAAGGGTACTTAACAAGTTAACTTCATCTTTTTTGTAACCAGAAATTTTTCGAGGTGGAGTACCTAACTCACCTCAAATTTTGTTTTTATATATATATTTCAAATTTTTAACTAAAATTTGTTTTTAAAATCTGAAACTACTCCTAGTTAGTTATTCTAATTTTTTGTGCTTTTTACATTTTACATTTTTTTGTATTTTATTTTTTAAACTGTGTAGGACTTATTTATCATTTTAGATATATTATAAGAAACTATTTACAAAACTTAGAAAAGTACAAAAGAACATTATGTATTAATTTCAGCTTTATTTATTTGGGTGGTAACTAATGCATATATAAAATGATTTTGGATATAGACTCTCTCACTTTGACAGTTAATTACCCTTAAAGCTTAAATGGAATTATGATGGTTCAAAGACTAATCAAGCACCTGGACAAGATAGTGAAGTGATCTTAAAGTAACCCTCTTTTTTATTTTTTCTTTTATTTCCTTTTTAGTTCAACAATAGGACTATTATTATGATAGTTTTATACTCTTACATATTCAGGATTGGTGTGCTGATCTGATTTTGCTTTGTGTCTTGTGACTACACTTCAATGTATATCCCAGTTGACTTGGAAGATGAATCAATTGATCTTTGAAATTGAACTCCATGTGCAATGTAAATGAAGCATTTCGGTAATTGGTGCTCACATAGTAAATTTTTTAACACATTGAAACAATATTATTATTTTAGTTATGTTGAATTATTTTGTTTGGTTCAGGTGGTTAGATCTGCATTTGTATGTTTGTTTGGGTCTTACTCCAATCGCTTTAATATTTTGTAAGTTTCTTGTCATTTAATCTTAGTCCGTTTTTTTAATTCTCTTATTTACTATGAGACCATATATGTGTTATATTGTCGGGTTCATCATTGAGGATGTTTGGTGTTTTTGAGGATTTTGGTATGTTGTCTCCACTCTAGCCTTCTATAGACATTGGTTCACTTGAGGAGACTAAAGTGAGAACAAACATTTATGTAGTTAATAACATAAATTGATGTAAAAAAATCATTTTTATTTTTTTTTATTCTTTTAGGTATTTTTTAAATCGGTTGTTAGAAAACAACGACATTCAAAGCTACAAGTAACGTGGGTGAAAATGTCCTTTAGCGTCGTTCTGAAGTAGCGTTAAAAGTCAGACTTTTAGCGTCATTTACCCCATTAATGTGATTTTTTTTAACCAATGTGTAAACTATTTTAACTAACGTTGAATCCTCTTTTTGCACTAGTAGTGAATAGAATTAGGTAAGTAACAATTTTAGGATGGATTTGAAAAATGGATGTTCAATATCTTGGCTATTGATACATTAGGTATACATGATAGAAAAGGTTGCACAAAATGTAGATGTAATCTTTTAAATTTCCGAGAACTTTTTAGAATGTAATGAAAGGGCGTAGATAAGATGATCCAGCTATCCCAAATTATAAAGGAGATCTACTTTTGTTGTAGAAAATAACTTCCAATGCAAATTAAGAAAGGGTTTTGATAGCTGAAGAGAAAACTTTTCCTAAGATATAAAATAAGGTGGGTTGATTGGGATGAACATGAGTGCCGCTTAAGTTTCAAATACTTTGATTCGTGATCATGTGAAATCAAATGATTTACAATACTTCATAATTGTCAGGTAAGTATGAAATACAAGACACAGTAATATTTTATAAATGATGTGTAGGTTTTCAATATTAACTAAGTTCCTAACTATAATAATTGTTGGCCTACTAAATATTTGTGAGGAACGAGAAACATATTTTTTAACTTTTTATAGGTAAGAGTATACTATCAGAACTGAAGGCAAACATCCCAATAAATAAAGGGAGTTACCTTATCTATGCAGGTTCATATGCATCGAAGGTGCTATCAACGCAACTCTATATGGGCGGTGATATTCAATATATATCGTCACTCTTATACAATTTTTATGATTATTTAACGATCAAGTTTATTAAACTTGAAGTGTTTCAAATAATCTTAAGAACTCAATGTCATTTTTAGTCCATTTAAGTTTAGAGATTTTTTCGTTTAGGTCATTTTGTGTTTAGAAAGTCTCAATTTGATTATGTTTTCAAAGTGTCATATTTAGATCCTTTAAGTAATTTTCTATGAAAAGAATATCAAATTTATATTAGCATTGTTATGATTTATATTTTAAACATTAATTTAAAATTATGATGGGTTTTGGACATTATTATGTGTGTTCAAGAGTGAAAAAATGATACATGTTTAAACATAAAGGACCAAAATGACTCATTTTTAATGGAAAATTACTTAAAGAAACAAATATGACACTTCGAAAACAAAATAAACCAAATTTAGACTATATAAACTTAATGGACCAAAAGTAAAAATATCCAAACTTTAAGGACTACAAATGACCTTTAGCCTATTTTAAAGTGGTCATTCTTAAATTAATTTTTTATCATTGTAAGAAGTCAAATTTTGTAATGTAAATATTTTGAACTTGTGTTTTTTTTTTTTTTTTGTTATCTTATGATGTAAAGATTTTATGCACTTCAACACCAAAATATGGAACTGGAAAGGAAAGGTAATGAAAAAGGTTACCTTGTTGGAATGTCTATCTGTTACCCCAAACTAGGGTCTCTCAAGATTAATGATGGTGAAATTTTGACTCTAGAATCTATATATGAAAGCAAGTTACTGACGGAGCTTTGAGATATTTCTACATTTATTTGACATAAAAAGTACTTAACAACGTTATATGACATAGATTTAATGTGAAAATATTAATGTATCTTCCCCTTATTAGTTAATTAGTTTGTGAGATAATCGGTTCATTTCCTTAGTTATCTTTCTTTAATGTGAAGTTCGCTTTATTTTCTCATCACGTGGCAAAAGTGATAGTAATATAAAGTTAAAGGAGTTACATTAAGGAAAATTAACTAGAAAACTTATTCAAAAGAAACTTATAGTCTATAAAAGAAAGACTCATCGAATAACTGTGTACCAACTATTTCAATTTGATTTTTTACAATAGTATAAAGTTGATTACTACTCGTCATTTTGATAAGTTATTTGATGTTGTTTTAGTCGGGATTGAATAGTTTTATACTCTTATCACGAGAGAGATGTTTTGAGTTAAGTCTTTTTTATTTTTCTTTTGAAACTGATGTTATCAAATTTCTATCTTAGCCTCTCCCACTGGGGTTAATGGTCAAATCTCACAAAAAACACGAAAAGAAAAAATACAAAACAAATTGAGAAAAAATTATAGGGACTAAAAATCTAAAAAAGGACCAAAAAATTAAGATCACCAAAATTAAAAAATAATTTTAAATTATCTAGATTAAACAAAAATATAATCAAAAAAAAATTTAAAAATTAAGGATTTTTTAATTTTTTGATTGATTACAATATTATTATTTCCAGGTTAATAATTTTAAAAAACATTTTTTACAAGAATAGTAAAAAAATTATCACTTTATTATCATATTTTTTTTATTTTTTTCATTTAAACATTTGTATATGAAAAAGAGAATAAAAACAATGGTTTCTCCATTTTCCATACAAAATTTTAAAGCGAGAGAAAATAAAATTAAGCGAAAAGTGACCATTTTGCTACAAACATTTGAAAATAGAAAATAAAGTTAAAACAATGTGACTATTTTTCATTGTTTCATGTAAAATTATTTAAAACGAAAAATAAATTAAAAATTATAATCTTGTAATTAATTAAATATAAAAATAAAATTAAAATAAATTTATTTATATTCATATTAGGATCTATTTAAAATTTGAATACAAATATTTTGGGTTTCTAATTTGAAAACCAAAGATTTAGTACATATATAAACAGAAGCACGTACACGCACATATCATCATGGCACTTAGTGTCTTTTACAAGTTTTAAATTCCCAATTAGCAAACTATGACATATATTAGTTCCCTTTATGATCCAAAAATTGAAATTTCCATACTCTAGATGAGAATGTAGTATTTTGTGCCAAAATTCCTAAAACAAGACAAATGTAATGGGATGATACATAATGTCTTAGTAACGACACTATATACTCTAGGTAGGTTCACTACCTTATGATCTTCTTTGAAGATCCTTCTTTCAAGCCATAGTTCTTCTCACCTTTTTAGTAACGATTCTCAAAGTAATATGTCGATGTGCGTTCAGCGTGCGATATTTAAGTCGCAACCCAACACTTGGCTATGACAAGTATACCGATTGTCAAGTAATAAGTATTAAAACGGGGGTTGTCGTACCCATGCACGAGGATAAGCAATTTGAGGCTGTATTTTTATTTAATGATACTATTTTCCAAAGAGCATGAAAAGAGTGATTTGTTTGGAAGAAGTAATTCTGTAGACAAATAGAGAAATAATAAATTGAGGAAAATAATTAAGATGAAAAGCGATTGAGATCCCAATTTCACCACTAATCTCCCCCTTATATTCCCTCTCTTTTGTTATTCGAATATAATCATGGTTGGATCAGATTCTACCCTCGGATGGCCCCTCTCGAAGGATAATTCATGCCACTTTAGGTTAACTAGATTAATTAAGCTTTAAATTAATACTAAGTTAACTAGGGATTTAGATCTGTGAATCGAGGGGGGCAAACTTAAGTGCATCAACACTATCACTTACTCTTATCTCTAGGACTCTAGCGCATTAATAATAGTTCAATTCTTTGTACTACTTAGGCTTACTTTGTGGAGTTTCCCTATATTTACTTATCAATTTGTTGGTCGTCAATTAACAAATAGCATTAAGTGTGCAAAAGAACAAACACTCAAACATATCTTGAATAACATAGTTTATATAAAGGGATAAATTAGGGATACATCATTCTCTCAATCAAAAGAGGGAGTTAGTTCATAATGGAAGAAAAACAACTCAAAAGTAATTCGAAAGAGAATACATAGGATGATTGATGATCTAATGGAAGTCGAATGCTCCTATTGTCTCCTTCTCCTTTCGCTTGTGGGGTAGATCAATGTTATGAACCTGTGAGTGCTTTAGATCAGAGAATGACCGCCATCTAGGTCGGAGTTGAAAAGTGACTAAAACCAGGTTAAAAGCAGGAAAAGCGTCGGTTGATAGTGAAGCGAATTATATTTATAGCCTTGGATTTGGACTTGGAAGCTGGCTGAGATAAGTTCATGTTCTAGAGAGTAAACGTGATTTTGTGCAAGTCATGTAACTCTAGGAGATAAGTAATACTTCACAACAGTTAGAGTTACAAAGAACACCGATTCTTCACTAGTGCTCCAATTCGTTTGGAGTTGAGTTCCAACTTCGCGAAGATGCCTTCCCTTAGTAATGCGTTTTTTCTCCTGGTTTTGGCTATTTTCTAACCGAAACACTCAAACAAACATCAACAAGTCCTAATACAAATTATTATGAATTAAGAGCGATTAGTGCTAGTTTAGGTTGCTTTTGAGTGTTTAAAATACATTTTCTATAATAAAAGAGCATAAAAATAGCACCGCTTTAAGTCAATATCAATAACTATGAAAGGCATAATTCACATTAACTTTTTGAACAATCGATGTCTCTTGTACCATGTTGGGCCTAACTCTACCTTATATTGCTTCCTAAGACATTTATTTGTGTTGCATTGGATAGGAATTTGTTTAACGGGTAAATATTAACCATTATTGATGCTTACTTATGACACTTACTCTCTCACCCAGATTGATTGGGTAAGAAGAAATGAATGCTTTGCTTTGATAGTAACTCTTGAATATATAATCTTCTTAGTGGACTTGGGTCATTGCAAGCCAACTAAAGCGAGAGATATAAACTAGCTAAAGCTGGCTTCATTATGCGAGATATAGGCTAGCTTGCGTGAGTTTTATAAGAGATATAACCCATTCACAGTCATGACAAGTATCGAAGATATTACAGCTCCTCCACTTGAGTTGTATGCAAGATATATGTGAATACAGCGAGTTGTTCGTGGAGATATAACGGCTTACAAGAGAGTTGCATTTTTTACCTTCGTTTTCTTTCCAGCTTTGGCTATTTTTATCCCCTGGAACACTAAAACAAACAATCAACAAGTCTTATCACGAAATATTATGAATTAAGATCAATTTTCATTAGAATTCAAAGCGAGAATGAATAATATTCAAAAGCATTTGCGTCATTCTTAGCCCTCCTAATTTCATCTTGTTCCCACCTCTCATATGGTTTTTCAACCTCACTATCATTCTCTATGTATGTGAGGAATTTGAAACCGATAACCACTAGCGCTTGCGAGATGCTTCTATGCGCACTCCATAGAAAATTCTCATTCTAACTTTCTAGAAAGGATAGTTATCACCACAAAATAGTGGAAGTTTGTTGATAAATGCACCATCAACGGATGTTAATTGGTGTCGGTCATTCCAAGAAACTACAGATCAAATCTAGAACAACCTATTAGATAGAGCTATGATGCAATTGTTGGTCCTACGCGTTAATCTAGAGGGGTGAATAGATTATAGTTCTTTAATGATTAGCCAAATTTGTGTGGATTTATACTTTCTTTTATTTAAAACAAAAAACTAATATTGTTTAACTATAAACACCTTAAAGACGAAATTAAGATATACAACCAAAAGCGAATAAAGTGTTAGTACAAGATAGATCAAGCGATGACAATAAAACTTCAAAGAAATATCAAAGAAACATGTTAGAATCAATATACTTGATAAACCAATATTAATATTTAATAGTTCCAGATTTTAGTTGATTACCTAATCAATTACCTAATGAAAAACAGTGTTTAAACTAGTTATTGTTAAGCGTATAGGCAAAAGATAAAAGTAAGGGAGAAGAAGAATGCAAGGTGATTTATACTCGATTCAACTTCCTCCTACTTACATCCCTAATCCAATAATCACATTTGCAATTGGTATTTCACTATGATCCTTACTCAGTCCTTACAAGCAAATTGCACAAGCAACAAAAAGCGAAATAAAAAACACCCAATACAACTAGTTCTTTAACCCAAAGAACTGTTCTCCTTGATCTTGACACCTCAAGAATCAAACCTTTGAGAAACCTTTCTTAAAGAGACTTACTCTTTGAGAGAGACCTCTATCTCACGAGGTAATTAACCCAAAACGAAACTCAAAGAAAAGATCAGTTATAGAAAACACTTGAATGTGTAGAATTTGATCAAAGATAAGCACTAGCAATGTTAACCAATCAAAACTTCAATCAAGATTACCTGATAAATCTTTTCTTGAAGAAAAATGAAGTTCTTTAAAAGATTTCTTGGAGAAAGTATAAAACCTCAGTTTCGAGAGAATATGAAAGTGTTAGAGTAACCTTTTTCCGTGACTTTCCAAGTTATGAAAATATTTAAAAAAGAGGGGTTATTTATAGTTGAAAACAACAACTCATTTTAGGCAATCTAATTGATTTTCTGATGAGGGTAATCGATTATCCAGTGAGAAAAACTCAATCTAAGTGATCTCAAGCCATGATAATCGATTAACCCGTGGTGGTAATCGTATTGCCTCAAAAGACAAATGTGAATTCCCACTTTGTTACCTCTTTTGGTAGTTGATTACCACTTTCGTAATATATTACTTCAATTAGCTACTTGAAAAGCCGATTTAATCTTATTGTAGTTGGTAATTGATTACTTCATCTTTGTTTTGAAAAACAAGACGGAACTTCAACAATTTGAATCATGAGAAATCACAAGTAAAAGCTTAGCTTACCATGACATATCAACCCAGAACAAGCACACAAACAAGCCTAAGCTAAACATCAATACACCCGAAACGCTTAATACAATTCACCTAAAACCAATATTACATAGCATCAAAATCAAACAACAAGAGAGCAACTCCAAGCATCTTCAGCTTTAAGTCCAATAATAAGTGTTAGACAAAGGAAATATTTCTTACATATGGAGATGCCTCAAAGAACCTATATTGTTTTTGTGATGTTTGAGGCATTAATTTTATGGGACCATTTCTGTTTTCGTGGGTTTACTTATATCCGCTATATCTGGATTATGTTTCAAAGTGGGTAGAGGCGAAGCCACTAGAACTGATGATTATTCTATTGCAATGCATATTGTTTCATTCCTAGATCTTTTTTGCAGGTTTGGTATTCGAGAAACCGGAGACATGAACCTTCTACTCGAAAAATATGGAGTGCTCCATAAGGTTGCCACCACTTACCATCCACAAACTAATGGGCAGGTGAGATCTCTAACGAGATAGATCAAAGATGATTCTACGAGAAGACAGTGAGTTCGAAAAAAAGAAAGGATTAGAGCAAGAGTTTGGATGACGCTTTATGGGCTACCGCACTACTTAAAAGACCTTGACTGGATTACACCAAACCGTGGTTTTATGTAGTCCGCCACCTTCCTATGGAGCCGAGCACGTGCATATTGGGCGGTCAGCTGTGCAATATAGACTTGGACTAGTTTGGGGCTGAGAGGAAACTACAACTCTAAGAGCTAGAGGATGAGGAATGGAGGCCCTATGGAGAGCTCCAAGAATATACAAAGAGGAGCTAAAGCCTTCCATGATCAGCCGATTCTTCATAGGGAGTTTTGTGTTGGACAAGAAGTTCTTCTCTTTAATTCCCGCCTCAAAGGTTATGCCTGGTAAACTTAAATCTAGGTGGGATGGTCCATTGTGGTTGTAATGTGTTTTTCCTTTGGTGCAGCTGAGCTTAGAGATGATCGGATGGGGAATATTTTCATGGTCAATAGGTAGTGTTTAAAACATTATCATTAACGATCAAAGGTGACCCAAAGCAGTAAAGAGATCGTTACACTTGAGATGTTTATACGCTTTGAGCGTAGAGGAAGTTTTCTTTTCTCCTTCAACTATTTTCCATTTTGTTTCCATTCACTTCCTATCTCAACCTTACGTAATTAAGACTACTTAGGATTTTCATACTTACTTGCATTTGATTTTCATACTTCTTGAGATTTTGTGATTTTGGTTTGATTATTAGTACATCCTTAATATGGTTGATATGTTGAGAATCTAAACTGGAATTTTAATTCAGATAATTTTTGGATTATTTAGTGGTGTTGATACATTCTCTCGATAGATTATGGATTAGTTTTGTATGAATTGTTTATATATTGTCTCATATAAAATTGGCAATTTGAACTCATGAGTTATTGAATATGTTTTTGAATGGATTCATTTGTATGTCATTCTCTTTCTTTTAGTGTGATTTATGCCATTAGTGTTGTTGTTTTTTAGAACTTGCTTTTATTCTTCAAAGCTGCATTTTTATCACATAGTGCATGATCATGATTGAGGCATTCATTTATGTTTCCCTACTGACCAGATAGCTTACCTTGCATTTTATCCTTGCTAACCTATTTGTGCTGAAACCTTTTCTTTCACTACCTCGCATTACAAGCCTTAAGAGCAAAACAATTTTTTTCCTGATTCTAGAGATATTGAATGAGTATTGTTTATCTTTTGGTTATGTGTAGCAAAATATAAGTGCGGGGGTGTCTACTCGACGTGCAACAAAAAAAATGTTGTAGGGGTGAAATATTGGATTTAATATGATTTGGGTTTGAGTTGTGCAACTAATACAATTTGGTTAAATTTTGATCATCACAATGTATAAATGTTATCCAATTCTATTTAAGTCGATCGATGTGAAAAAAAAAAATAAATATCAAAAATTGGTATTCAAAATTTTTTTTAAAACAATTATATATGGAAAATGAAAAAAAGAAAAGGGAAAAAGAAAAAGGAGAAAATAGCAAATTTTGACCTAAATAAGTGTGAAAAATAAGTCGAGTACTTGAAATAATGTTGAAATGGAACCTTGCAGTTTTATTATGTAATTTACGATATAATTTGTAATTTATTATGCTTTTTTCAATAATCTACATTTGAATAGTAGTCACTTTGACCAAAATTATCAAACTTTGTTGGTTTTCGCCCCCATTAAATCCTTTACAAGTCCTCTAGTAGTAGAGAACTAGAATGATTGCAAGCCTATGGTAAAATGATGTTCACTTTAATGGTTTGAGGAGTAAACACTTGTTCAGATACACTTGAAAGTGTTTGAGTACACGCCGGTGAGACCATTACTTATGATTGACTTGCATGATTGATTCCACTATCTAATTGATCATATCTGGTAAGAAATTGTTTAACACCTGTAATATGTAATCTTTAGATTGATTGTGCTCTGATTGCTATATTGATTCTCGATCATTGATGATTATTTTGGAAAGTATGAATTAACTTATACGAGATGAAATTTTGCATTCAATTTCTTATAAAAGTTCTAGTTTCGCCTAATAGTGCAAAAGGATAAGTGTGGGGGAATTCAATATATTATTTTGATGATCAATTTCTACATTTATATCATCATATTAGAACATTATTAATGGTCAATTAGCATGTTTAAGTGGCATTTATGAGTTTTGGACTCAATTGACCTTAAAAGTGCAGATTTTTGTATTAATTTGCTACAATTTTCGTTTTGACCAGGTGCAATAAATCAAGCATTAACTTTTGCTACAGAATTTTGTTTGAGCTCCATTTTTATGTCATTTTAAAAGAGACGAGCTACAAAAGCTACAAGACATCAAGAACTAATTGATCGATCTGAGTGAAATTGGGCTTTAAAGTGACATCGACATCGCTAGAAAAATCCAAATGGTAAGACTTAGCTTGTAGGCCATTTAAAATACATGTAATTGATTCATTTATTTTAATGCAAGTCGCGATGATTGAAGAGTAGGCATCTTGGTTCTTTTAAAAGTCATGTGACTAGCACATGACTTAGGCTTTCTATATATTGGCAAAACACATTTAGATTAAAAATTTACTTCACTTTGCAATTCAATTTTAGATTTTTCGATTTTCAACATTCTCTTCTTCTTTACTTCTTGCTTTGTTGTGGTTTTGATTTGTCTTCCAATTTTCATTTTGATTCATCTGATTATGTAATTCCATTTCCTCACATGAATTTGAATTTCATTTTTTAATTCAAAACGCAATTTAGGCCAAAGATTTTTAGTTTTCCAGACTTGTTCTTATTTTCCCCTCTCCATTGTTTAGCATTTCAATTTAGGTTTTTTATCTTTCTTGTTTCAATTTTTAATTGCTAATTATGTGAATTCGATTCATGCTTTGTTTAATTTTGATTATGAATAGCTAATTTCATTAATCAATTCGATCTCAATAGGATCCCAATTTCCTTAGGTTCTCGCTTTTAATTATGTGATCTCAAATCGAGTTGTGTGCTCTATGTAATTGTGTGAGCTTAAAGGCCACCAAGTATTCGATGATAATCTTCTAAGATTTTATACGTTAGTTCCCCCGGGTGTTGGAATGCAGAGATTTTAGTTCTAATACATTTGCATAAATGAGTGCTTTTTATTTTGTTGAATAGATTTAGGGGGAAATTAGGATCAGCAGAGATCGATTGATGCCTTTTAATTGATTGTTCTTGTGTTTTAATTGTTGTTTAATTGCTATTGTTGCATTAATTGTTTGTTGTTTAATTGGTTTAATTTCCCTTAAGCATAAAACCCCTGAGAAATTACATTTTAATATTTAAGTGCCCATAGAGAAGTAATAGAGTAGTAATCCGTGAAAGCGATCCGGATCCACTACTACTACAAGTAGCCAATTTTGGTTTTATTTGGCCTTACGTTTAGACGCGTGTGTCAATGGCGACATGCAAGGATGGAGGTTAGGAATAACATGGTGGCCTGCAAAACTTGGTCATGTATTATCTCGAGAGTCATTATGCTCGCCGGACAGCAATGCATGGCAATAGGCGTAGTCCCGACGGTCAACTTACAATCTACAAACCAAATTGAATCTTTTACACACAACGGTCGGGGAGAGAATCCCGATGAGGGAGGGGTGTGGGGTGAGTAATACCACTCATAGGGTCCGCTTTCACCGGGGTGGTTGGGAAGAGCGACGGTAGATCCCGGTTTGGAGACCAACGGTCGACGCGTTAGATATGCCTGCCCCGCAAGCGGTAGGGTCCAAGGTTCCCTCATACTTCTCAAAAACTCGGCCACCTTTAACCATTTGGGTGAGCCAAGTTTGCATGATGTTGGGGTGAAGTTCTCGAAATGAGGAAAGAACTTGAATTTCTCCCCTCAGGCATTTGAAGTCGTTGAATGACATTGGTGGAAGCGGGGGTTGTATTAATGGACGTGACGGGGACGCTTCGTCGGTTTTAGGGTTGGCTCGTGACTGAAGATTACCACGTTTGTGGAAAACTTGGGCTTGTTACAAGATTTTCCATTACTAAGGCATAATTCACTTAAATCTGCTCAAATAGAGGCTGGGCTAGGTGGGTTAATGGGTGTGATGGGTAGCTCGGCCTCATGTTGAATCGAGGAAACTTGTTGGCACAAGGCTAAGATTTGTTCCATATGTTGGTTTCTCAAGCAACGCCTTTCATGACAATGTTGTGTTCAAGTCTCTCCAAGTCTTAGATGTCATACACTAGCTATGCTGAATTTATATGGGCTTTTTAGTGCGGCTAAAGAAGGCTTGAATCCATTTTTTATGTTGTTTTGTGGCTTCGGGTATTTACCATATATGTGGTCCTGGGGATAGTTTTACCATAATCCTGGCAAGAAGTGCCAAATGTTCATACGAGAAATGAGCTTTGGGCACACGAGGATGATTTATCCAACTCTTGTGGATGCTTTAGGAGAGCTTGGTCAAAGAGTCCTCTTGAGGTAGAGTTGGTCTTCACCTGTGTGGAGGTGTAATTGGAAGGATACTCCAACGCTCAAGTTAGAAGAGTGAGTGTTTGGGTGAAAGTTTCATTAGAGAGGGTAACAAAGTACTCCTTGTGATATTTATAGGTTGTGGTTGACGTCAAAACCTTTGGATTATCGGAGTGTTTCTAACAATAGCTTTTTGATGATAAAAACCCTTTTCTCGTATTTATCTGATATAATTTCCATCAATTTATCTGTGATATAATTTACTTGATGGAAATATAGTTATACATCTATTGGTTGAAATTTTGGAAGGTTGTGTCTAAAGGTGTTGTTGCAAGAATTTATGATCAATATACCTCTTTATGCTTTCTCAATTCATTTATTAGTTTAGAAACTGTTAGAAAGAAAAAATTGTTTTCATCTACAATGCCGCATTGGTATGTCATGAGATTAGGCTCCTAATTCAAAACAAAATTTTCCTAAAGATCATACTGATCTGTGTGGGTTCTTACATTCAGGAGATTGATGTTAGGTGTCCAATATGTAATATGTTGTAAAGTTGAATTTTTTTATTAAACTTGCCTTCTAAGACATGCAATTTCCATATTAGTAAATGTAGATATATTATTAGTGTATTTAAAATATTCTCTATGTAATCATATATAGATTTGGTTATTTACACGTTAAGCCTAAGTCTCATCCACTTTCCATGGTCAATAAGTCCAAATTCAAGTGAAGAAGTTAAAAAAAACCAACAACCTGAACCCGTTTCTATTGTATATACTATAATATTTACGAATTTTACATCTCAGTCATTCTTATTTTAATTTTCTGAAGGACTATCACTTGATGTGTTTGTTGAGTATTGATACGTTGAATTTAGGAGATTTCTAGAAGATATCCATCAATATAAAATTGAAAAAGTTATCAGGAAATAGAATAAAATTAAAAATTTTATTTTTTTATCATCTATTTCTACTTATCAAATAAAAATATTTTTCTTTTTTTTATTTTTTTTAATTTTCACAGTGCTAACTAAATATATTAAAATAAATAAATTAAATTAATATATATTTATATTTATATATATAGACACACCCAAAGTAATGCATAATCAAAAGTTAGAGTCATAAACATGTACACACATAAATTCGTTAAACATGTACACACTTAAATTCGTTACTTCATTCTTAAATCAGTCATCTATTTTAACGGAGGAAAATTATAAAATAATGTAGCGAATTAAAATTTAAGATTTTAAAATAAAAATATGAAAAATACTAATTACATTTCTTTAATATTATAGTACTTTATTGTTGATTAAATTTATTTGAAATCATAAATTTTATGATTAAAATGAGTCTCTTGATTTTATTATCAATTTTTTTTAACAGAATATTAAAAATAAAATGTCAATGATTATGTAATTTGCCATCTATGAATACATATATTTATGTTTATTTTTTTTTATTAATTAGTGTGCTTTTAACATTAGCTCAAAGTCACATGAGTGGAATCTTATACTAACCGTTCTAAAATAAATGTATAAATAACATATCCATAAATTTTGTTATATATATATATATATATATATATATATAATATACATAAAAAATCATCATTTAATCTAGAATTTAATGAAATATTTTTATAAATATGCACATGTAACTTGACTAGTTAAAAATAATAGCTAACAATTTTAAATTAGCTTATGGGTTTTTAGACACATAACACAACAGTTAATTTAATAACTAACATGACATCAAAATAAAATTCATAGTATAACATAAAAAATTAATTATTAAAATTTTATTCTATTATTTTGTTTATTTTTATCATGAATAAAAGGAAAAAAAAAATAACTTACCATCTAATAAATGGACCAACCTAATAAAGTGTCAGATTCAATTTCTTTACTATGTTCTAGCGCGTCTATTCATTCTCATAGTTGAAATTTTTTCTACCGTGAAATAAATAAATATATTGTCTTAAATATCAAGAAATATTTGTCTATGTTTTCAACACATATCAAATGCCTAGACAAATATATAAATAAGTTAATAGATTATTTAGGTTAACTTCTTCCATAATCCAATACTGTCATTCTCTAACATGGAGGAGTGCTTGCCAAGGGAAACCTTCATAAAAGATAACTAAATTAGTCAAACATTTCCAATAAATTAAAAACAGATTAAATATATTGTTGAGAAAAAAGACACACAGACTATGATGTGAGTTAGCATAAGTCATTAAAAAGAATATTTGATAAATAATTGACAAACAATAAGATAATTATTATAAAATAAAAAAAATTAACAATATATATATATATATTATAATTAAATTAGTTTAGCTAATTATCTATATATTATGATATACAATAAAATTATAAAAATATTAATAATACGAGTTAAAGAAAAATTAGATTTATTAACTATGTTAAACCACATGAAATATGTATAAATGTAGCACGACTTTAAGTCATTTGAGCAGGCACCATGTTAGTACAAAAGACTAAGCGCAAAGATAATATAAAATATAAGAACAAAACATATTATTACAAAAAGAACCATTTATATGAAATTAAAAACAGTAAAAAGAGAACACCACATACGATAAAACAGTCCCTTCTTCATTGATACAAGACTATATTATTTAGGATGACCAAAACAAAATCCTTTATCCTAAAAGTGATTATCACATAAAATAAAACACGACCACTCAAACTATTTAAGGACTAAAACAAAAACCCTTGTCCTTCCTGATGGGATTATCCAGAGTTGCGATCCACTTATGGCTCATTTTAAATAATTTATTAATTATGGTTTATTATAAAAGAAAGGTATATGCTACTCTTTCAACTCATAAATGTGGTATTAATCTCTCCGCCCAAATGTGCATCTATGTATCTTTTCTATGTTGTATTATCTCCTATTTTAATTTATTTTTAAAGTTATGACATAATTATTAAGTGCATTTAATTCATTCTTATCATATGAAAAATATATTTTAATTATCTATTTTTGAATTTAATCAGAGATTTTGCAAAATAAAAATAAAATAATATGCTTATATATTAATTAGTTATAAAAATACACATTGACATTAACATTTTAGTTAATTTTATTACTAAAAATTAAAGGTAAAGAATATTACAGTAAAGTTAATTCAAAAAATTAATATTATAATCAAATAAAATTTCTTATAATATAAAGAGTAAAAATTTAATAAATGTAAAATGTATAAATTTCTAGTAGAAAGATAAAGTTAAAGTAATAAATTTGTTAGTACAACTAGGGAGAAATTAGTTTTCTTTTTAAGAAATCATATTTAATAAACAACTTAAATAACTGTAAATAGACTCTGTCACGGGATAAAACATTCATTTCGGATAAATTAATTAATCTTTCATTTAAATTTAATTTATTGATTGAGAGTTACTTCCTTAAATATAAAGAATATATATTATATATTTTTAAAATATAAATATTAAATTAAAATCAATATAATTTTAATATATATATATATATATATATATATATATAAATAATTATCATTTTACATTAAATTTAGTGAAATAAAGAAGTAAAAATGTAGTCAAAGTTATATTTTGAGTGAGGTGTTTATTGATACTAATCATAGAATAAACATGTTCTGAGAATCATCCTGTACGTTTGGAGTCATACATTGATTCTAGTTAGGTAGGTGTAATTGTTGTGCAACATGCAATAATTTAGTTTAGTAATAATAATAAAATAGATTTTTTGTCAAAAAAACATTGCTTTAAGGAAATTTTACTATTCCAAACATTTGTATTCCTCTTTTTACTTATGTGTATACATTTTCTTATTATTATTATCTAACTAAATTTGGTAACATTTGACATTTTATACTGACAATACATAATCATTAAACTAGAAAATAATATATATATATATATATATATATATTAAATTTAAATTTAACATAAAAAAGATATTTACAAAATTTAACCATATTTAAGAAACATATTAAGCATTTAAAAAATATAAATATTAAATTGAAATTAATATAAATTTCAATATATATACAAAATCATCACTTTACATTAAATTCAAAGAATTAGAAATAAGAAATAAACATGTATTCAGAGTTATAACAGTGAGGTGTGCTTTATTGACTATATAAAATGTGTAGAAAGTGGAAGAAGACATGTATATGTTATGAGTGAGTTGACGAAGTTAGCCGCGCATTGGAGCCTACTATAGCAGTTATTTCGCACTCAAGAAAGCTTCTCGAGATCCCTAATCGGCCTAGAAACACAGTTATTAAGTGATTTTTTGTAGAATCGAGTTAAGTCCATGACTTACATTTTATGTTGAGACTATTGTCTTTGCTTGTTGTCGGTGATATTAGACTACCCGTTATTTAGTCTCTATGCTCGAAATCTACTAATCCTAGGTTAGAGTTCCCACATTGACATGACCTGTTATTTAGTCTCCATGCTCGAAATCTCTAATCCTAAGTTGAAGTTCT
>JALJEV010000966.1:0-149813 GCA_026586105.1 Hylodesmum podocarpum
AAGAAAAACAAAAGAACGGGAATTGAAAAGAAATTAAGAAAAGTAGCTTAAAGAGAAAAGAAATAAAGCAAGAAAAGAAAACAAAGTGGTTTCATGGGTTGTTAGTCTTTCGTCTGTCCATCATTTTTTCTTTCGTCTATTCATCATTTTTTTTTTGTCTCGTCCATTATTCTTGTTTCGTCTGTCCATCATTTTTTCTTTTTCTGTCGTCCATTATTCTTGTTTCGTCATCCATCATTTTTGTTTCGGCTCGACCATATTAATTCACGCATATCATATAGGTTCTAACTTTTACTCTTTAAGTTCCTTTGATTTTTAACTAGTACCTTTTCTTTTAACCCACCTTTACCTAAGCTCCATTACAACCCTGAAAAAAGACCTTTTGATTGTCCAACCTCTACTTCAAGGCAGTGGAGATTTTGAGAGTCATTGCAAGCTTATGGTAACCCGACCTTCGGATTGGTAATATTGAGAGAAACACAAACCCAAACACTTGAGAGCTTGAGGGCAAACACTTAACTGGAAGAGGATTGTTTGATGTTGACTAAATTACATACTTTCATGCCAATCTACGGTTGATTGCTTATGTGTGATGAATGTACAATTCTTGAGGATGTTGAGTTCATGTTCAACTTTCATAGATAAATTGAGATGACTTAGGAGTCAAGAATTGCATAATGAATTTTCGGAAGGGTACGTTGAGTTCGTTGTTATACTATGCTTATTAACCCCCGTAATGATGGAATCTATGTTTGCTTGAGGACAAGCAAAGCTTTAAGTTTGGGGTTGTGATAAGTGCTAAATTATACATGTTTTCCAAGGTGTTTTCACCCATTTCCATCTAATTTCAGATGTTTAGTCATAGTTTAGACAAGAAAAAAGAAAATATCATATTTGTCTAATGTTAGTCTTTGATTTAGTGTTTTGTTAGTTTTATAGGATTTTCGTGTATTTTTAAGTCATTTTATCCATTTTCTTGTTAATTGTAGATTGATTGAAGAGAAGATGAAGTCGGGAAGGAAAGCTCACGAACATGAGACGAACAAATCCCATTGAAGCAAGAAAGTCCGTCCAATTGCAAAAATGAAGTGCAAGTGGCAACTCAGACGTCTGTGGATGCGACAAAGACGGAATAAGCATCAAGCCTCGACGCAACCGATCGGACAAGAGAGTAGAGAGCAAACCAAGCCTCAAGTTGAGCATCCAAAGTCTGTTAAAATGATATCGTCTATCAAGACGCGCAGGGCGCACTCATGGGACGCTTCATGCTCGCTTGCGGCAAAAATACGCTAGGCGCACTCGTGGCGCGCTCATGCCACTCTCAATTAGTCCAGCGCGCCAGGGACGCGTCTCGTGCTTTATGGAAGCTCAAATGAAGGGATTAAGACGCAAGAACTCTTGTTCCATCTCGATGGGTTGTTCCGTCTATACTTGATTCATCCGAGTTGTTCATCTATGCTTATTTCATCTCGAAGAGCTACTCCGCTCTCATGCTGCTTCTTGGGAGTTACTTCTGTCTCGTACATTTAGTAGTCTCCAAGTTACTCGTCGTACCGGCATTATCCGAGTTATTTCGTTCGTGCTTAATTCGTCCGAGAGTGTTTCGTCTATGCTTACTTGAGTTCATATAGACGAAGCCAAGACACGATACAAAGTTCACTACGCGTACGATACCAAACCAAGACACGAAGTAAAAGACAGACGATACCAAGACAAAGACAAACGAAGCCAAGATGACGGCATCGGCTCGACAGACGAAAGATCTCACGAGACGGAAGAACACTTTAGAATGCAAGATTGCTCAATTTGTGCACTTCTCGAGACTTGCAGCAAAGTAAATAAAAGTCGTGGTCATCTCGTATCGTCGAGGAATTAACCGAAGTATTTTCTCAAGGAATCAATTGAAGGGGTTCATCGACGGAAGCAATAATTTGCAGTTGTTAATGCCGTCATTTAATCAAGCAAGTCAATGTATTCAAACTATCACAATGCACCTCGGACGTAATTCTAGTAAATAGGAGCACACTTCCTCATCTATAAAAGGATATCTTGGGCGCGAAAACGAAAATTGAGATTAAGATCCATAACTAACACTTTTCATAATTCATTACTCGTTTTTTTCCTTCTTTTGCGAGATTCTCTCGTTTTTCTCTTCTCCACTTTCATTCTCCTTCTCTCTCCATCAACCTTGAGATTCCCGAGTTTGTGAGTTGCGAAAGCATAATCAAGCAATTATGGAGCTTCTCTCGTGTTTGATTTCTGTTTGTTTCTTTCTTTTCTCATTTCCATGTTAGGCTAAATTCTCGCGGTTAGAATGGGGATGTTGATTTCAGAATTCTTGTAATGAATCTTCGTTAATTCAAGTGTAATTTCACCGAATTGATTGATCTCTTCCCGCTTAATGCTTATTCTTGAGATTTAATTCATGAAATTCAAATAGAGATAGAGATATTAATGTTTGACTGAATTGAACTATTTCCTGAGAATTTGTATCTCATGTCAACTATGAGATCGAGAGATGAATAGTTGAAGAAGGAGAGGAAATGTATCACTATAGTATTGCATGAGTCTAGAGATAGAACTTGCATATTATGAGATGTTGTAAATTAATTCATCCGTTCGCTTTGAATGAATCTCTGTTTTCACCTAAGAGATTAGGGATGATAGTAGGCATTCAAAGGGACTAAGACCTAGAGATAGGATTAGTCTACGGTATCACGAATTCTAGTCTCCAATTGAGTGAGATTTGCTAGATTAACATAGGAAGTAGTTACTTGAGGAAGGAATCAACTGAACCAATTCCCTAACTGTATTTCATCATCTCTGAAACTTAAACATTTACTTGCTTCTTTACTTTACAGTATTGCTTTATTTTACACAATAGCTTAGTTTTACATACATCATTCATTCCCTGATTCGTCCTAATAGCAAAGCATGTTGAGCATTTGGTAATTCACAATCAGTCTCTGTGGTTCGACAACCTTTTCTCACTATTTCTAAACTTGTGATGACCGGTACACTTGCCGAAAGATTGACACCTACATACTTTTTAACTAGTCAACACTTATGCAATGCACCTGGTACATTCCAAAGATGCATGGTGAGTATATTCTCTGACCTCTTAGAGAATTGCATGGAGGTATTTATGGATGATTTCACTGTATATGGTCCATCCTTTGACACATGTTTGGATAGCCTCTCTAGAGTTTTAAATAGATGTATTGAGACTAACTTGGTGCTGAACTTTGAAAAATGCCATTTCATGGTTAGTGAGGGTATAGTCCTAGGACATCTAGTTTCTAATAGAGGAATTGAAGTTGATAAGGCAAAAATAGATATTATTACTGCTCTGCCTTACCCCGCTTCTGTGCGGGAAGTGCGTTCTTTTCTTGGACATGCAGGTTTCTACAGGAGATTCATTCAAAATTTTAGCAAGATTGCCCTGCCATTGTCCAAACTACTCCAAAAGGATGCAGATTTCTCTTTTGACCAAACATGCATGAAGGCCTTTGATGAACTGAAGATGAGGCTTACCACAGCACCTATTGTGCAGCCACCAGATTGGGAGCTTCCCTTTGAATTAATGTGTGATGCTTCCAACTTTGCAGTTGGAGCAGTTTTGGCTCAAAGAGTGGATAGACTCTCTCATGTCATTGCATATGCTTCCCGTACATTGATGCTGCCCAAGCAAACTACACCACTACCGAAAAAAGAGCTTTTAGCAATTGTCTTTGCTTTAGATAAATTTCGTGCTTACTTGCTTGGCTCTAAAATCATTGTCTTCTCTGACCATGCAGCTTTGAAATTCCTGTTGAAAAAGGCCGATGCTAAACCAAGGTTGATTAGATGGATGCTTCTTCTTCAGAATTTAATATAGAAATCGGACAAGAGTGCGTAAAACCTGGTTTGATCACTTGAGTAGGATCGAGTGGTAACCTTGATCTTTGCCTATTAAGGATAATTTTCCCGATGAACATCTTATGCTCTTATACTCTTGTGATGTAGTACCTTGGTTTGCTAATATTGTTAATTACTTGGTTACATCTGCCGTACCTCCTAATGCATCTAAATCACAGATTGAGAAGTTGAAAAGTGACGCAAAATACTATGTCTGGGATGACCCTTATCTTTGGAGGTTTTGCAGTGATAGCTTAATTCGCAGATGTATTCCAAGTCATGAGATCAGTCGGTCCTTCAATTTTGTCATGCTTCGCGGTGGGAGTGGCACTATGGACCTCAACGGACAGCCGAAAAGTATTGGACAACGGGTTCTATTGGCCTACTATCTTCAAGGATGCATATAAGCTTTTCAAAGACTTGTGAGCAATGTCGAGAGCGGGATGGCTATCACTCAAAGGCATGAGATGCCCCAACAACCTATTATTTTCTCGTGAAGTGTTTGATGTTTGGGGTATTGACTTCATACGGGCCCTTTCCCTGTCTCCTCTCGGTTATTCATATATTTTGTTGGCTATTGATTATGTGTATCAAAGTGGGTTGAGGCTAAGGCCACCGGGACTAATGATTCTAAAGTAGTTGTGGATTTTGTTAGATCCAATATTTTTTGCAGGTTTGGTGTGCCTAAAGCCATTATCGATGTGAGAGGAGCCACTTCGTAACTTCAAAGATGAAGTCTCTACTCCATAAGTATGGGGTGGTGCATAGAGTTTCCACAGCTTACCATCCCCAGACTAATGGTCAGGCTGAAGTGTTCAACAGAGACATTAAACTCATATTATAGAAAATGGTCCATCCGAACAGAAAAGATTGGAGTAAGCACCTTGAGGATGCTCTTTGGGCCCATAGAACTGCCTATAAGACACCAACTGGCATGTCTCCCTACAGAATGGTCTTTGGCAAAGGCTGTCATCTGCCTGTGGAGATTCAGCATCGTTCATATTGGGCTGTGAAGAAGTGCAACCTAGAGATCGACCAAGTTGGCGCACAGAGGAAGCTTCAATTGCAAGAACTTGAGGAGCTTCGATTGGAGGCTTATGAGAACTCAAAATCTACAAAGAAAAAGTTAAGAAGTATCATGATAGGATGATTTCGAGGAAAGAGTTCAAAGTGGGACAAAAAGTGCTATTATTCAATTCTCGGTTGAAGCTCATGGGTAAACTTCGCTCTCGATGGGATGGCCCTTTTGTTATTACTAATGTCTTTTCCCATGGTGCGGTTGAGATACAAGATGAAGTTATCGGTAAGAATTGGAAGGTAAATGGCCATCAACTCAAGGAATTCCATGAGAGTCCGAAAGTGAAGAAAGCCGAGGCCGAGTTGTCCTTGGTGAACCTATTGGCCGGACGTGCAAATATTTGGTCCTTGAGGAGTTCTATTCCCCTTCTCGTCAGTAAATTACAGATTGACCTCATTAATGCACTTATTGCTATATTGAGGACAATGCGAATTTTAGGTGGGGGGGGGGGGGAAATTGTGTGAAGACTTTGCTATTATTTTGATTTTGTGAATAATTTTTGTGAATACTTTTCATGGAGATATACTTGTCAGTTTCTTAGAAATTGGAAAATGCAAAAACGAAATAAACAAGTAGACATAGGAAGGAACACTTGGAAACCACAATGTGATTGAGTGATGGAAATAAAGAGGTGTGAGGTGTGATCATAGTATTGGGGAGCTTTTAGAATCCTCTCGCATAATTCATCCTAACTATTCTCCTGGTGCATAGGACACATAACACCAACATGAAATGACTTAGAATTTGTGCACAAATGAGAGCAATTTGCATTGAGAATGTGCAAGGCAACCTCATGTGTGACCTCTCAAACTAGCAACTTATACCAATTCATGGATGAAATGAAAAGCACAAGCTTCCCCGAATAGAGCGCTCTGGCGCACAGAGAAAGGAGGAGGCGCGTTTAAGGTCCTTGCGGCCTAAACGCGCCGCGGCGGTTGAAGGAAAAAGTGGAGCGCGTTTGAGCTTCATTGCGGCAAAACGCCGCGGCGCAAATCACTTAAACGGGGAGGCGCAATTCACTTGGCACAAACAGGGGGCCGCGCCCGAGCAAGACACAAAGCGCATTTCACACTTCTTCACTCTTCCCCTCTTGGCACGACCAATTTGGGCATTTCGGGCATATCGGGAGGCGGTACCACTGAGCACGCCGCCACCTTGAGCGGCCAAGGGAGTTTTTCTGTTTTCCCCGATTTTCATTACAATTGACTTCTTTGATACATTTTCATTGAGGACAATGTAAATTTTAAGTGTGGGGGGGGACAATGTAAATTTCTAGTGAATATGTTGTGAACAACTCTATTCTCTATATTGGCCTGTCCCTTTCTATTTCCTGCATTGCTCTACATTGTTCTGTCTTTGTCTATATTAGATGTAGGAGAACCACACTTTTGCTTTGAAGTTATAGGTGTATAAGCTTTGAAAGTAACAAATATTCTTAGTTGATGGATGCCGAATTTTCTTATGACCATTATGCATCCTGGATTTGAAATTGACGTGAAACTGAAGCTTGGATGATTTGTGATAGAAAATAAACCCTGTAAGAATTTGAGCCTTGTATATGATGGAACCAATTCTTCCATCCAACTTCTTTCTTGTGTGAATACACTCATCTTGTTAGTTGCTCGGGATTTTTTCCTTGACTCTTGTTGATATTTCTTGATCACATGCATTATTGATATGATTAAGGCAGATTTTTTCTTAAGCTACTAGCCAAATGAGCCTACCTTACATATTTTTCCCTTGTTATTCCCCTTTGAGCCTGTATACCCCTTTCTTCAATTTTAAGCTCATTACAAGCCGAAAAATGAAAAACAATGAAATCCCCTAACCTTAGGGACTAAAGGAGCTTTGGAATTGTTTTGGGAATAAGTTCTAAATAAGTGAGGGGGTATAACCTTCAAACAAGTTTGGCTTGTGAGTTAGTGCATGAATTGGCAGTGGTTATACAAAAGAAAACAACTACACAGAAAAATGTATATGTATATATAGAAAAAGATACAAAGAATAAAATACCAAAAGCTGCAAGGAAGGAAATCTAAGAAAAAAAAAAGAAGAGAAAGTAAAAGAAAGAAGAAAATAAAGCACCAAAAGTTACAAGAAAGCAAGAAAGAAAAGAGGAAAAGAGAAACAGAAGGAAATGAAAATCCAGGATGGAAATAAGTGGGGAACCAAAAAGAGGTAAATGCTAGGAGGGTAATCTTCCTGCTTATTAGATTTATTCCCCATTGCTCCTCTTTTCTCTTGGTTATCAACCTAAATAATCCCTCTTCTATCCCACCTTCACCTTGGCCCCATTACAAGCTTAATAAAGACCTTTTGATCTTTAATTGCATGTGTTTCAAGTTATTGAAATTAGAGGCTTGTAAAAATCTGGTAGTGCTAGCTTGCATGATGTGTTTGAGTGCAATTACGAGCCTAAACACTTGAGAGTCAAGAGGAAACACTGACTTGTGAGGTCTATCACTTTGAATTCAGTCTTTAATTCACTTGTCAATTTGTTTGTTTTGGGATGTACAATAGATTCATGGATTGTTGTTGATATCTTGATACTCTGAATTTTGCCCCTTTCTCTTTTTTCTATGCATCTGTGATTCAATGGGAAGTGGTTTAGTTCACAAGCATCAATTCTTCTTTTAGTAAGTTTTGCCCCGGAGTGCAAAAGAATAAGTGTGGGGGTATTTGATGATCCATTTTATATACATTTTCTTTACTTTGTTTTCGGTTCAATTAGCTTTTATTTGTGTCACATTTTGGTAGCTTATCATAGATTTGTGTTAGAGGCATATTTTAGTACTAGTAGTAAATAATAGTTAATTTTCATAAGATCTTATGTTTTCATACTAATTCTTGTGCAGTTGCGTCGGGAGCTCTGAGGAATAAAGAAGAGATAGGAGCAGGGAGGAGATTGAATGTTAGAATGGAAGCCTGGATTGGAAGAACCAAGATCTGAGATGAGGACTTAGAATGCAAGTCAGCAAGAGGAAGAGAAGTTGTAGCTCAAGCCAAGGGCGCACACGCGCCAGGGCGAGCCAGGATGGCGCACTCATGCCCCGTCGGTAGAAATGCGCAGTGGCGTGCTGTGGGGGCGATTCAGCCTTTCATTGCGCACAAATGCGCTTGTGGCGCTCAGGGGCGCGTCTCATGCCTTATGAACCCTTGTTCCGTCTGATGGAGTTGTTCCGTCTGTGTCTGCTTCAACTGAAGGAATCGTCTGTGCTTATTTCTTTCAAGTTGCTTCGTCTGTGCTTGTCTTTTCCAAGTTGCTTCGTCTGTGCTTGCGTCTTAAGAGTTTCGTCTGAACTTGCTTCACCTGAGTCTGTTTCGTCTGATGAAGTAGTTTCGTCTAAAGAAGTGAAGTGTTCCGTCTGTACTTGTTTTGTCTGAGTCTCCAGATTGATATTTTCGTCTGTAGTTCAATACAGACGATACATCCAATATAGACGATACATCCAATACAGACGATACACCCAAGACAGACGATACCAAGTTCAGACAGACGATACAAGAAGGTCCAAAGACAGACGACACCAAGATACCAAGTTCAAGACAGACGATCCCAAATACAGACGACATGAAGACAGACGATACAACTAGTGCAAATACGCTTGTTCGTTGGACAAAAAAGCGAGCAGCGTCCTTCTTAAGTGGGTGGCGCGTTCCACTGCTTCCCTTACTTTACAAGCGCGCCAAGGCGCGAAATGGTTTAATGAGAGGCGCGTTTCATCGTCTATATAATCATGCTTGGGGCGCGAAACTTAACAATTTTTTGGGAAACCTTTTCATAATTCTGTTTTCTGTTTTTCTGTGCAAGTTTGAGTTGTGCGATTGCACAATTCTCTCTTCTCTCGTTTCGTTCTTCTCTGTTCTCTTCTTCTCATACTTTCCTTCTTCACTTTCAATCTTCATGTATTCAATTTCTCTTCACAACTCTGGATAATTGCATAAGTGAATTCAATTCTTTGATTTTGATTCTTCTTCAGTTCTGCTATAGATCTCTGGTTCAATTTACATTTACGCTCCGTAATTCCGTTCTTGAGTGTTTAGGTTTTCACGCTTTATGCTATTGCATTTGATTTCCTTTCTGCGATTCTCTTCTGCTTAATTCATTAATTCACTTTGCTTAATTCATTGTTTCGTCTTGCATTTCTCGGCTTTACTTTTAATTTCTAATACTCTTCGCATTTATGCCCTCATCTTTTGTTCAATTCACTATTTCATTTACATTTCTCTGCTTTGTCTTTAAGTTTCCATCTCATAATTTCAGTTTTGTTTAGTTTTGTTGAACTGTTCAATGAAAATCCCCCTCCTAATTGTGATTAATTCTGAATTAAATAGATGTATGTCTTCTGAGAGATGACCTAGGTTGATTCCTCTATATTACAAATCTAATTGGGGATAAATCTAGCTTTTGATAGTCATTCGACAGTGGTTATCAATGTGCGTATGAGGAAAGCTGCTACTCTTCAAAGAGAATATGAGATGTTCTCAATGAAGAAAGGAGAATCTATTGACATGATGTTTGGAAGATTCCAAACGATATTGAATGGACTCACTGCGATGGATATTACATTCACCAAGGCTCAAAACAACATGAAGATATTGGATAGTCTTCCTTCTCCACGGGAAGCCATGTCCACTGCCATCTCAGTTGGGCGTGATATGAAGACATTAACTCTTGATGAGTTAATAGAAGCCTTGAGAGTACATGAGGTACTTCTGTGTAAGAGAGACAAGATCAAAGTTTAAGAGCCCATAGCTTTTCCATCTGTCAACAACATGACAAAGGAGGAAACTCCTAAGAAAGAAAGAAAGAAGAAGCACAAAGTTCTGAAAGCTGACACCACTGAATCTAATTCGTCTGATGGATCGTCTAATGATGAGATTTCTCTCATGGCAAGACGCTTTAAGAAGATGATGATGAAAAAGGGGAGAGGTTAACGCTTCTTTAAGAAGAAGGAAAGAAAGCTCCCGAAAAAATCTTCAAGCAAGGAGGAGAGCTCAGAAGTTATCTGCTATGAGTGCAGAAAACCTGTGTTGGACTTGAAGCTTGAAGAATGCTGATTGTATCTCTCTTATGTGTTTTGGTTTTGATGAATGTATCTTTCGGTTTTCCATAGTTGAATGTAACTAGGATATAACTATGTATTGTGTGTTGAGTATAGGCATATATGTGTTGTATTCTTTTCTTAAGACCCCAGAGATATGTAAAACTAGTGTATGATTGATCATGTGAAGAATGTTTGATTTCCATTTGAGAAAAACAGTTTGAAAAACCTTGGAAATCCATTTTTCACTGATGTAATCGATTACAGGCTTGGTGTAATCGATTACATTGATCATGCTCTCTGGTGTAATCGATTACATGGTTGATGTAATCGATTACATGCTGAGAACTCTCTGGTGTAATCGATTACATCCCCAGTGTAATCGATTACATGGTTTGAAATTCACCTTTCTGGGTTTCCCTCTTCAAATGTAATCGATTACATGCTCGTGGTAATCGATTACATGCCTGGAAAATTCAAATTGGAGGGTTCTAACGGCTAGTGTAATCGATTACATGCATTTGGGATCAATTACATTGACCGTTGTAGCTCAGATTTGCACGTTTTCTCCCTCCAAATTTGTTCTATAAGTATAATCTTGATGAAACATATGAAGGTGCTGAAAACCTAGCTTCTTGAAACAATTCTTACACTTTCATATGCTCTAAACTTAGAGTTCATCAAGGTTTTCAAAGACCAAAGGGAAACTTGGTTCATATCTTTGTTGGGTGGAATTCATAAAGCTTGTTTGTGATCAGATTCTGCACTTGAGGTGTATTCTTTACTGATCTTTTGTATTTCCAATTTAGGGTTGTTGCTCTAGGAGAGAGGTCTCTCTAGATAGAGCATTGTATTTGAGAAGTGATTCTCAAAGTTTGATCTTGGAGGTGCCAAGGTCAGGAAGTTTGTTCTTCGGGTTGAAGAACGGTTTTAGGTGTTTTGATTTTGTTTGTATTGCTTGTTGCAGAGTGAATGTAAAAGGATACAAAAGAAATCATTTGATAGTGGAAAGCCAATCGCAATGAGTTGTTGGGTTGGACTGGATTTTAGTGATTGGTCGAACCAAGTATATATTTTGTGCACTCATCTTCTTCCTTACTCTCTTTACAGTTTTCTCTATATTGTTATTGATTATATTCTGCTCTGTATTTGGAAACTGTATTGATAATCAACTCATTAATTGGTTTAGGAATAGAGTCAGTAATTGAACCTGTAATTGAATCTGTAATTGAAAGGTAATTGATAGGTAATCAAGATTAGCTTTTGGCTGAATTAAAAGGAATTAGAAACACGCGATTTGGGGTAAAGTTTAGCAAGAATCTATTCACCCCCCCCCCTCTAGATTCATACATAGGGACCAACAATTGGTATCAGAGCTACTTCTAGTAAGTTGCTCTAGAATTTGATCCATAATGGCCAGTAATCAATTACCATTTCTTGAAGGTGCCTCTATTAATAGACCTCCTCTGTTTTGTGGAGATAACTATCCATTTTGGAAAGTTAGAATGAAAATCTTTATGGAGTCTATAATAGAAACATTTGGCAAGTCTGTTGTAACTGATTTTAAAATCCCCACATATATAGTTGATGGAAATGAATTAGAAAAACCATTTGAGAAGTGGGAACGAGGAAGAAATTAGGAGAGAGAAAATGATGCTAAAGCTTTAAATATTATACATTCGCATTAAACTCGATGAATTCTTTAGAATTTCAGCTTTGTACAACACAAAGGAAGCATGGGATCTTATCATGGTGACTCATGAAGGTACTCCCTGAGGTGAGAAGAGCTAGAAAGAACACACTCATCCAAGAGTATGAAATGTTCAGAATGACACAAGGTGAGTCTATCATGGACATGCAGAAGCGATTCACACACATTGTGAATCACCTCAAAGGACTTGGAAAGGTCTTTGTTGAGGAAGAGGTAAACATAAAGGTGCTGAAGTCTCTAAGCGAGAAAATGGCAACCAACGATCCACCATTCTGAGAATCAAAGAACTTCGCCTTAATGACAAGTCTTTGAGTTGTTTGGTAAGTCGAGAGAATATGAGATGGATATGTCACGTATGGGTGATGAAGAGCAAAAAGACAAGAAGGCTAAGAGTTTGGCACTTAAAATGGAGGACACTAGTGATAGTGATGCATCATCAAGTCATTTGTGGAAACGAATACGAGCAAGAAATGAATCTCATGGTCAGAAAGTTCAAAAGGTTCATGAAGAAGAACAGCAACAAAAAGAGATTCAACAATGCTAGAAAAGGTTCATCTTCAAAGGTCACATGCTATGAATGTGGCAAGGCTGGACACTATAGATCGGAGTGTCCTAACTTGAAGAAATCAAACAGCAGTGAGCCTAGAAGAGTGGAGCAAGAAGAAAAACCCAAGAAGGACCGGTATCGGAAGAAAAAGGCCTACATTGCTTGGGAAGAAAATGACTGCTCATCCTCTAGTGAAAGCGAAAATGAGGAAGCCAACTTATGTCTTATGGCTAAACCAGAATCGGATGATGAGGTAAGTGATTCTGACTCCTCCAAAAATGATAATGATTATGATGAACTATATACTGCTTTTTGTGAGTTATTTAAAGAAGCGAGAAAAATTTGAAAAACTAAGTAAAGTTTTGAAAAAAGAGTTGCGATTTAGAAAATGAAATTTCTGTTTTGAAAACCAATATTCAAGAATTGAAAGATGAAAATGATAAGTTGAAATTGCCCTGTTCAAAGTGTAAATCTTTATCGCCCCTTTGAAAAAGAATAACAAGAAGCTCCATACATTTAAACAAACCAGCAAGTATAGAAATTTCTCATGTAGTTATTGTATGCAATCTGGACATAATCATTATAACTGCATGATTAGAAAGAAAGGCTTAGATAATGGATTGTTTAAATGGATTAAGAAAGATAGTCATTGTTCTAACATGAAAGGACCCAACAAGATTTGGGTACCAAAAACCAAATGATATCTTTCCTTGTGTAGGTGTGTTTGAGAGCCAAACACTCAACATGGTATTTGGATAGTGGCTGCTCAAGACATATGACGGTCGACAAGAGTAACTTTATCTCCTTCAAATCCAAAGAATCCGGTTCAAGAGTTTATGGAGATAATAACAAAGGCAAAATTCTGGGTATTGGTGATGTTGGAGACAAATCCAACTCCGTGATTGCAGATGTACTGCTTGTGGAAGGTTTGAAGTTTAATCTTCTGAGTATTAGCCAATTGTGCGACAAAGGCTATCAAGTTTCATTCGACAAAGGCTGCTGCAAGATCAATAACAACGAATCGAATGAGGTATTGATGGTAGGTAAGAGAAGAGGTAACATCTATACACTTGAACTTGATCATTCATCATCATATCATGCATGTCTTACGTCTAATGATGATCTATCTTGGCTTTGGCATAGACGTATAGCACATATTGATGTTCATCAACTTAATAAACTGTCATCTAAGAGCTTAGTAGAAGGACTACCTGAATTAAAGTTCAAAAGAGAAGGCCTATGTGATGCATGTCAGAAAGGCAAGCAATCTAGAAACTCTTTCAAATCTAAAAATGTTGTTTCAACTTCTAGACCACTTGAATTACTGCACATGGATCTCTTTGGTCCATCTAGAACTGCTAGTTTAGGTGGAAATCTATATGGATTAGTTGTTGTAGATGACTACTCTCGGTTTGCTTGGGTTGCTTTTATACCAAGTAAAGACACCACTTTTAAAGTTTTCAAAATACTTGCTAAAAAGATTCAAAACGAAAAAGATTTGAAAATCAAGTCCATTAGAAGTGATCATGGAGGGGAATTTGAAAATGAGTCTTTTGAAAAGTTTTGCGAAAAATATGGAATCGATCACAATTTTTCCGCTCCAAGAACTCTACAACAAAATGGGGTTGTTGAAAGGAAAAACAGATCTTTAGTAGAACTAGCTAGAACTATGTTGAATGAAAGTGATTTGCCTAAATATTTTTGGGTTGATGTAGTGTCCACTGCTTGCTATGTTCTAAATAGAATTGTGATTCGTCCTATTTTAAAGAAAACCCCCTATGAACTCTATAAAGGCAAGAAACCTAATATATCTCATTTTCGGGTATTTGGGTGTAAGTGTTTTGTTTTGAATAATAGCAAAGAGCCTCTTGGTAAGTTTGATGCCAAGGCTGATGAGGGTGTGTTTATTGGGTATTCATCATCAAGTAAAGCATATAGAGTTTTTAATAAAAGGAGAATGTGCATGTCAAGTTTGATGAAACTAACAATCCCCAAAAGGGAAGTGTGTTTGTTGATGATGATGAGCATGTAGGTGAAGAAAGCACAAGCAAAGAAGAACAGCAAGAACCACCAACTACTTCTCATGAGTTTCCAAAAGAATGGAGGAAACCAAGAGATTTATCTCTTGACAACATCATTGGAGACATCCATAAGGGAGTATCTACTAGATCTACTCATAACATGTTCTGTGATGATTATGCATTTGTATCTCAATTTGAACCTTCTTGTGTTGATGATGCTATAAATGATGAATATTGGATGAATGCTATGCAAGAAGAATTGAATCAGTTTAAAAGGAATAACGTATGGGAGTTAGTACCTTTTAAAAGAGATATGAATGTAATTGGAACAAAATGGGTGTTTAAGAATAAGTTAGATGAGAATGGAGTTGTGGTTAGGAATAAGGCTAGACTAGTAGCTAAGGGATATAATCAACAAGAAGGAATAGATTTTGGTGAAACATATGCCCCTGTTGCTAGACTAGAAGCTGTTAGAGTTTTACTTGCTTTTGCCTGCATATATGATTTCAAGTTGTTTCAAATGGATGTTAAAAGTGCTTTCTTGAATGGCTATATCAATGAAGAAGTTTTTGTTTCACAACCTCTTGGATTCACTGATTTCAGATATCCTGAACATGTGTACAAACTCAAGAAGGCCCTATATGGTCTTAAACAAGCCCCTAGACAATGGTATGAAAGGCTAAGTAAATTTCTTCTGTCAAAAGGGTTCTGCAGAGGTAATGTTGACAAAACTCTTTTCATAAGGAGGAAGTCAAACTGTATTTTGTTGGTTCAAGTTTATGTTGATGATATTATATTTGGATCAACTAATAAATCTCTGTGTGAAGAGTTTGTGAATAGCATGCAGGGGGAGTTTGACATGTCTATGATGGGAGAACTCAAATTCTTCCTAGGATTGCAAGTCAAACAACTGAAAGATGGAATCTTCATACATCAAGCAAAGTACACCAAGGAATTGTTGAAGAAATTCGACATGGAGAGTTGTAAGATCTCAAACATTCCTATGTCAACTAATCTCTACTTGGATAATGATGCAGTTTGGACAAAGTGTAGACCAATCAAGATATAGAGGATCATTGGATCACTCTTGTACCCTCACAAAGCAAGTAGGCCAGACATTATGTTCAGTGTGTGTGTTTGTGCAAGATTCCAATCTGCACCAAAGGAAACACACATGGCAGCTGTGAAGAAAATCTTGAAGTATCTCAAAGGAACTACTAACTGTGGTTTGTGGTATCCAAAAGGTACGTATCCCACATTGGTTGGTTTTAGTGATGCTGACTTTGCTGGTTGTAAAACTGATAGGAAAAGTACTAGTGGAGTATGTCATTTGTTTGGAGGAAGCTTGGTCTCATGGTATAGCAAGAAGCAAGCCTGTGTAGCTCTTTCAACTGCAGAGGCAGAGTATGTAGCTGCAGGTAGCTGTTGTGCTCAGACCATTTGGCTGAAGCAACAACTGGAGGATTTTGGACTTAAGCTTGATCATATTCCAATCAAGTGTGAAAACACAAGTGCCATCAGTATCACGAAGAATCCGGTTTTACACTCAAGGACAAAGCACATCGAGGTGCGTCATCACTTCATTAGAGATCATGTTGAGAAAGGAGATTGTGAGGTGGAATTCATTGACACAGAAAATCAACTCGCGGATATCTTCACAAAACCTCTGCCCAAGGAGAGGTTCTTCAAACTTAGAACCAATCTTGGTATTCTAAGTGAAGAACATCTCACATAAAGTGTTGTAAGCATGTTAGTTTAATCATTCATTTGTGCTTAAACTTGATATGAATTCATTGCATAACATGATCTTGACCTTTTATATGATGAATCAAATGTTTTTCAATCATTCTATATGTGAAAATCTTTAACATTGCAGTCCATAGCTTTATTTCAACTTGTTTTTTGATTTTCTATAGGATGTAATCGATTACAACATGCATGTAATCGATTACAATAGGTTTTGGTTCTGATGTAATCGATTACAACAACAATGTAATCGATTACATGTGTGAGAGGCTCTGATGTAATCGATTACAGGCCCAATGTAATCGATTACAGGGTGTTTTGGTTCTGATGTAATCGATTACATCACGAATGTAATCGATTACATGCGCTCTGGAAGAGTTTTTCAGAGCTTTGTTCTTCGTTTCTAGGCTTTGTATTCCATATTTTGGAAGCCCATTTGCACACATTCATTGAACCTAGTCTTTTGTGATCTTTATTAGTGCTGAGTTAGGGTTTTTCCTTCACACTCACATTCCCTTTCTAAACCCTAATCTCTCACGGCCTTCATTCTCTCTATCCCACATTCATCTTCAACCTTCAAACCATGGACGGACAAGGAAGCAGCAAAAGGATGAAAGCTAGGGCTAACCGTGATATTCAAGAAGAAAGACGTACTAAGAAGAGACAAGAAACCTCCTCCAAAAGGAAGGCTCCTGAAGAATCCGTGCGTCACAACCCATGGTTCACCTCGAAGGAACAAGAAACTCGTTTCTTGACTGATTTTGCAAACAGAGAACTCGTACCCCCAAAGATTGTGAACTTCAGATGGCTTGACAATGAAGGGTTTACCTTTCAATCCATGCTCCGAGATCAGAACTTGGAGAAATTCGTTGGGCTAAGGGGTCACATTTACCCTGATTTGGTAAGAGTATTCTATTCTAATCGAAATATCACCCCGGAAGGATTTTATCCGAAGTTAAAGGAGTGAGTATTGTTCGACTCACGATTTGTTTTTCGAACTCGGTGGAATAACAAATGAGGGGATAGTCCCTACTTTGGAAAATCTTTGAGGAAGGCTTTGAACTTCAAAAGGATGCTTTTTACATGAGCATGTTGAGGAATCTTGAGTCTTGGGAAGCTGATATGACTGCAAGGAAAGAAAGAGGTATGAGGAAGACCTTTGGCATAGGTGGTCTCAACACCGACGACCGTCTTCTTCATTATGTTATTTGCTCGGGTATTGGTGCTAGAGGTACAAATCATGCTCAACTTATGGAAGAAGATATGCTCTTGATGGTGCCCTGAAGAATGGAATTGATTGATTGGGGTCAAGTTGTCATGGACAACATGACCAAGGTAAGGAAATTCCATGACTTTAAGTGCCCTTATGGTCTGTTCATATCACGTGTTCTTGAGAGATGTCAAGTAGATGTCTCCAATGAGCACAGAGAATTGGCAAGGGATATCCATGTGCTTGGTGACATGATGCTGAAAAAGATGAGATTGACCAAGACATCTGAGGGCTGGGTATCTAGAGAGGAAATACAACAACAACAGCAACAAGACCAACCACAACAACAAGAACAACCACAACATCCTCCTTCTGATGATGATGGAGATTCATGCTGGTTTGGGAGTACACCCCTAAGTCTCGTTTTGAGTCCATTGTCCTAGATAGGTTGGAAGAGATGGACAAGCGCCAAGAGGATCTAGGAAAGCAAATCAAAGACTTGGAAAGGAATCAAAATTTGCACTTCCTTGACATGAGGTCTTTGATGGAAACCATCATGGAGCGCCTCAACCAAGATGATGATGATGGCGATGATCAGTGATCTCTCTTTTTGGTTTGATATACCAAATAGGGGGAGAATAGTTAGGATATCCTAGATAGGGGGAGTTGAGAACTGAGTTGAGAGTAGCTTTGATAGGTTGTTTTGTTTAGCTAATATTGTTTAGGAGATCTTATGTTTTGAAGTTTTTACTGTTTTATTGATTTCTGAACTATGTTAAGTGTTTGCTTTTGATATTAAATAAAATTTGGTTTGCTTTATGATTCATTGGTCTTGATCTATATTTGTAATTGAATCATGTCATAAATACTTGAATGAATGGTTGATTAGTAGTGCATATGCATATTGTATTTTCTGGAAATTCTAACATATGCAGGTATGTCAAAGAACAACACATATCCTAAAACTCTAGGAAAACCTCTTATGTGATTCGGTACATCAAAACCAAAAAGGGGGAGATTGTTGGACTTGAAGCTTGAAGAATGCTGATTGTATCTCTCTTATGTGTTTTGGTTTTGATGAATGTATCTTTCGGTTTTCCATAGTTGAATGTAACTAGGATATAACTATGTATTGTGTGTTGAGTATAGGCATATATGTGTTGTATTCTTTGCTTAAGACCCCAGAGATATGTAAAACTAGTGTATGATTGATCATGTGAAGAATGTTTGATTTCCATTTGAGAAAAACAGTTTGAAAAACCTTGGAAATCCATTTTTCACTGATGTAATCGATTACAGGCTTGGTGTAATCGATTACATTGATCATGCTCTCTGGTGTAATCGATTACATGGTTGATGTAATCGATTACATGCTGAGAACTCTCTGGTGTAATCGATTACATCCCCAGTGTAATCGATTACATGGTTTGAAATTCACCTTTCTGGGTTTCCCTCTTCAAATGTAATCGATTACATGCTCGTGGTAATCGATTACATGCCTGGAAAATTCAAATTGGAGGGTTCTAACGACTAGTGTAATCGATTACATGCATTTGGGATCAATTACATTGACCGTTGTAGCTCAGATTTGCACGTTTTCTCCCTCCAAATTTGTTCTATAAGTATAATCTTGATGAAACATATGAAGGTGCTGAAAACCTAGCTTCTTGAAACAATTCTTACACTTTCATATGCTCTAAACTTAGAGTTCATCAAGGTTTTCAAAGACCAAAGGGAAACTTGGTTCATATCTTTGTTGGGTGGAATTCATAAAGCTTGTTTGTGATCAGATTCTGCACTTGAGGTGTATTCTTTACTGATCTTTTGTATTTCCAATTTTGGGTTGTTGCTCTAGGAGAGAGGTCTCTCTAGATAGAGCATTGTATTTGAGAAGTGATTCTTAAAGTTTGATCTTGGAGGTGCCAAGGTGCAGGAAGTTTCCGTTCTTCGGGTTGAAGAACAGTTTTGGGTGTTTTGATTTTGTTTGTATTGCTTGTTGCAGAGTGAATGTAAAAGGATACAAAAGAAATCATTTGATAGTGGAAAGCCAATCGCAACAGTTGTTGGGTTGGGACCGGACGTAGCGATTGGCCGAACCAAGTATATATCATTTTGTGCACTCATCTTCTTCCTTACTCTCTTTTACGTTTTCTCTATATTGTTATTGATTATATTCTGCTCTGTATTTGGAAATTGTATTGATAATCAACTCATTAATTGGTTTAGGAATAGAGTCAGTAATTGAACCTGTAATTGAATCTGTAATTGAAAGGTAATTGATAGGTAATCAAGATTAGCTTTTGGCTGAATTAAAAGGAATTAGAAACACGCGATTTGGGGTAAAGTTTAGCAAGAATCTATTCACCCCCCCTCTAGATTCATACATAGGGACCAACAACCTGGACATATGAGATTATAGTGTCCAAGATTAAAGAAAAGATGGAATCCTCGCAAAGACAAGGGTAGGAAGACTCTAGTGACTTGGGAAGACCTTGATAGCGAAAGCTCAGAGGAATCCACTGAAGAAGAAGAAACTGCAAATATCTGCCTTATGGCTGGAGACACCGTCTCATCAGAGGTAATTGAATCTGAAACTTCTTCATCCTCTTCATTTGAATCTGAGTCAGAATCAGAAGAAATTTCATACGATACACTTTTGGCTAACTCACATTTTATTGCTAAGAAATACAAAGTATGCAAAGCCAAGTTAAAACAAACCTTGGAAGAAAATGCTACTTTGAGAACTGAAAATGAGTTACTGCAAAAAGAAGTATCAGATGAAAAATCATCTGAGTCTGAAAAGGATAATTTTATTTCTGAAATTGAAAGATTGAAGAAAGAAAATGAATCCTTACTCAAAGACTTAATAAAGTTCAATAAGGGATCCTGTGTGCTAGAAAATATTTTAAAATATGGGAGATCTCCATCTGATAAGATTGGACTTGGTTATGTTGAAGAGTCAGACAAAAAGAAAAACAATTTTGTTCCGTCTGCTCATAAAAAGAAGATAAGAAATTACAATAAGGTTCCAAATAATTATAGAAAAGATAAAAGAACCTTAAACAAAAAGAAATCTTCTTTCACTAACAAAGAAGGACCCAAAAAGATTTGGGTACCAAAGTCACTCATTATTTCTGTTGCAGACATCCTTAATAAGAAAAGAGAGGACTTCAAGCTGGTACCTAGACAATGGGTGATCACGACACATGACGGGAGACCTGTCTATGTTCCAAGATCTCAGACCAAGTAAAGGGTCTGTATCATATGGTTCAGGGAAAGGTAAAATCTTAGGCATTGGGACTGTTGGTAAGACATCCAATCCTCTTATCCAAAATGTGTCTTATGTTAAAGGTCTTAACTTCAATCTACTTAGCATAAGTCAATTTTGTGACAGTGGATATAAAGTAGCTTTTAACTCAGATGAATGTATAGTAAAAAATAAAGACAAATTCATTCTATTTGTTGGGAAAAGAAGGAATAACCTTTTTGAGGTTTGTCTTTCTGACCTTAGTGATCAGAATGTGACATGTTTGATTTCAGCAGATGATGAACGAGATATTTGGCAAGAAAAGCTTGGACATTTAAGTCTCAAGTATATTTCAAAAATTTCTAAAAAGGATCTTGTAAAAGGTTTGCCAAAAATATCTTGGAAATTCAATCGTCTGTGTGAATCTTGTCAGCTTGGGAAACAACTCAAAGCTTCTTTTAAATCAAAAAATGTTGTTTACACGACAAGACAGCTAGAACTGTTACATATTGATCTCTTTGGACCTACTCAGACGGAAAGTCTTGGAGGAAAGAGATATGGATTTGTAATTGTGGATGATTATACTAGATTCACATGGGTATACTTCCTAGCACATAAACACGAGTCATTCAGTGTTTTTGAAATATTCTACAAACATATTCAAAAAGAAAAAGGAATATGTATTGCGTCTGTCAGGAGCGATCATGGAACAGAATTTGAAAATTCTGAGTTCAATGCCTTTTGTTTTGATAATGTTATCTTTCACAATTTTTCATCTCCAAGAACTCCTCAGCAAAATGGAGTTGTGGAAAGGAAAAATCGTACTTTACAAGAAATGGCTAGAACTTTGTTGCATGAAAGTTCTCTTCCAAAATATTATTGGGCAGAAGCAATTAATACTTCCTGTTATATTCAAAACAGAATATTGATAAGGACAATATTGAATAAGACTCCTTATGAACTATGGAAAGGAAGAAGACCCAAAATTTCTTACTTCCATCCTTTTGGATGTGAATGTTTCATCTTAAACATTAAAGATCAACTTGGCAAATTTGATTCAAAAGTGGTGAAGGAATTCTTACTTGGATATTCCAATACGTCTAAGGCCTATAGAGTATTTAACTCTAAGACGCAAGTTGTAGATGAATCAATTCATGTAAAATTCCAAGATAACTCAAAGGCTGATAAGAAAATATCAGACCTAGAAAATTTATTTGATAATTTGCAAATTAACCCTTCTGGTCAAAGTTCAAGTTCAAATGGTCAACCTGGGTCAGACGCAAGAATAGACACAAGAGCAGACGATAGAAGTACAGACGAACCCTTTTCGTCTGATGCTCATCAACATGATTATCAAACTCCTATAAGAACGTGGAAGTTTGTCTCAAACCACACAGAAGATCTTATCATTGGAGATAAACATCAAGGTGTTCAGACCAGATCAAAACTAAGAGAATCGTCTGAATATGCTCTCGTGTCAAATATAGAGCCCAAGAATATTAAGGAAGCTCTACAAGATAATGACTAGATTTTAGCTATGGAAGAAGAGCTAAACCAGTTTACCAGAAATGATGTTTGGACTTTGGTAGAGAAACCAAGAAGCAAAAGTATCATTGGAACGAGATGGGTGTTTAGAAATAAACTTGATGAAGATGGGAAAGTGGTAAGAAACAAAGCAAGATTAGTAGCTCAAGGCTATAATTAACAAGAAGGTATAGATTTCACTGAAACTTTCGCTCCTATAGCTAGACTAGAAGGCATTAGAATTTTACTTGCCTTTGCTGCTCATAAGAATATCATCCTATATCAAATGGACGTAAAAAGTGCTTTTCTAAATGGTTTTATTGAAGAGGAAGTATATGTAAAACAACCTCCTAGGTTTGAAAGTTTATCTCAACCACATCATGTTTTTAAGCTAAAGAAAGCACTATATGGTTTTAAACAAGATCCTCGAGCTTGGTATGGAAGACTGAGTTCCTTTCTTCTTCAAAATGGTTTTTCAAGAGGGAAGGTTGATACTACTCTCTTCAAGAAAAGTGTTTCGAAAAACTTTATTATTGTTCAAATATATGTAGATGATATAGTCTTTGGAGCAACTAACGAATCCTTGTGCAAGGATTTCTCTAAGTTAATGCAGAAAGAGTTCGAGATGAGCATGATGGGAGAACTGAAGTTTTTCCTAGGACTTCAAATCAAACAGACTAAACAAGGTATATACATTCATCAACAGAAGTATATTAAGGAACTTCTAAAGAAATTGAAAATGGAAAATGCCAAACCAATGAAAACTCCCATGCATTCGTCTGGAGCCAGCCTCAACAAAGACGAATCAGGTAAGACCGTTGATCAGACGGTATACAGAGGTATGATTGGATCTCTTCTCTATCTCACTGCTAGTAGACCTAACATTATGTTTAGTGTCTGTCTATGTGCACGTTTTCAATCTGATCCTAGAGAATCACATTTACAAGCTGTTAAACGCATTATTAGATATCTTATTGAAACCACTAATCTCTCTCTCTTTTATAAGAAAAATAGTGATTTCAATCTAAGTGATTATTGTGATGCTGATTATGCTGGAGATAAAGTGGAGAGAAAAAGCACAAGTGGTGGATGTCAATTTCTTGGTTCATCATTAATCTCTTGGTCAAGCAAGAAGCAAAACTCCATTGCACTCTCTGTTGGACCTAAAGCTTGATGATGCTTTGGTGTCTCTCTTGGTGTTTTTGATTTTGATGTTAATGTAATTTTGGTTTTCTTAGTTGAATGTATCTAGGAGTTTTTCATATGTATTGTTTGTTGAGTTTAGGCATATATGTGTTGAGTTCTTTGTCTTAAGGCCCCAGAGATGCTTTAAACTTGTATATGATTGATCATGTGACTAATGTTTGATTTCCATTTTAGAAAAACAGTTTAAAAACCTTGGAAATCCATTTTTCACTGATGTAATCGATTACATGCTTGGTGTAATCGATTACATTGATCATTCTCTCTAGTGTAATCGATTACATCCCCTAGGTAATCGATTACCATGGCAGAAAATATTTTGAATCCTCTTGCTGCTTGATTTCACCCTAGATGCACTCCGAATTGGCTCTTCGTGTCTTCATGAGATTTGTAGCTCTATCAATCCTCTTTCATTTGCAAAAAACCAGAGCTCAAAATGATATCTGTAGAAGAAGTTATGCCAATTTTGGTGAAAGTGCTCAAGCAGGTGCGCCCAGGCACAACCAGGAGCATTCTCACTGATGTAATCGATTACATCTCCAATGTAATCGATTACATGACCTGGAACACTGATGTAATCGATTACATCTCGTTGTAATCGATTACATGCATGGAAAATTCAAATTGGAGGGTTCTAACGGCTAGTGTAATCGATTACATTCATTTGGGATCAATTACATTGACCGTTGTAGCTCAGTTTTGCACGTTTTCTCCCTCCAAATTTGTTCTATAAGTATAATCTTGATGAAACATATGAAAGAGTTGAAAACCAAACCATTTGCAACTATTCTACACTTTCATATGCTCTGTAAATAGAGTTCATCAAGGTTTTCAAAGAGAAAGGGCAAACTTGATACATTCCATTGATTGGGTGGATTTCATTGTGTTTATTTGTGATCAGAATCTACACTCAAGGTGTTTTCTATACTGATCTTTATTTGTATTTCAATTTCTGGGTTATTACTCTAGGAGAGAGGTCTCTCTGGATAGAGTATTTGTATTTGAGAAGTGATTTCTCAAAGGTTTGATCTTGGAGGTGCCAAGGTCAGGGAAGAACTGTTCTTTGGGTTGAAGAACAGGTTTTGGGTGTTTTGATTTCGTTTTTGTGTTGCTTGTTGCAGAGTGAATGTAAAAGAACACAAAAGGGATCATTTGATAGTGGAAAACCAATCGCAACAGTTGTTGGGTTGGGACTGGACGTAGGTGATTGGTCGAACCAAGATAGATCATTGCAGTGCACTCTTTTTCTTCCTTATCCTCTTTACAGTTTTCCTTATATTGCTATTATCATTGATTAAATTCTGCAGTGTGTTTGGTAACTGTATTGATAATCAACTCAGTAATTGATACGGTAATTGAATCAGTAATAGAATCGGTAATTGAATAGGTAATTGATACGGTAATTGATAAGTGAATTTAGAAACACGCGAATTTTGGGTAAAGTTTAACGTGAATCTATTCACCCCCCCCTCTAGATTCACACATAGGGACCAACACTCTCAACCACGGAAGCAGATTATATTGCTGCGGCTGGGTGTTGCTCACAACTACTTTGGGTAAACCATCAACTTAAGGATTACTCCAGGTTTGAAACTCAAATACCAGTATTTTGTGATAACACAAGTGCAATTAATCTCAGCAAAAATCCTATTCAACATTCAAAAGCCAAGCATATTGAAATCAAATTTCATTTTATAAGAGATTATGTTCAAAAAGGTATTTTCGATATACAGTTTGTTCAAACTGATTTTTAATAGGCAGATATCTTGACAAAAGCTTAGACGGCGCCATAAACTTGTTGACTTTTTAAAAGTATGTATGTGTCAATCCTTCGGCAAGTGTACCGGTCGTCACAAGTTTAGAAATAGTGAGAAAAGGTTGTCGAACCACAGAGACTGATTGTGAATTACCAAATGCTCAACATGCTTTGCTATTAGGACGAATCAGGGAATGAATGATGTATGTAAAACTAAGCTATTGTGTAAAATAAAGCAATACTGTAAAGTAAAGAAAGCAAGTAAATGTTTAAGTTTCAAAGATGATGAAATACAGTTAGGGAATTAGTTCAGTTGATTCCTTCCTCAAGTAACTACTTCTTATGTCAATCCAACAAATCTCACTCAATTGGAGACTAGAATTCGTGATACCGTAGACTAATCCTATTTCTAGGTCTTAGTCCCTTTGAATGCCTACTATCATCCCTAATCTCTTAGGCGAAAACAGAGATTCATTCAAGAAGCGAACAGATGAATTCGTTACAACATCTCATAATATGCAAGTTCTATCTCTAGACTCATGCACTACTATAGTGATACATTTCCTCTCCTTCTTCAACTATTCATCTCTCGATCTCATAGTTGACACGAGATACAAATTCTCAAGACAAAGTTCAATTCAATCAAACATTAATATCTCTATCTCTATCTGAATTTCATGAATTAAATCTCAAGAATAAGCATTAAGCAGGGAAAAGATCAATCAATTCGGTGGAATTATACTTGAATTAACAGAAGAGATTCATTACAAGAACTCTGAAATCAACGTCCCCATTCCTAACTGCAGAATTTAGCCTAACATGGAAATGAGAAAAGAAAGAAACAAAACAGAAATCAAACACCAGAGAAGCTCCATAATTGCTTGATTATGCTTTCGCAACTCACAAACTCAGGAATCTCAAGGTTGATGGAGAGAGAAGGAAAACGGAAATGGAGAAGAGAAAAACGAGAGAAACTCGCAAGAGAAGGAAAAACAGAGTAATGTTAGTTGTGGATCTACAATACGAATCCCCCTCGATTTCGCGCCCAGCAAGTGTATATATAGACTCAGAAATCGCGCCACCCACTTAAGATGGACGCGCCCTGGCGCGTTTTGAACGGAGAAGAAGATATGAGCGCGCCCTTGTGCGCGCCCTGGCGTGTTCATCTGTTGTATCGTCTGTATAACTCATTGTATCGTCTGTTATGGCTTGTTGTATCGTCTGTATTTTTCTTGGTATCGTCTGTATTGGCTTCGTCTATCTTGGTCTTGGTATCGTCTGTCTTTGTCTTCGTCTATATGAACTACAGACGAAAGCATTACTCTGGAGACTCAGATGAAACAAGTACAGACGGATATAAACCTCAGATGAAGTAGACATAGGCGGAACACTCTCAGACTAAGTAAGCACAGACGAAGTAACTTGGAGAATATAAACACAGACGAAGCAACTTGGATAATACTGGTATAGACGAAGCAATTCCATAAGAAGCACGCACAGACGGGATAGCTCTTCAGATGAAGTAAGCGTAGATGAAACAACTTAGAAGATACAAACACAGACGAAGTAGCTCTCAGATGAAGTGAGCATAGATGAACTAATCCATCAGACGGAACAAGAGTTCTTGCGTCTTGATCCCTTCATTTGAGCTTTCATAAGGCACGAGACACGCCCTGCATTGAGTGAAATCGCGCCCTGGCGCGTTTGAATAAGTAAGGATGGCATGAGAGCGCCCCTGAGCGCGCTCTGGCGCGTTTTTGCCGCAAGCAGAGTGTGAAGGCGCCTCATGAGTGCGCCCTGGCGCGTTTCTTCAGACGATATCATTTTAACAGCCTTGGATGCTCAACTTGAGGTTTGGCTTGCTCTACTCTCTTGTTTTGAGCTTCTGTTCCAGTATTGGATCCACTCCTTGTTGCTTATCTCTTCTTCAATCCTTCATTGAACCTAAAGATTAACAAAAGAGGAATTAAAATGACTTAAAACTCAAGAAAAACTTACAAAACTCACAAAACACTCACTCAAGAACTAACACTAAGCAATTATGATATTTTTACTGTTTTCTTGACTAAATTATAGCTAAACCTAGTGAAAATAGATGGGAATGAGCTTAAAACACCTAGAAAAACATGTATAATCTAGCACTTATCAATATCTTGACAAAAGCTTAGACGAAACTCGCTTCAATTTCATTAAAGAAAATTTGGGAATTGTCTCTTTAATTGATTAAGTTTTTTCGTCTGAAGCATTTCATTTCGTCTGTACCTTCGTATATCTTTTCGTGTTAAGACGAAACATTGCGTCTGATCAAGTTGAATCAGTCTGAGAAAATTCAACAGACGCAAGGTTATTATTTAATTATTTTAAAGTTAAGTGTGCAGGGACAAATTAAAAAGTAGCAATAAATGTGTCTGTCATTTATTGCACTATTCTAGGACTTTGAAGAGCACACGCTGTGAATTGCAGAAGTCAAATCAATCATTAAAAGGGCAATGATGGGGACATCTCAAGATCCACTATTGAGAGCATCTCTGACAGGGTAGCAAAGATACTGGTACACAATGGCTGGATGGATTTCGCAGAGATGAGAGAGCCATGGCTGATGGAGGCCTACGCGGAATTCTGGAGTGACGCAAAAGAATTTGATGATGGTGATGAGTCATTATTTTGATCATTTTCTCTGCATATTTTATATCCTATTACAGCATGATTAAGAGTCAATTAGCATGATTTAATGCATTTATGAGTTTAGGCTCATTTGGGCTTTTAGTGATATTTTTGTCCTAATTCGTTATATTTTTCCAGATTTGACCACTTCCAGTAAAACATGCATTTCTCCCTCTACAGATCTCCGTTTGAGCTCCACTTTATATCGAATTAAAGAGGATTCGCAGAGCTACAAATGTCATGAAGACATGAAGAGCCAATTCGGACTGCATCGTGGGTGAATATGGCCTTGAAGTGGACGTACGAAACTGATGCAGAAATTCCAACGATTTTGGACCCATTTAAATTATGTAATTGCAACTCTATGTAAATGCTTTAGGTGGGATTTGAACCCTGGACCTCTTACACTTAGAATGTCATGTGCCTTGCACATGAGGGGGGCTGAAATTGTAATACAAATCTGCTGGACCAGGGGCTGCAACACAATTCACGTTTTAGTTTGTAGGTTTAGGTTTTAGTTTTAGGTTCTCTCCTTTTCTCTCCTCTCTTCTCTTTTCCTCTTCGTTTCTTTTCTTCTTCATTTTGCTGCTGGTCCTCTCTTCTCTTTGCTACTGTTCAGAATTGCATTCCATTTCCAATTAGTTGCAGTTTGTTCTCTTATTCCCTCTTTCAATTCAATTGCAATTTGCTTATATTTCCATTTTCATTTTGCTGTCCAATTGCAATTTCATTGCTGTTTTCCACTTTCATTTTACTGCAATTTTGAATTCGGTTTATTGTTCCATTCAATTACGTTTCTGCACTGCATTCCATTGTCTATTATATTGTTTTGTTCCAATTCGTTTTGGTGTTCCAATTAATTTACTGCACTTGCTGTCCAATTGTTGTTCCAATTCGTTTTCTACATTTTGGTTACTACACTTGTATAATTAATAGGTTTAATTGCAATTATGTGTAACTAATTTCATTAACCAATTCGATCTCAAAAGGATCCCAAATTTCATTAGGTTTTCCGTTTCTAAGTTGAATGAGCATTTGTTTTAGATTTTATAATTTCGGATTCACTACGTTGATTGATGTGTTGGATTCGGATTTTGAACTCTTTCGTTGTTGATCAATAACGAATGCAGCGAACTAATTTTGGGATTCGAAACCAAGTTGTGTGCTCTCATGCGATTGTGTGAGTTGAAAGGCCACCGAGTGTTCGATGAAAACTCTCTGAGATTTCAGAGCGCTAGTTTGGTGTTGGAACGCAGAGATTTCGGTTCCAACACATCGCATAAATACATGCTCTTATTTTGTTGAACCTGGTGAGGAAATTAGGATCCGACGTAGAGATCGGATTGGTGCCTTTAATTCGTTGTAATTGCTGTTATTGATTTTGTCTAGTTGCTTTAATTGCTTTAAATTTCCGTAAGCCCTGAAATTCCCCCCACTTCGTGTCTTGTCTTTGATAGAAATCAATTGATGGTCCTTGAGAGACGACCTAGGAGTCACTTCCTAGTATACTGCATTTAATTGTTTTAATTTGCACGAGTACGGCCTCATGTCAAATTTGGCGCCGTTGCCGGGGACCATCGGTTTCTGTCATAGATATGTGTTGCTGTCATATCTACATAATAGCTTTGCTTTGCTGTTTGCTGGTATAATTTGTTGTAATTTTCGGTTCTGTTTTTTGAAGTTGCTGATTTGTGTGTGCTAAACAAAAAAAAAAAAAAAAAAAAAAACGCATTTAAAAAAAAAAAACAAAAAATTGTTGATTTGTGATGCACTTGTTGAATTGATTCATTGAATTGTCGTTGCCATCATTTGATTTGCTGTTTGCCATTATTGAATTGCAATCATTTTGTTTGCCATCATTTTCCATCATGCGCGGGGCCAACATGAACAGTACTGAGGTAATTAGTGAATAGTGAATAGTGAATAGTGAATAGTGAATAGTGAATAGTAATTAGTAATTGGTAAATAGTAATTAGTAAATAGTAATTAGTAATTAGTAAATAGTAAATTAGTAAATAGTAATTAGTAAATAGTAAATTAGTAAATAGTAAACAGTACCGCAGTAAATAGTAATTAGTAAATAGTAATTAGTAAATAGTAATTAGTAATTAGTAAATAGTAATTAGTAAATAGTAAATAGTGAATAGTGAATAGTAAAAAAATATAATTAAAAAAAAAAAAAAAAACACTTGCTTGCTTGCGGCGTTGTTCTGTTCTGTTGTTTTGGTGCATCTTTGGTGTGTTTTCATTGTGGGCAGGTACATTTTGGTTAGGCTAACATGGATAATGAGAATATTTGGGAGTACTTAAAGAAGAGGAATGTTTGGTGATCATTGGGGAATGCCTCAGCAGCAATATGATCCTTATTATAGCCCCTACAATCCTGGATGGGAAGATCAGAGCTATCAGTATTCACATGACTATTTCCATCCGATACCAGAGTGGCAGCAACAGTCATACCATCATCATATGCTACCTTCTCAGCCTGTTGCACCACCACCACAAGCCCAACCACAACCTTCTTTGGAAGACTTAATCAAGCAGATGGCCACCAACAACTTGCAATTTCAGCAGATAATTGAGACTAACCTTCAGAGTATCCAAACTCATATAGACCAGTTATCTCATGCAATTAGTCAGAGCCAACCTCAACCACCCATCAGTCTACCCTCACAAGAAATTTCCAATTTGAATGATAATGGTAAGATTGTGAGTGATATTACTTTGGGGTCTGGTACGCAATTGGTGGAACCTGATACACAAATAGAAAATACAAGTTCCATGAAGGTTGTGACTATAGAGAAAGAGTTTAGAGAACAAGAGTTGAAAGAGCAAGACATGGAAGAGATAAGAGTGACGAATAAGCAAGAGAAGGAAACATGTGATAATTTAATTGTTTATGCTAATTCTTCGTTTGTTTATGTTGATCCTCCTTTGATAGGTGATGTAGGAGAACTCAAGGCACAAGGTGAAGATATTTCAGACCCTCCTCCTCACAGAAATCCTCATGTCTTGGTACCTAGTGGAGAATTGTCCATAGAGTTTCCTTGGAGCAAACACCATGAAAACAATGAAGTATCCAAGAATTCAGAGCCACCACTAGAGAAGATTTCTTTATCTCTTGATACTCTTTCTCACTATAAATGTTTCACTTTAGATTTTTACGGAATTAAAGCTTGGTCTGTCATTGAGTTTGTTGATTTGAACTTCTTAGTTGTTCCTAATGGTTTTTGTTCTCATGATGTTACCTATCTTTCTAGACCGTTAGAGAATTTAACAAATGATGGTCAAGTGCAAATTTTTAAACTTTTTGATGTTCAATATTCCATGTGCTTTGATTTGATAATGAGTGAAACATGTAAACTTTTCAAGTTAGATGCCAACATGAACAATTGTATGATTATGAATATGGCATTTAACTTATTACCACCACCATGCACCAACTTTAGAACACGCCTGCACCCAACATCATCTGCACTGATGAATAATGATTTACATTTTGTTGTAGATGATTGGATGATATTTGATCCAGGTAGGCGCTTATTTCTTGAAGGTACTAAGGGCATATTCATGGTGAATGGGCAGCTAATGCATAATTTGGAAGCACCATTGAACAGCCCGCATCACTTTGCCGCTTTGAGCGGCCAAGGGAGTTTTTCTTTTCTCCCTCAACTCTTTTTTTCTTTTTATTTTCATTCATTTCCTATCTATCCACCTTCTGTAATTAGGAAGTAATAATAAGTAATCAAGATTTTCTGTCTTGTTTACACTTGTGTTTAATACTTGGAGATTTTGTGACTCTGGTCTGACTATCAGTATATCTGCATCATAGTTTATATGTTGAGAATTTGAACTGAAATCTGAGCTAAGTTAATTTTTAGATTATTTTTGTGGTGTTGATACATTCCTATGATAAAATGTGGATTATTCTGTATGAATTGGTTTTGTACTATTTCTGATAAGAAATTGGCAATTTGAACCTGTGAGTTATTTGAGCCTGTTTTGAATGGGTTCATCTGTATGCCATTCTCTTTCTTTCAGTGTGATATATGCCATTAGTGAATGTTGTTTTTCAGAACTTGCTTTTGTTCTTTTCAAAGCTGCATTTTATCACATAGTGTATAATTATGATTGAGGCAGTCATTTCTATTTCCCCACTTGACCAGATAGCCTACCTTGCATTATATCCCTTGCTAGCCCCTTTGAGCCTGAAACCTTTTCTTTGATTACCTGCATTACAAGCCTTAAGAGTAAAACAATGTTGTCCTGATTTTACATATATTGATTGAGTTGTCTATGTTTTGGTATTGTGAAGCAGATAAGTGTGGGAGTCTCTGCTCGGGACTTGTAGAAAATTAAGTGTGGGGGGTGAAATACTTGATTTATGATTTATATGATTTGGGTCCAGAGTTGTGGAGATGGTACAATTTGGTGAAATTTTGATCTCACACTTGTATTTGAAAAAAAAAAAAAATTGAAAATGAAAAAAAAAAAATAAAAAAAAATCTGAATAAGTGTGAAAATAAGTTGAATACTTTAGCAGTGGTTGAATTGGAGAATTTACTGGTTTATTGTGTAGTTCTCATATCTTTTGTAATCTGTTGGTGCTCTGTTCAATATCTGTGAAATAGTAGTCACTGAACCATATTTATCAAAACCTCATCCTTGACCCCATTACAACCTCTGAAAGTCCTCTTGAATCATGCAGCACTTAGTGGTAGAGATTTAGAATAATTGCAAGCCTATGGTAAAATGATTTTCATTTTAATGGTCTGAGAGTAAACACTTGCCTGATACATCTGAGAGTTTGAGTGATACACTTCTGGTGAGGCCATTGCTTATCATTGACTTGCATGACTAATTCAATATCTGATTGATCTTATCCTAAGTAGGAATTTTTCAACATTGTGATATGTAATCTCTAGATTAATTGTGCTCTGATTACTGTGTTCAATTTTTATACATTCATGGCTGTTTTGGAGAATATGAAATAGGTTAGGCTAGATGAACTCTTGTATCCAAGTTCATGTTTTCTTTTTGCTTAGGACTTAGCTTTGCCCAGGAGTGCAAAAGAATAAGTGTGCGGGAATTTGATGAGTCATTATTTTGATCATTTTGTCTGCATATTTTATATCCTATTACAGCATGATTAAGAGTCAATTAGCATGATTTAATGCATTTATGAGTTTAGGCTCATTTGGGCTTTTAGTGATATTTTTGTCCTAATTCGTTATATTTTTCCAGATTTGACCACTTCCAGTAAAACATGCATATCTCCCTCTACAGATCTCCGTTTGAGCTCCACTTTATATCGAATTAAAGAGGATTCGCAGAGCTACAAATGTCATGGAGACATGAAGAGCCAATTCGGACTGCATCGTGGGTGAATATGGCCTTGAAGTGGACGTACGAAACTGATGCGGAAATTCCAACGATTTTGGACCCATTTAAATTATGTAATTGCAACTCTATGTAAATGCTTTAGGTGGGATTTGAACCCTGGACCTCTTACACTTAGAATGTCATGTGCCTTGCACATGAGGGGGGCTGAAATTGTAATACAAATCTGCTGGACCAGGGGCTGCAACACAATTCACGTTTTAGTTTTTAGGTTTAGGTTTTAGTTTTAGGTTCTCTCCTTTTCTCTCCTCTCTCCTCTTTTCCTCTTCGTTTCTTTTCTTCTTCATTTTGCTGCTGGTCCTCTCTTCTCTTTGCTACTGTTCAGAATTGCATTCCATTTCCAATTAGTTGCAGTTTGTTCTCTTATTCCCTCTTTCAATTCAATTGCAATTTGCTTATATTTCCATTTTCATTTTGCTGTCCAATTGCAATTTCATTGCTGTTTTCCACTTTCATTTTACTGCAATTTTGAATTCGGTTTATTGTTCCATTCAATTACGTTTCTGCACTGCATTCCATTGTCTATTATATTGTTTTGTTCCAATTCGTTTTGGTGTTCCAATTAATTTACTGCACTTGCTGTCCAATTGTTGTTCCAATTCGTTTTCTACATTTTGGTTACTACACTTGTATAATTAATAGGTTTAATTGCAATTATGTGTAACTAATTTCATTAACCAATTCGATCTCAAAAGGATCCCAAATTTCCTTAGGTTTTCCGTTTCTAAGTTGAATGAGCATTTGTTTTAGATTTTATAATTTCGGATTCACTACGTTGATTGATGTGTTGGATTCGGATTTTGAACTCTTTCGTTGTTGATCAATAACGAATGCAGCGAACTAATTTTGGGATTCGAAACCAAGTTGTGTGCTCTCGTGCGATTGTGTGAGTTGAAAGGCCACCGAGTGTTCGATGAAAACTCTCTGAGATTTCAGAGCGCTAGTTTGGTGTTGGAACGCAGAGATTTCGGTTCCAACACATTGCATAAATACATGCTCTTATTTTGTTGAACTGGTGAGGGAAATTAGGATCTGACAGAGATCGGATTGGTGCCTTTAATTCTGTTGTAATTGCTGTTATTGATTTTGTCTAGTTGCTTTAATTGCTTTAAATTTCCGTAAGCCTGAAATTCCCCCCCACTTCGTGTCTTGTCTTTGATAGAAATCAATTGATGGTCCTTGAGAGACGACCTAGGAGTCACTTCCTAGTATACTGCATTTAATTGTTTTAATTTGCACGAGTACGGCCTCGTGTCAGATGGTATTGTAGGTACCATTGACAACAAGGAGTATATTATCACAATAGACTCCATTGCTAAAGCTGGGAATTGCAAAGCCGAAGGGCGCTTTTACAGCGCTGACTGGATGAGGTTAGAGTTTGAGGAACACATAGACAAGATTCTCTACGGAAAGTTTCGCGACCACGAATATCCCAAGTTTCTGAGATCAGGGAATCTATATCTCACAGGAAGAGTCTTCCACAACCTTCTCTACAACATCTTCACACCCAGAACAGGCTCACGAGATAATGTGAGTACTCGTGACAGGTTTTGCATCTTCTACTGTCTGAGGAAAGCAAGGATGAGTCTTCCTCACATCATTCTTGACCATTGGATAAATGCGTTGAGAAATAGGAACATTCATAGGAAGAGTAGTATCCCCTACGCCACTCTCTTCTCCAAAATCATTATCAACCAAGGCTTTGATGCCACTGGCGTTGTTTGGCATGAAGAAGGAAAAGAGGTTAAAGGAAGCACCTTTGCCAAGATGCATCTGAACCCTAGCTTTCTTCATCACAATGCGAGTGAAGAACAAGTTCCTCTTTCACCCATCACCAAAGATCTTCCTCACAGAGCTCGCATCAAATGCGCCAAAATCCAAATCCAAACCCAAACACAAACCCAAACACAAGCCCAAACACAAGCCCAAACACAAAACCAAACACAAACCCAAACGTCCCTTTCTCTTCTACCCGTGGTCATATCTGAAGTCCCTTTCGAAGATGCTCAAGAAAAGCCTCTTAGAAAGAAGAAGAGGACTATCAGAATAAAACATGTTGCGGCTAAGACGCAAGAGAAGACGTTATCCCCAAATGAAGATGAAGGGGTTATGATATCGTTTAAAGGTGTTTCGTCTGTTAAAATTCTTTTAGACGAAGAAAAGCAGAAGAAAGCAGCTGAAGAAAAAGCAAGAGCCAGAGAGGTTGCTCTTCAAAAAGCTGCCAAAGGCAAAGAGAAAATGAAGAAGAAGCTCGCGTCTGTGGTTGTTGGAGAAACAGACGAAGCAAAACAACTAAAAGAGGCTATGAGGGTCTCTATGCTGCTTCAAGCTGAAAGAGAAAGAATTTTTCTCAAAAGCGTTAAGGGCATTGGATCGTCTGAAGCTGCGTTTGCTCCAACAACTTCAGAGGGCATGAATAGTGAAGAAACTGCCCAGATCCAGAAGAACAATGCTCAGTTGGCAGAGGAATTGGAGACTATGCTTAATGACGAAGCTTCAACTATGGAGGTTTCTGCATCAACACTCCAAGACGAGCATAGGATGAGTGTTTCCAATCCTATTGTTGCGTCTCCTCTCAATGCTGCTTTTGATCAGACGATAACTGCTGCGTCTGAAGAAGCATCCCACCAACAGACGATGGAGATTCCGTCTGAAGTAATAATTATTGAGGACATATGTTCTTCGTGTGATGAAGAACATGTTGCTATAATAAAGGTGGATGCATCATGGGTGAGATTTCACGCTGAAGTCATTAATCCAGAAGATCTTCCACCCAAGCACAAGACTGACTATTCGTTCCTCAACGAATTAGTCATGAGAAGATTTGCTGAAAGCTCTTGTGCTGAAAGACCAGTCAAGCCTGACTGGATTCCTAGAGACAAACTTAAAGATATTTCCAATGATGGTGAACCGTCTGAGTCTGCTAAAGATGGTTACTTGGCGGACGATGAAGACTGCTTTATAAAGGACACTCCATACATTAAGTTGAAGAATCCTTAATGGTACAGAGGTAAGAAGGGATTTCAACTTGGGAGATTTGTCAACCCCATCGTCTATCACAAACCCCTGAAGCCAATGGACTACAAAGAAGATTTCATCTATATTCCTGAAGAGCAACGCGAATGGCTAAAGCGTCTGCCTTGGAATAAACTGGCCTCCTTAGACATAAAGGGTTTAGAAGGGATAAACATGTACAAGGATCATCTAGCTGAGTCGGTGATTGAAGGACCAGCTCTTGGCTATGAACCCCACATTCCTTTCAGAGAAAACATCAAGTGGAAGGTTCAGCATGAAATCAATGCACCTGCATTTCACCACTACAGATATGGAGATCCCAGCTCCACCATCTATGAGCCAAAAGATTGCTCTCACTAGCATCTGGACGCTATTGATCGTCATGATCCTGTACCCTTCACAATTCCAATGAATCAAACAGAGTATGTAGGTCTAAGACATACTCTTGGAATTGTTCTTCCTTGGACAAGATCACATTGTTCAGGAGTTTGCCCCCGCTACTCCATCCTCCTCAAGGAATATGAAGACCCCGAAGAGTTTGCTCATGCTCTTCCTGAAGATTACAACATGGTCTTAAAACTGATGGCCAATGCTTATAGAAGGGAAGAAAAAGCTAGATCAACTTCTGTTGACTTTTATTCTAGTCACACTACGACAAGTGTACCGGTCGTTACAAGTTTAGAAAAGATGAGATAAGGTTGTCGAACCACAGAGACTAGTTGATGAATTACCGATTACTTAACATGCTTCTCTATTAGGATGAATCGATGAATTAATCATTTGTGTAAAACTAAGCAACTATGTAAAAGTAGACAATACACTATAAAACATATAAAGAAAGCAAGTAAATGTTTAAGTTTCTAAACAGAATAATGAAGAAGGTTAGGGAAACGGTTCATTTAATTCTTTCCTCAAGTAACAATACTTCCTATGTCAATTCAACAGAAATCAATCAATTAGAGATAGAATTCGTGATACCGAAGACTAATCCTATTCCTAGGTCTTTAGTCCCTTTGAATTGCTCCTATAATCTCTAATCCCTTAGATGAAGATAGAAGTAATTCAAGAAGCGAAACAGATAAATTCCTAACATCTCATAGCATACAAGTTCTATCCCTAGACTCATGCATAGCTATAGTGATCTACTTCCTCTCCTAATTCAACTATCAATCTTCCAATTGTATAATTGAAATGAGATACAAATCCCTAAGGAACAGTTCAGTCCAATTCAAACATTAATATCCCTATCAACTATTTGAATTTCGTGAATTAACCTCAAGAATTAGCAATAAGCAAGAAGAGATCAATCAATTGAAAGAAATTACACGTGAATTAACATGAGGAAATCATTACAAGAGTTGCAGAATCAAAATCCCCATCCCTAACCTAGAGATCTAGCCTAACATGGAAATGAGGAATGAAAGAAGATAAAAGAAATTCAAACACAAGATTGACTCCATGAATGCTTGATTCTTGCTTCCACAAGCTCACAAGCTTCAGAGATCTTCTTGGTTTGGTGGAGGATGAGGTTTGTTGGAGGATGAGGAGAGGAACGAGGTAGGAGAAGAGAGAATCGTGAGAGATAGCGTGTAGAAGAAGAATGAATTCCAACCCGCTAATTTTCACGCCCAAAGATCTATTTATACTGCAATATTTGCGCCCCCCTTCACATAGTTTTGCGCCGCGGCGCATCTCTCCAGAGAAGCAAGATGATTTGTGCCTCCCCATAAACATGTTTTGCGCCTGGGCGCACCTTATCAACAATGGAAGGTGAATTTGCGCCCTGGTTGAGCTTGAATTGTGCCCTGGCGCAACTTGGCAGAGGGAGATGGAGAATTGCGCCCAGCTTGGCCTTGAATTGCGCCCTGGCGCACATTGGCAGCAAGGATGGAGAGTTTTGCGCCCTGACCTGGTTCTGGTTTGCGCCCAGGCGCATCTGGACAAGGAAGGAAGGAGAGTTGTGCCTTGATTTGCTCTGGTTTGCGCCCAGGCGCAACTGCTCCTGCTTCCATGGCTTGGGCTTCAATTTTCCCCTCCTTTTAATGGCTTGCAATCCAAGTCTTTATCTTAGGTCCATGGGTTTTCATTCCAAGCTTCAATTTTTGTCTTCAATCCACTCCTTGCTCCTATCTCTTCTTCATTCTTTGAACGAACCTAGAAAATAACAAGATAGAGATTAAAATGACTTAAAAACAAAAGAAAAACCTATAAAACTAATGAAACATCAAATCAAGGACTAATATTAAACAAACATGATATTTTCACTGTTTTCTTATCTAATCTCTAACTAAACCTAGTTAAAATGGATGAAAATGGACTCAAAACACCTAGGAAAACATGTATAATCTAGCACTCATCACAACCCCAAACTTAAATCTTTGCTTGTCCTCAAGCAAACCTAGAATTATGGTATAGCATTAGCTCAAGGTCTGTTCAGAATTCAATACATAACTTCTGACTCCTTAAGTCAACTCAAATCATCAATGAAAGTTGAAAAAAAACATGTGCTCAAAATAACGTCAAGTAATTGCACAATTCATCAAGCATAAGCAAGTAATCATAGATTGGCACTAAGAATGTAATTTAGCAATTATCAAGCAGTTCTCACAAGTCAAGTGTTTACACTCAATCTCTCAAGTGTCTGGGCTTGTGTTTTCTCTCAAGGTTACCAATCAAGGGTCATGTTACCATAGGCTTGCAATGACTCTCAAAATCTCCACTACCTTCAAGTATGAGTTGGACACTCAAAAGGTCTTTTCAAGGTTGTAATGGGGCTTAGGTAAAGGTGGGATAAAAGAGAAGGATACTGGCTAATAAATCCAAAAGAACTCAAAGAGTAAAAGTTAAAACCTATATGATATGCATGAGATACTGATGGAAAGAAGGAAAAATTAAAGATAAAAACAAAGATAAAAATAAAGCAACAAAAATAACTAATGAGACCAACCTTGTACTCTTTTCTTCTTGATTTCTTTTCTTTTTGCTTTGAATTGGCATTTTCTTCTTAACTTGTTTTCTTTTGCTTTCTCTAGAATTCTTTTCCTATAACTTTTGGCATTTTTTTTTCTTCCCTTTTTCTTTCTTTTGCTTTTTCTGGAATTCTTTGCTTGTAAATTTTTGGGATTTTCTTCTTCCCTTTTTATACTCTTATCTTTTCTCTTTATTTTTGCACTTTGTTTTTCTTAAGTGGGTCTCACTAATTACTAAAACAAGAAGGGAAAGAATATAAAAGAAAAATTTTGCATGGTATGAATGAAAAGGGAGCATGCAACTAGAATGCAATTGTCTACTATTTACACAAATGCACTAGTACCCAGGATAACCACCTAATACAAAGTGACCCAACCCCAAACTTAGAGATTTGACTTTTCCTCAAGTCGTCAGCCACTCATAAACCCAAAAATGTAACCCCAAACTTAAAATCAAAACCTATCATCTAAGTAAAGAAACCAATACTCTTAAAGTTCCAGTGGGGGGACAACTGGTTTTCCGCTTATATAGGTTTGTAATGAGCTTATATTCAAAGAAAGAGAGGGTAATTAAGGCTCAAAGGGGATTGCAAAGGAAAATTTCAGGGTTAAGATTCATTTGGCCCAGAGATAAAAGAAGAAAATTGCCTTTATCATTTGTGTCCAATCCTACATGTATACAATTTTGATCAAGAGCTAAAGCAAGTTCTGGAACAAGACACCTCAAATGGTAACAAGCACTCAAGAATCGAATCAGTTGGAAGCTCAATGTGCCTCTCTAGGATTAATGCATAATATTGCTAAATCACATTGGTCATGTCAAAATCTAGACATAATTTCATGCTAAAATTCTCATACAATTCCCCTTCAAATATTGAGAACTCATGCAACTTTGTCACCAAACATCAAGTTGAACCTAAGTGCCACAATTTGCATATATTATTCTTACTTAAACCATAAGATCATGCTATTCCAGGAAATATTAAACAATGCTTCAAAATGGGGGGTATCTCTTAAACACAGAATTAATCAACAATTAGAACTATAGAGGTTAAGAGTACTCCCCTTTGAAGACTAGCGTAGATGCCTAAGGAGCCTGCAGCAAGTGCCACTTTTCCATGTCTTTCCAAAGGTGCCAAGCATCCAAAAATTCCAAATAACAAAACAAAAACTAACAGAATAGTAAAATAGTTACTTAATCTACATTAGCAACATATATATTTAAACAATCTCATTCATCATCATCATTTTCCTCATCATCTTGCTCAACATCATCTGCCTGTGCCTCTTCATCTTCAGAGAATTCATCAAATTTCATCAAGTCTTCTATGAATTCAGCATTGAAGGCTTCTAGTGGCACCAACTTTTCCACTGGAAGATTCATTTGTGAAGCCATTGTTCTCATGAGTGGTTCCATTGCAATACATGCCTTTGTGCCTTCATGAACCCGGCAGATGTTCTCTTGAACCACTCTCAGGTGGCGCAAAATCTTCTCTTGTTTGGCATCCGAGGCATTGGAGGAGCTAGAAGGAACGAAGGTAGTGGGATCATGTGAGGTGCTAGCTATCTTGGACTTACCCTTTGAAACCTTTATGGTGTTGGCATCTTGAGAAGCACTTGTTGCTGGTATCGGTCTTCCTCTGGATACTCCTAGAGTAACATTTAAGTCTAAGGTCGATCCAGCCTTCATAGGAGTTAAGCCTTCACATGACACTCCAGCATCAATACAAAGCTGTGTAATGATACTTGCATATGACAAGGAACCCTTGTTCTGTTTGTGGAGTGCACGAATCTCCTTAGCAATGGTTAGACCAACATTAATATATTCTTCATTCATCAGAGTGTAAAGGCACCATACCCTCTTCTTTGTTATGGAGGATTTGTGCTGAATTGGCAATAGAATTCCAGAAACAAATGCCCACCAAATCTTAGCTTTAAGACACAAGGATGAAGTCTTCAAATGTCTAACACAATTGTTGCGCCATTCACTTTCTTTCCAATCCCCTTGTCCTTCACATAATACCTCCTCTACAATATTGGGCTCAGCCTTACATGGAGCTCGGTGCTCAAAAGCACAACGCCTTGAATCGGAGAACGGAATCAAGAGCAGTGAATTTATGGCCTGCGATGAGAATAATACCTGCTTCCCACGGACATATGATGTGTATAGTTCTGCATCATCCCCCATGGTCAAATTGGCATAGAACTCTAGAACAATGTCTTGATATGCAGGGAACGTCAAAGTGGCCAATCTATTCCATTTTCTACTCGTAATCTCTTTGCATACCTCTTTACAAATGGAACGATTTGATGGCTGATCATTCCCTTCATTTATGAATTGACTTGGACTGATATTAAACTTCCGCTCCACTAACACTGTGCGTGTTGCAAACCGAGACACAAAAGCCTCTTCATGCGTCAAAGACCGAAATCTATGTGCATCAAAAATGGGGCTTTCCGGTTCTTGTGTTGCAGTAGTTTTTCCCCTCTTTGTAGCTTTTTTCTTCTCTTGGCATTGTGACTTAGAGGCCCTATGCTTAGTTCTGGGTACTCTTGAAGAAAATGAAGCTAGCGTCTCTTCAGTTGACATGGTTATCTCTTTGCAAATGAACCTTTACCACCAAAAGTAATAGAGAAAATTATGATTGCCTCAAGATAACAAAGAACACCATAAAGAGCATGTATTGTCATCAAGAAATTGCAATGAAAAGAGAGAGCAAAATGGAATTACCAAGGGAAACATATCAGCAAATATAATGTGGCCATGCTTACTAGAGTTGCTCATGTAAAACACACTCAAAATTTCATTGAGGAATTTTATCAAACACCATGCAAGCATGAATGAGTATAGAACAACCCTTTCCAATTGCTTTGTACAATGAATTCCCAAGACAATCACCATTATTTACTTACAAACAATCATTCATATTTCTCTAAAAACAATCAAAACAAGGCCATGCATCATCATGAAATTAAGAAACTCAACATCCGTACATAGCATAATAAGGTTCGCACAAGACAAAATTGAACCCCCATTCCAATGATTCATGTCAAAGAAATGCAATTGGAGCTTAAAGAATGAAGGAAACAATTAATAATCAATGAATAGATGGGCGTACCTTGTATGAGCTCAAGAGATTTGAATGCACAAAGAGAAAAAAAATTTGCAAATTTTGAACAATGTGGAATGAGATGAGTAATGGAGATGATGGAGATGAAGAAATTATTTCAAAGTTTATTTGTAATGTGAAATGGCGGGAGTGGGAATCAATGAAGAGTGGGATTGCTCTCTTGAGAGTTTGCATGCACTAAGTGAGTGAAGATAGCTCAAAGTGAATGAAACACTTGCGCCCCTCTTTTTGAGCCTTGGCGCAAGTTTTGTGCCTCGCCTCTAAGAAGTTTGCGCTGCGGCGCGTCTTGGCCGAGAGGAGAGAGCAAATTGCGCTTTACTCTTGTGCCTTGCTCTTCATGAAAGTTGCGCTGCGGCGCGTTTTGGCAGAGAACATTGATGATTTGCGCCTGGCTCCTCCCTTGTCCAGCAAAGATTCACCATTTACGCCTTGCTTCTCCCTTCACTTGCACCGAGGCGCGTTTTGGCAGAGAGTGAGGGTGATTTGCGCCCCACTCTTAAGTGATTTTTGCGCTGGGGTGTGTTTTAACAGCAGGGGAAGTTAAATTGTACCTTCCTCTTTACTTTACTCAAGCTTGTGCTCACACTCTAAGTCATGGCGCCTCAAAATTCCCAACAAAATTACTACATCTCCCATCCTTCTCTTATTTCTTATGAATTCACCATTACATTTCTATCTAACTTCAAATTTTATTTTTATTATTGACAACTATGCAATTAAACTACAAATTCTACAGAATTGACAATCCTATCTATAACAAGAAGGCTATCTACAGCTTTTCCTAATCTCATGGGTTGCCTCCCATCAAGCGCTTCTTTAACGTCATTAGCTTGACGTGTAATTTGACCCTGTCAAGGAGGGTCCTGAAGATCCATAGAGACCTTCTCTTTCTCAACCTTGTCTCCCAAGTAAGGTTTCACCCTTTGACAGTTCACTTTAAATTCCCTAGATTTATCAAGGTCTTCCAAAGTAATGGCACCATGAGGAAATACTTCTTTCACAGTAAATGGACCAGACCATCTAGATTTGAGTTTTCCCGGGAACAACCTTAGCCTAGAATTGTAAAGCAAAACTAGTTGTCCCTGGTGAAACTCTCTTCTTCTAAGCTTACGATCATGCCATAATTTGGTTCTTTCTTTATAGATCTTGGCATTCTCATATGCTTGAAGTCTTAATTCTTCCAACTCATGGAGCTGGTCAAGTCTCTTTTCACCACCTGAAGTGGAATCAGTGTTCAGATACTTTAGGGCCCAATATGCCCTTTGTTCTTGCTCAACAGGCAAGTGGCATGCCTTTCCATACACCAGCTGGAATGGTGTCATACCAATGGGAGTTTTATAAGCTGTCCTATATGCCCAAAGAGGATCATTTAGTCTTTTTGACCAATCCTTGCGGGACAGATTAACAGTTCGCTCTAAAAATTTTTTAATCTCCCTATTAACTATCTCAGCTTGCCCACTGGTTTGAGGGTGATATGGTGTTGCAATTTTGTGCTTCACCCCCAATCTCTTAAGAACTCTTTCAAAACTTTTATTGCAGAAATGGCTTCCACCGTCAGTGATGAGAGCTCTAGGTTCCCTAAATCTAGAAAAGATATTTCTATGAATAAAGGCATCTACAATCCTAGAGTCATTAGTTGGGGCGGAAATGGCTTCCACCCACTTAGACACATAATCTACAGCAACTAGGATGTAAGTGTGGGAGAACGAGGGAGGAAATGGTCCCATGAAATCCATTCCCCACACATCGAAAATCTCTATTTCTAAAATATTGTTCAAGGGTCCCTCATCTCTTTTAGAAATATTTCCACTCCTCTGGCATCTGTCACAGGTTTTCACAAAAGTTTTAGCATCTCGGAAAATGGATGGCCAATATAAACCACTTTGCAAAACTTTTCTAGCTGTTCTTTCCCCATTAAAGTGGCCTCCACTAGGGGAAGCATGACAGTGCCAAAGAACAGAACTGACCTCTTCCTCAGGGATACACCTCCTAAGGAGTCCATCTACACCCCATTTGAAAAGAAATGACTCATCCCATACATAGTATTTTGCATCAGAAAACAGTTTTTTCCTTTGTTGATGAGACCAGCCAGGGGGAATATAGTTAGACACCTTAAAGTTCGCGATATCGCTGAACCAAGGAGCATCAGAAATACCAAAGAGTGTTTCATCTGGGAAGGTTTCAGAAATTGGGATATTACAACCTTCTATCTCAGCATGAGGTAACCGTGATAAGTGATCTGCCACTAGGTTCTCTCTTCCTTTTTTATCTCTTATTTCAATGTCGAATTCTTGTAGAAGGAGAACCCAAATGATCAATCTTGGTTTACTCTCATGCTTCGATAGAAGGTATTTCAAGGCTGCATGATCAGTGTAAACTACAATCTTTGAGCCAATGAGATAAGGACGAAACTTATTCAGAGCAAACACTATGGCTAGCAATTCTTTTTCTGTTGTGGAGTAATTAATTTGAGCACTGTCAAGAACTCTGCTAGCATAATATATAACTCTTACAAGTTTTTCTTTCCTTTGTCCTAATACAGCTCCTATAGCATAATCACTCGCATCACACATGATCTCAAAAGGTAAACTCCAATCTGGAGCAGTTATGATAGGAGCTGATGTTAACTTTTCTTTCAAAGTCTCAAAGGCTTTTCGGGCAGGCCTCATCAAAATTAAAAGTCACTTCCTTAACCAGCAATTCACACAATGGTTTTGCAATCTTTGAAAAATCCTGGATAAATCTTCGGTAAAAACCGGCGTGACCTAAGAAACTACGCACTCCTTTCACATTAAATGGAGGAGGTAGTTTCTCAATCACTTCGATTTTTGCTCTGTCCACTTCTATGCCATTAAAAGAGATTTTGTGTCCTAAAACGATCCCTTCCTTAACCATGAAATGACATTTTTCCCAGTTCAAAACAAGATTGGTTTCTTGACATCGTTTTAACACACAAGCCAAATTTTCCAAACAGTTTTCAAAAGTGGAACCAAACACCGAAAAATCATCCATGAAGATTTCAATAAATTTTTCTACCATATCACCAAAAATGGCCATCATGCAGCGTTGAAAGGTTGCTGGTGCATTACATAAACCAAATGGCATCCTCCGGTATGCAAAGATCCCATAAGGACAAGTGAAAGAAGTTTTTTCTTGATCTTTAGGGTCTACAACAATTTGATTATACCCAGAGTATCCATCCAGAAAATAGTAATAAGCATGACCAGCCAGCCTCTCAAGCATTTGGTCCATAAAAGGCAAAGGAAAGTGATCTTTTCTAGTGGATTCATTCAGCCTCCTATAATCTATGCACATTCTCCACCCAGTCATTGTCCTGGTGGGAATTAGCTCATTCCTCTCATTTGCAATTACAGTCATGCCCCCCTTTTTGGGAACTACTTGCACTGGACTTACCCAAGAACTATCCGAAATGGGATAGATAATTCCAGCATCAAGTAGTTTGTGTACAACCTCCTTCATAGTAGGATTTAAACATCTTTGAGGTTGTATCACAAGTTTAAAATTGTCCTCAAGCAGAATTTTGTGCATGCAAAATGAGGGACTAATACCTTTCAAATCGGAAATTTTCCACCCAATTGCAGATTTATGCTCTTTGAGAATCTTAAGCAGCTTGTCCTCTTCTCTTTTTTCTAAAGAATTGCTTATGATCACCGGGAAGGTATCATTTTTTCCAAGAAAAGCATATCGAAGATGAGGGGGAAGCTGCTTAAGTTCACACTTGGGTTCAGTTTCGATTTTTTCATCCACCTTAAGTGTTTCCTCTAATGGTTCAATACATGATGGTAATGAAGTGTTGGTTTCTACAAGGGCTACGAAATCCTTAACTTCTTGTTTTTCATCTTCAAAACTTGAGGTAACAGAAATTTCCTCATCCACTTTGAAGTCAAAAATTTCGTTCTCAAAAACGCTTTCCACTATGGGATCCAACACGTCAACCATCATGCATTGAGACTTTTCAGCAGGGAATTTTATTGCATCAAATATATTAAATGATACCTTCTCTTCATCTACCCTCAAAATGAGCTCGCCTTGTGCCACATCAATGAGCACTCTTCCTGTGGCTAGGAATGGTCGTCCTAAGATAATTGGAACCTCTTCGTCAACTTCCATCTCCAGCACCACAAAATCAGCAGGGAACACGAACTTGTCTACTTTTACTAGGAGGTCTTCCACTACTCTGTAAGGACGTTTGGTGGAACGATCTGCTAGTTGCAGTGTCATCATTGTGGGCTGAATGTCCTGTATGTTCAGTTTCTGCAAAACAGAAAGAGGCATCAAATTGATACTAGCTCCCAAGTCAATCAAGGCCTTACCTACTGGCAGTTCGCCTATAGAACAAGGAATGGTGAAGGGTCCTCTATCCCTCCATTTCTAAGGTAGCTTTCGCTGAATGATGGCACTGCATTCTTCTGTCATTGCTATTGTCTCATCATCCAGGAGCATCCTCTTGTTTGATAAGATTTCCTTCATAAATTTAGCATAAGAAGGCATCTTTTGCAGTGCTTCAGAAAATGGAATGTTAATTCTCAAACTCTTCAATATGTTAAAGAATTTGGAGAACTGCTTGTCATCATTGGCCTTCTTTATTCTTTGTGGATAGGGAAGCTTGCAGTAGGGAGAGATATGATCATGCTGACCAGCCTCTTCTATGATTTGCCTCTTTGTTTTTCTAGGCGAATCTTTCACCTCAATAAGAACTGTAGGCAAAGGTGTTTGCCTTTCAGTTTTGGTTCATTTATTTCTTCCACTTTATCTTCTTTCAGCTCTTCATCTTCCTTCCCCAACACTTTACCACTTCTTCTGGTAATTGCCTTGCACTGCTCCTTTGGGTTCACTATGGTGTCACTTGGCAGATTCCCTTGGTTTCTTTCCGAAAGTTGCTTAGAGAGCTGACCAATCTGTGATTCCAGGTTCCTAATGGAGGCCTCTTGATTTGTAAACATTGATTCAGTCCTTTGCATAAAAGACATGAACATATTTTCTAAATTTGAGGAGCCTTCTCTAGGAGCAGAATTCACATTGGAACCTGTTGGAGCATTTCTAGATTGGTTGGGAATGAATTTAGACTGGTTTGAGTGGAAAGGTAGATTAGGTGGTTGATTTTGGGTGAAATGTTGGTTAGATTGAGAAGTTTGGTTTTGATGCTGGTTGAAATTTTGGTTATAAGGCAGGTTTGGGTTGAATGGTTTAGGATTGAAAGGTGGTTTAAAATTTTGGTCATATGGGGAAGAGTTAGGTTGCAGAAAATTATTGCTCCTATATGATAGATTTGGATGGTTTCTTTGGTGAGGATTATAGGTGTTTGTGTTGGGATAGGTGTTACCTTGAGGATTTCCCATGTAGTTCACTTGAACTTGCTCCTCAATGTTCATCCCTGAACCATCACAATACTCTACTTGATGTCCTCCTCCACAGTAATCACAGATGACTGGAGGTGCTTGAATAGCATTGAGCTGAACCACTTGAAGTTGCTTCATAATTTGGTCCATCTTCTGGGTCATCAGCTTGTTTTGAGCTAACAGAGCAGCATTAGCCCCAAGCTCAATTACTCCTCTTCTCTCGCCATAAAAATCACTAAGAGCATCATATCTATTTGAGGCCATCGTCTCAATGATCAATCTTGCTTCATTTGCATCCTTTCTTCCTTAGTGAACCTCCAGCAGAAGCATCCACTAGCAATCTTGTATGCGATCTAAGTCCATTGTAAAAAATATGGACTTGTTGAAGATCAGAAAATCCATGGTGAGGGCACCTTCTCAGTAAGGATTTAAATCTCCTCCATGCCTCACTAATAGACTCTCCATCCTTCTATTTGAAGTAAGAAATCTCTGCTCTGAAGTAGTTATATTTTTCTGGCGAAAAATATTGAGTAAGAAAAGTGTTCACCAAGTCCTCCCATGGAGTAAAATATCTATGAGGAAAACTCTGGAGCCACATCTTAGCTTCTCCTTTAAGAGAGAATTCAAATAACCTCAGTCGAATTGCATCATCCGACACTCCGTTCATCTTGATTGTACCACAAATCTGGAGAAAATTATGCACATGTTTATTTGGATCCTCCTCTTCCAGACCAACAAATTGCTCCTGCCTCACTAGTTGAGTGAGAGCAGGTTTGATCTCAAAATTAGTGGCTGCAACAATAAGTGGTGCAATGCTTGATCCACAGCCCATAGCATTATGAGTATATAACTCCTCAAGTGTCATGCGTCTTGTATTATCCATATTTTCTGTAGAGTTTTCTGCTATATTTTCTTTATTCTCTTTATTGGCCTTTAGATTCCTCCTACAAAGCCTTTCAATTTCTGGTTCAAACAAAAGGTTAATTTCCTTGTTTCTTCGCATAAACTAAAATACAACGAAAACAGGAAACACCAGAAATAGAATGAAAAATATACAAGTATTCAAAAAAGGAAAAACAAAACAAAACAAAACAAGAATGGCTATGAACAGATGAGTAAAGAAAAAAAATAAAATAAAATGTCCTAAGTAGTGAGCATGTCAAGACTATCGATATTCACTCAATATTCCCCGGCAACGGCGCCATAAACTTGTTGACTTTTATTCTAGTCACACTACGGCAAGTGTACCGGTCGTTACAAGTTTAGAAAAGATGAGATAAGGTTGTCGAACCACAGAGACTAGTTGATGAATTACCGATTACTTAACATGCTTCTCTGTTAGGATGAATCGATGAATTAATCATTTGTGTTAAACTAAGCAACTATGTAAAAGTAAACAATACACTGTAAAACATATAAAGAAAGCAAGTAAATGTTTAAGTTTCTAAACAGAATAATGAAGAAGGTTAGGGAAACGGTTCATTTAATTCTTTCCTCAAGTAACAATACTTCCTATGTCAATTCAACAGAAATCAATCAATTAGAGATAGAATTCGTGATACCGAAGACTAATCCTATTCCTAGGTCTTTAGTCCCTTTGAATTGCTCCTATAATCTCTAATCCCTTAGATGAAGATAGAAGTAATTTAAGAAGCGAAACAGATAAATTCCTAACATCTCATAGCATACAAGTTCTATCCCTAGACTCATGCATAGCTATAGTGATCTACTTCCTCTCCTAATTCAACTATCAATCTTCCAATTGTATAATTGAAATGAGATACAAATCCCTAAGGAACAGTTCAGTCCAATTCAAACATTAATATCCCTATCAACTATTTGAATTTCGTGAATTAACCTCAAGAATTAGCAATAAGCAAGAAGAGATCAATCAATTGAAAGAAATTACACGTGAATTAACATGAGGAAATCATTACAAGAGTTGCAGAATCAAAATCCCCATCCCTAACCTAGAGATCTAGCCTAACATGGAAATGAGGAATGAAAGAAGATAAAAGAAATTCAAACACAAGATTGACTCCATGAATGCTTGATTCTTGCTTCCACAAGCTCACAAGCTTCAGAGATCTTCTTGGTTTGGTGGAGGATGAGGTTTGTTGGGGGATGAGGAGAGGAACGAGGTAGGAGAAAAGAGAATCGTGAGATATAGCGTGTAGAAGAAGAATGAATTCCAACCCGCTAATTTTCGCGCCCAAAGATCTATTTATACTGCAATATTTGCGCCCCTCTTCACATAGTTTTGCGCCGCGGCGCATCTCTCCAAAGAAGCAAGATGATTTGCACCTCCCCATAAACATGTTTTGCGCCTGGGCGCACCTTATCAGCAATGGAAGGTGAATTTGCGCCCTGGTTGAGCTTGAATTGCGCCCTTGCGCAACTTGGCAGAGGGAGATGGAGAATTGCGCCCAGCTTGGCTTTGAATTGCTCCCTGGCGCACCTTGGCAGCAAGGATGGAGAGTTTTGCGCCCTGGCCTGGTTCTGGTTTGCGCCCAGGTGCATCTATACAGGGAAGGAAGGAGAGTTGCGCCTTGATTTGCTCTGGTTTGCGCCCAGGCGCAACTGCTCCTGCTTCCATGGCTTGGGCTTCAATTTTCCCCTCCTTTTGATGGCTTGCAATCCAAGTCTTTATCTCAGATCCGTGGGTTTTCATTCCAAGCTTCAATTTGTGTCTTCAATCCACTCCTTGCTCCTATCTCTTCTTCATTCTTTGAACGAACCTAGAAAATAACAAGAAAGAGATTAAAATGACTTAAAAACAAAAGAAAAACCTATAAAACTAATGAAACATCAAATCAAGGACTAATATTAAACAAACATGATATTTTCATTGTTTTCTTATCTAAACTCTAACTAAACCTAGTCAAAATGGATGAAAATTGATTCAAAACACCTAGGAAAACATGTATAATCTGGCACTCATCAACTTCCTTTTACCACATTGAAAGGAGAGCAAAGAAGGAGATGAGAGACTGTCCATTCTTGGTGGGATCTCAATTTTCTTCCCTCATTTTAGACGAAACCAAGTTCTCAATCGTCTTAGACCGAAAACGACTATGCTTGGTCAAGTTTTTGGCTAAAGGAAAAAAAGAAGAAGACTCGTCTGTCTCCAAAACCTTCAAGTTTGCAAGGCACATCCCCAAGAGACTTTCGTCTGCTGCATACTTGCATCTCAAATCTCTTCAAACCAATGCCTCAAGACCTATCAATCCTAAGATTCAAAGGATGATAGAAGATCATGAAGTCACCTCTGCTTTCTGCTCTAGAACTTCATTTGATGAAGATTCCACAATCTGTGGCAGGGTGTATCCTGGAGAAGCTTTTGCTTATACACATCCATCACAGGAACATTCAGATCTTGAGCTCTCTATTCCCACTAAAGTGTTTACTAGGCAATGAGAAAGAGACTTCACTGCGTATCTCACTCTTCCACTTTTCACTCTGCGTCTGAAGAGGACTCCAACTATGCTCATTGAAGATGACTCTGTACCATTAGTTGAAGAACCTAAAACACCTGTTTTTGAGCCTTTAACTGTGGTCATCAAAGAAGAAGAGTCTGATCCAATCGTGGAAGAACCTCAATCACCGCTTGTGGAGATTGCTGATAAGGTGAAGGTTACAGTTATTGAGGATGACGCAAGGGACGCTGATGAGTATAATACTCTACAGCGTAAATATGATGCCTTAGAAGAGAATTGTGAACATCTGAAGCAAAAGAACAAAGAGCTTGAAGATAATCAAGCTTCTCTTACATCTGAGATGCAGCAGCTTAAGGAGATTGTTATTAGCCTTGTTCAAAAGAAGCCTAAGCCTTCTTCTTGATTATGCTTTTGATGATTCTCAGCCCAAGGGGGAGAATATCTTAGAAAGGAAGAAGTTGCTATGCTAAGGGGGAGTCCTTCGTCTAAGGGGAAGTTAGAGTCAAGCATCGTCTGAGGGGGTGCATCGTCTGAGGGGGAGTTATTTTTTTTATATATATATTATTGATTCTTTATTTATTTGCAAAGCATATACATGTAATTTTTTTAGAACTTTGGTTTTCTGTATACCTTGTAACATTGTATATGGTTTACATTACATTGATGTAATAATTCTTATAAAGAGGTATTGTTTCAGAAAACATCGTCTTGATGTAAATCTGACTTGTGCTTAATCTGTGATCACTAACTTTGTCTTATGCAGATGTCTACTTGAGAAAGTTATCAGTATGGTCTGTAATCATCAAAAAGGGGGAGATTGTTAGATCAAGATGATTAACTGTTAGATCAAGATGATTAACATATTTAAAGTTTTGATTTCTACATGACAGACGAAACTTTCTCAAATGGAACATCAGCAAGCAAGTCAGACGAAACAAGCTCAGAAAGAAGTAATCAAGTTAAAGTCATCAAACGATAGGATAAGACGTAATCTCTTAGACTGAAGAAGTGTATCGTCTGTCCAAGAAGTGAAGCAAAGTATGAGTCACTCGTGCCAAGATTTCAAATCTTAAGAAGTACTCTTTAAAAGCATCCAAGATCAGTATGGGGATTCGCGCTTACATATGCAACTCAAAAAGGTCTTCACCTTTTTGTCAAAGTCTCTGTACATGTCAGAAAAAGTACTGCGCGCGCTATCTAAATCCGCTGCACACGCCATCAATCACTCAAGTACTATCTGACACCTTTTGGAAGCTCTCAAGGAAAATACTCAACGACATTCTTCTGTGTCTAACGGATACCTGAAGACGTTGCCTATTTAAAGACTTCACTCCTTCAAAGTTCAGTTGGCGAACACGCTTCTAGTATTTCAATCTTCTGTGATTTCGCTCACTATAACTGTTGTACTTCATTGTAAAACCCTCTCTACGAAGAGGAATCTTTCTTGTTTAAAACAACTATTTCAAATCCACTTGTGTGGTGTTTTAGCCTAAGGAGGCTGGTTGTTCAAAGAATACCTTTGTTGTTTAGCTTGCGAAGGCTGTGTTCAAAGAATATCGTATTATAGCCAGAAGTGGCTGGGCGCAAATAATACTTGTAACCCTTTCACGGTTGGTAGTGAAAACTCAGTTGTTACTGGGTAACTGGACGTAGTCTTATATAGACGAACCAGTATAAAAATACTTGTGTATTTACTTCTCTAAGTTTTTCGACTAACGGGGATAATTAAACTATAACGTCTCTTCCTTAAAAACAATTCTTGAAGATTAAAATTATTTCGTCTGAACATATTTAAACTCATAGACGAAAGGGAAATTTTTTTTGATAAAGCACATTTCAACCCCCCTTCTTGTGTTCTATATTTTACATTAGAGTAGTTTGCTGGTTTCCCACTCCAAGCTTCCATTGGTGTCTTGTACCCTAGAGTAGACAAAAGGCATCTATTTATGAGATACACGATAGTTCTTGCAGCTTCTCCCATAAAGACTTTGGCACCTAAAAGCATGCATCCAACCTTCTCCAAAATAGTTTTATTCCTACTTTTAGCAAGCCCATTTTGTTAAGGTGTCTCTGCTATAATCTTATACCTCTTAATCCCCTGTTTTCTACAAAAGTTTTTAAAGTCCTTTGAAACAAACTCCAACCCATTGTATGTTCTCAATACCTCCAACTTGATCCATTGTTGATTTTTCGCCTAAGTATGCCATTCTTTAAACCTCTTGAACATCTTCCCTTTGTTTTTCATAATATAGATACATACTTTCCTTAAGAAGTAATCAATATTGCTAAGAAAATAAGACTTTCTACGTTGCGTCTCAGTTCAAGAAGAACTTCATAAATCTGTATGAACATATTCTAAAAGTCTGTTGGATGTATTGATGTAGGCACATCTAAGGAAAATCACTCACCTAGAAGAAATACTAGAAGCTCCAAGTTACCTTAGCTTAGGAATTGATTTTTGTAATTGAAGTGTAAATAATTTTGATGGCCTTGTAAGTTTTCGGCCAAAAGTATACTTTTCTTTTAAGTGTTTGCTTAATGTTGCGCTAGTAAGCTTAAAGAGTGAAGCTTAATAGGAGTGAATGAATTTAAGTTCAAGTTCATATTAAATTCACATTTGAAATTTAAATTTAATTTTATTTAAATTTGAATTTCAAATTGTGAATCCAAGTGGATTTGGTTCAAATAGATTTTCACTTGGATTAGGATCCATGCCTAATCCAAGAGCAAATCTCAACCCTTGATTAGATGCACTCATCCAATGGATGAGAATCAAGTGGAAAGTGACATGTAACCTTTGAGAGTGACATGTAACCTTTGAAAGTGACATGAAACCCTCTTGAAAGTGACATGTACTTGAACCTTTGAACTTGTGGCTCTTATTCATTGACTTGTTGAGTACTCTAATGTTGTCTAGCTTCCTCTTCAAGTCTTCCTAAGTCTATAAAAGCCTAAAAACGAAATTTGTAGAGAAACTTTTGATGAATTTGATAATTGAATAAGCTTTGAGCTTTTCTTGAGAGAGGTTTTCTCTTGTCTTGCTTAGCAAGGTTTCTTGAATCTTATCAATGGATTCCATCCTCCATTGTGGCGGTTCCTCCTAGGCTTATTGGCTTGCCATGGCGCCACCCTCCTCCATTCCTCACCCCTTCACCTTTTCCTTTCTTGGTTTTCCTCCATCATTGAAGCTTGACCGAAGCTTCCTTTGATTTTGGGTTGAAGTTGCTTATCTTGAAGAAGCTAGAGAGGGCAACACAAGGACTCTTTGGAGAATCTCTAAGGAGGCCTGTATCATGTATGCTTACTTGTCCTAAAATGTACTCTATATGACTTTCCCAAAGTACGCTAGTCACTGAAATCCAGTTTCTAACGCTTATCCCATCAACAACTATTGCTTCTCCAACTCCACCAAGTCTTTCGTGCTAACGTGGTCCAACCTTAAATGCCACAGTTTAGTTTTGTCTACTATCATTTGACTTGCCACAAACATGTAATGACAATAGACCCCTTCAAAATGTATAGTCCATTACTTTGTCTACCTCTAGAAATTACAGACACTTTATTGGACACATTCATCATTCCACCATCTACCTTGACAGAATACCCTATCACATCAAATATGCTAATGAATATAATATTCCTTTTGAGTTCTAGAACATACCTTACACCTCCTTAGTTTGACAGGCAAGCCTTGTTATTCCTAATAAGCTCTATTCTATTCTCCATTAATTCTATTGTCTCTAAATAATCTTTTATTTTTGAGTTCTAGAATATACCCACTAGTGCATAAACAGCAGACTACGACGGTTAAAATATACACACATGACGGTTCTAGAACCGTAGTAGATCCAGGTGTCGTAGTCTGTTTTGACAGACTACGACGGTTCATTAAAACCGTCGTAGTGTGATATACATACTACGACGGTTCATTAAAAACCGTCATAGTATGTAACAATAGTATCACTTAGCACACTACGACGGTTGTAGTAAGAACCGTCGTAGTCTGTATAGCACACTACGACGGTTTTAGTTGAACCGTCGTAGTCTGTATAGCACACTACGACGGTTTTAGTTGAACCGTCGTAGTCTGTATACACACTACGACGGTTTTAGTAAGAACCGTCGTAGTCTGCTTAACTTTTTTTTTAAATATTTGTTTCGTTTTTTAGTTTTTGCCCTTTATTTTGTTTTTTTGTTTATTCAGGCAGTCCTTACGAAGTCCATATACATATTTCACAAGTTATAAAATGAAATCAATTCAATAATCCTAATAAAATGAAATCAATTCAATAATCCAAATAAAATGAAATCAATTCAATAATCCAAATACTAAACTAAATGAAATCAATTGAATAATCCAAATACTAAACTAACAACTGTTTAAATCATAACTTCACATCTATATTCCTAATTATCAGCTTCAAAAGACTCATATATGTTCTGTTGCTTACTACAATACACTAGAAATGTCGCCCGTTGCTTGCGAGAGTGTAGTCGATGGCTTCTTGACAAATGACAATGAGTCATTAAAGGTCTGGAAAATAATGAATAATTATTAACAATTATGTATCAATTAATTAAATTAACAAATGGTATATTAAAAAGTATGTACCTCTAACCAATGGTCTGTTATCCCCATCCGAATTATGTTTTCCATCCATTGCATGACATAGAAACCACATTGTGGTTTATACGTTTGTTTATTAGCCTACAAAGAATGATTTAGTTAGAAGTGTACATAATGTTGCATTTGTGTTTCCTAATACAAATAGTTTTACCTTTGCCATTACAAAATCAAGTCTTGGTCTGACACGATTATGGCTCGTCAGCATATGATGTCTAACATGAATACTGGTTAAATCAAATTATACATAATGTCAGACTATAATAATTACGACAAAAGACAAATGAATGATAACAATTAAATAACATTTTACATACCCTTCTAGCACTTTCTTCAACTTAGGAGGAGAGGTTTGTGCAATGAACAAAAGAAGACCGCATGAGATGATCCATCGGGCAAAGAACAAGAAGTTGCCAATGCCCACTACATGCAATAAACATAGGTGATTGATTATATATACTTTTTTAGAAATATTTATTATATGAAAACATATTATACTTACTTGTGAAGGTATGGTGCAAGGTAGATCCTCTTCTTTGATTGACCAATCCAATCCATAATATATGACTTGGCATCAGGTGAATTATCTGCCAAGCCCAATATGGATTGTGGTTCAATGAATCTATAGACATTGTTATTTCCCATTTCAATTGAAATATCACTCAAATACCTGATTCATATTGAAATAATAGTTAGAAAATGTAATAAATTTGAAATTTGACATTTTAAATTAACATTTATAATACTTACATGATCCAAAATTGCATGTGAGTTAGGTTCATCTCATCCATGCCTGAATACATCTCCATGCAATCTGACATGTGAATGTATAGAGGCATGTTATTTTCTCTCCCAAATATCTTTTTATCCCAATAGAGCTCCAAACTTTTACTCCTAATCTTGTTAGCCAACACTAACAAGGATTGCATAGGATCATCAATTGGCTCGGCTCTAGTCGGGGTTTCCTGGGTGTAAGTTTCTTCTTTGGGGATTTGATCTAAAAAAATAATTTGTTAGAAACATGATCAATATATTCTAACTTAATAATACATATAAAAATAATACACACCTTTTCACCCAATTGATAAACAAGATGTTTTGGCCATGCAATGAAAGTGCCAACAGCTTGTCCTACCAGTTGCACCTCCTCAGTGGGCAAGGGTAGTGGAGCACCAGGGTCATGTGCCTCTTCAACGGTCACCCTAACCTCATCGTCTCGCAGGGGCTTACCATGTATGGTTGCTCCACCCCCTACAACTCTCCCAATGGCCACCAATCTATGCGGGTTTTCTTCAACATACAACCCACATTGATTACCTTCTTTAGGGCTGCCCCCCTTCCGGTGAGCAACTCAAATTCGTGCTAACACGAACAGACCGCCTCACCTCTCTCGTATTTTCTCTCCCAATACACTTTGGCCTTGTAGGGCTAATTGCTGCATGATATACGTGCAATGGATGCAGACAGCTCTTGTGTTATTTGTTCCCTCAAATTGGTCATTTACCTATAATAAAGATTAAAATAGTTATTATTTTTATATGTATTATTAAGTTTGAATATATTGAACATGTTTGTAACAAATTATTTTTTAGACCAAATCCCCAAAGAAGAAACTTACCTCTGTAGTGATACTTTGCCTCAAGGACTCTATTGCTTCTTGGGTGATTGGAGAGTCAAAACCTCGATGGTGTGAAGATTTTCCAAAATATGAAACAATCCCCACACCTTGTCCAACGCCACGAACACGACTGGGTGTTCGGGTTTACCAATGGCGAGAAGAAAGTATGTCTTCCCTTCCATGTGGCACAAATGATCCCGTTGCACTCGATCAAGTAGGGAATCCTGCAATTAAAGAATAGTATTATAGTTGTTACATTAAACAAAACATTCTTATATTTTCAAAACCAATATCATCAATTAAGAAAAAAATAAACTTACAATCTTTTCAAAGCAATAGATTTTGAAGATGATGATGTGAATTACTTTGATTTCTTCATCCTAGCTAACTTCCATTTTTCATGCCTCTTTGGTGGGGATGGGGGACCGTTAAATGATAATGAAGGATCTGCTGCAGTTGCTTCTTCTCGCATCCTTTGCTTCTGAGTTAAGATCCTTTCCTCCAACACTCTATAACCCCCTCGAGACAGAATATGGGGATAATCATTTGTGGCTTGACACTCCTTTTGCTTTTTCCTCTTTTTCGTGTAACATAGAAATAAATCTTTAGCAATTGTTGACATGCTGGAAATTATATGCAACACTTATACAAGTATAAGACTAACTTGCCACTCAGGGGACAAACGAATCTGAACAAATTTCTCCCATGTTTCTTGATCAAAGTGCCTATAATTAGGCATAGAAATGTTGCCATCTTCTTGATTATATATGTATTTGGTCAGTTGAGACTTCCATTGCCTAAACATGGTAGCCATGGATGACATTACTTTCACCCTCAGGGACTCCACATTAGGAATATCAAATGTGACCTATAATAAAGATTAAAATAGTTATTATTTACTAATGCAATAAACAACAATATTGTTAAAAATAAATATCAAATAATTAACAGCAAAGAAATTACCAGAATATCCTGCCATAGCATGTTCCGTTGAGTCATCGGAACATCATCCCAAGTAGGGGTCAGGATAGATATGTGCTCACGGACAAGGAAGCTCAAATAACTCCTGAATATGGGGCCATTATCACCAGTAGCAGTGCCCGTGTGAATATCTATATCAACATGTGTTAGTTGACCTTTCCCACGTCTAACTGTCAACTCCTTCAGGCGTGTGGTCTTTTTATATACTCTGTTAGGGTCAGGTGACTGATCAGCCATGTGCCTGTTAAAAAATCAATTAAAAATCAATAACTTCATAACATCAAATTGAAATCAATAACTTCATAACATCAAATTGAAATCAATGAATAAATATATTAAAAAATGTAGAAAAAAGGTAACATTAGTGTAATAATTAGCACCTTCAATGGTCAAATACATATTCCTTCATTATGATCATGACGAACTGCGTGTACATCATCAACATCAATTTCCTCAGGATTAATTGGGATATGAGATGAAAAACCATGAATTTGATCAATGTTAAGATTGTCAAGTTCAAGTTCAGTATTTTTTCCGTTCAATACGACATATAACATGTCATTTGAAGGATCTTGGACATAGAAAACTTGTTTAGCCTGTTGTGCCATTATGAATGGTTCATCATGATAACCAACTCTACTAAAGTTAACAAGGGTTTGACCTGAATCATCAAAGTGCACCCCTGTCCTATTATCAACCCATTTACATTTAAAAAGAGGAACATGAAATTTACAATACACAACCTCCCAAATTTCCTCAATGATACCATAGTAAGGCATGCATCCTAGCAACGGATTGTTGTCTTTGGAGGTGGAGAAATGCATGGACTCAGCTTCTACCATAACACCACTATTTTGTACTACACTTCTATCATCAAGGGACTTTGTGTAGAATGAATAATTATTTATATAGTACCCATTACATACGATTACATCTTTCTTAAGGCCACATGCAAGCCATTTTAGGGTCTCTGAAACTGTTTCATCACTCAAGATTTGGTTTTTAAACCACTTCCTGAAAGTACTGTTATGTTCTTTCAACAACCACTTTTCTGATTGTCTTGGATTTTGCTTCCTGACAATGGCCTTGTGAGCTGCCAAGTATGGTTGAACTTCTTCAGTATTGTTCAAAACATACAAATCAGCCTGCTGCACTAAATCCCAAGGTTTTTCCACACATTGTCCACCTCGGATGCATTGTCCATAACGTCTACCCTCAAGACATGGCCTAGGAACCCCCACAGGAAAGGTAGTAGACATATATTCTGAACAAAACTCAACCGCTTCTTCAGCAATGTACCTCTCAATAATTGACCCTTCAGGATGATACTGATTCTTGACATACCCTTTCAAGGTCTTCAACATAGTTCCTATCAAACTATCACACACATTCTTCTCAACATGCATAACATCTATACAGTGTCTAACATCAAGCTTGCACCAGTAAGGGAGATCAAAGAATATAGATCGTTTCTTCCAGGGATTTGAAATAGTTGCTTTCTTTGAAGACTTTCCGAACCCGTTGTTGATGTCTTTCACCCGCTCAAAAACTTGCATACCAGTTAACGGGGTAGGTGCTTCCTCATTCTCTGGATGACCATTAAATGCCCTTTTCAATTTACGATATGAGTGATACTGTCTGAGAAATCTCCTATGACCAAGATACACTGTCTTTCTTCCATGTTGCAATTGTTGGAAACACGTCCCTTCTTCACATATCGGACAAGCTTTATGTCCCTTAACACTATAACCAGACAAGTTTCCATAGGCTGGGAAGTCATTGATAGTGCAAAATAACATGGCATGTAACTTGAAGGTTTCTTTAGCAAAGCCGTCATACACATCAACACCTTCATCCCATAATAATCTTAAGTCTTCAACCAAGGGAGAAAGATAAACATCAATGTCATTTCCAGGCTGTTTTGGTCCCGAGATCAACATAGACAACATCATATACTTTCGCTTCATGCACAATGATGGAGGTAAGTTGTAAATTATCAACAACACAAAGACCCACGAACTATGAGTAGTGGCTAAATTACCAAACGGATTCATTCCATCTGAAGCCAAACCAAGGCGGAGGTTTCTTGATTCACAGCCAAATGAGGGAAACTCTAGATCAATCTTCCTCCACTGCAAGGAATCAGCCACATGTCGAAGCTTTCCATCTTGTATCCTTTCATCTGCATGCCATCTGAGATTCTTAGCGTCATTGGCGTTTGAAAAAAGTCGCTCGAATCTTGGAATTATTGGAAGATACCATACCACCTTCGCAGCAGCACCATTATGGGTTCCTTCTTCACTATCACAACCATCCTTCTTTTTTTTGTAATAAGATAGGCCACACCTAGGACACTTGTGCATCGCTTCATATTCTTTTCTGTATAAGATGCAGTCATTTGGGCATGCATGAATTTTTTTATACTCCATACCCATTGGACAAAGAATCTTCTTAGCATCATAATTGCGGGTTGGCAATGTGTTACCTTCTGGAAGCATTTCGCTCACTGATTCGAGCAATTGAGTAAAGCTTTTGTCAGTCCACCCATTTGCCGCTTTCAGATGAACCAATTTTAACACCGCAGACATGCGAGTGAAGTTAGAACACCCTTTGTACAAAGGTGTCTCTGCATCACTAAGCAACGTGTCATATACATGGGCTTTTGCAAAGTTTTCTGGACCAACATCTTGAATCATGTCTTCAAGCCTGTCATCAATATATGTTTCCAAGTCCGGTGCAGACATTAGATGTTGTCAATGTGTCTAATAATTCACCATGTCAGGTCCATGTTGTATAACTTTTAAGAATCCCATCACACAACATGTGTTCTCGAATATCTTCTTCTTTCAGCTGAACACCGTTCAAACAATTGACGCAAGGGCAACAAAACTTCCCCCCACTGGAGAAGTGATCATGTTGCTTAGCAAATTCCAAAAACTCTTCAACTCCAGCCTCATACTCTGTACTAATTCGACTTGCATTCATCCAACTACGATCCATACCTTAAATCAAAGGTATGGTCAACAAACATCAATATTCGGTTGAACATAGAAATATATATATCACATGACAAAGACTTACGTATTTGCTAATTGTGTTAATATCCATAACCAAACTGATTCTGATTTCAATAAGTCAGCTAATAACCAGTTTGGTTAAAACAACAGTTCTAAAACTAGTTCAAAACCAGTTTGCCTCACAACTGATTCTGTGACCAATTAACTAATCGGTTGATACACTTATAGTTAGTTCTTCGCACATTCCTTCTACAAAACGGAGTTCTCGGTGTAAAATATATATTACCAAGCACACATGTTACCAAAATTACCACAGAAACAGAAATAACGAAGCACACACGGAATTACACATAAATTACCATCCACTTTTTTTCCTTCTTAAATATATATTTTTTATTCTTATCATGATTTACTTTTTTATAAATCACAACACTGAAATCAAACTTTAAAATATACTCTCTTTTGTTCATTTTAGTTTTTGTAATTATTTATAAAAAAATATTTTTCTAATATGGTATATTTTTTTCCCATTTATCCTTTTCCACTGAAAGTGTTATGTATTATTGACAACAAGACTAAAATTTGCAAACATCGTAACTTGTGAAAATTAGAAGGATTGAAAAATACAAAGACTAAAAGATAAAAAAAAAAAATTAAACCTGAAACTAAATATTTATATAAAACAAAAACTTAAATATCTAAATTACTTAAATATGAATGAGCATGTAAAAAATTTTGGACTTCAATAGATTTGAGTATGCAAATAAAAAAGCACAGAACACAAAAATTCTAGACACATACTTGTGACTACAACCTATGAAAAAATGACATGGCATATTACTAATCGCTATAAGCACTTTTAATGGGCAACCAACAGTATCAGTCTCATCCTCATCAATATCCTTGACCAATGCAATTTAGAAATATCCAAATTCAACTATTAAAAATCAAAGCGAAATATCCAAATTCAACTATTAAAAATCAAAGCGAAAACAAAAGGAAAAATAACTCAGAATCTATTTAAGAGTTAGCAAGACACAATTAATGAAATGCCTAAATAAAAAAAAAAGACACAGTGAAATTAACAACAAACTATCAAGTCAAAACCGAAGAAAAGGCACACCACCACATTGCCAGTGTGAAATAACCAAGCACAGAACACAAAAATAACCAAGCACAGAACACAACAATAACCACCGCATGTTCAAGTTTTAGTAAGGGAACAACACAGAGCATTTAACAATGACCACAGTAGAGCCCTACACAATGCATTCGAGAATGGGTTTCGCGAAGTGTACCTTAAACAGTAGAGCCCTAAGCAGCGAGTCGCGAATATTGCACGGTGATGACGGTGATAGGACGTAGTTCCGTGTGAGAAGGAGAGTGGTTGAGGTTTATGAGGGAGAACAAATAGGAAGAAGAAGAAGGTGTGTGCCTGGGGGGAGAAGAGATTCGCAGAGAAAAGGGAGGGAATTGAAAACGGAGGAACGGCGCAGTACTGGAAATGAGGGTTTATATTACAGACTACGACGGTTCTATTTACAACCGTCGTAGTCTGTAATATCATAATTACAAAATAGCCATTATGTTACAGACTACGACGGTTATCATTTGAACCGTCGTAGTCTGTAACATGATAATTACAAAATTGTCACCACGCGCACACTACGACGGTTATAATTGAACCGTTGTAGTCTGCGCGTCTTAAAATGTTTTTTTTCTACTAGTGACCTTACACCTCCTTAATTTGACACGCAAACCTTGTTATTTCTAATAAGCTCTATTCTATTCTTCATTAATTCTAGTGTCTCTAAATAATCTTTTATTAAACACGTAATATTTACATCCTAAATCTATGACTCAATTTTTTTTATTTTTATTGAGTCGTCACACAAAATCATAAGAACTCCCATATTTATATCCTTTAGAAGTCTCTGCAACATATATGTAGTTTCTTGCACTCAAATCAAATTAAGAGGGAAGTCCACTTCCTTCGTCATTAAATCAACTTATTGATAGATGATTTTCGTGTTAAGTCAAGTGAGTTGTATATCAATTTTTTTTTCAGGGTAACATATGATTTTCTCTTCTAGAATATATAAGTTAGATAATTTAATATCTCGAAGATAAAAAATAATATCTCTAAAAGTAAAATATATTAATTATTTTAATTTTTAAAAAATATTTATTATAAATTTAAATCATTTATTATCACTTAGTTCTTAATTTAGGAGACCAAAACAAAAATAATTAATTAAATTTAGAAAGTAAAATGAAAATGATTATACAATTTATGAATCAAAATATAACAAATATATAATATTAAACATATTATACTTTTAAAACTATTTTATTATATTTCTATTTTAAAAAAACTAAATCATACAACTCACGTATTTTTAGGAGTGAAAACGGTGATTTATTTATTTTTAAATAAAAATCATAAAAGCAAACCACGACTTAGCTACGCTGGATAATAATAAGGTTTTGTAAGTGAACAACCACATGTATGTAGCATGCTTGCATCAGCAGTAATAACTCAGCAGCACTAAAGTACATCCGAGGACGCAAGGCTTATGTAATATTTGTTTTATTTAGGAATATAGTTTTAGAGAGAGAGGTTAAATGTTATTTTTGTTCTTTTTAAGTTGGAGAATTTTTTATTTTAATATTTTAAAGTTTAAAAGTCTCAATACTTTAAAATGTTATATTTTAATTTTTAAGTAATTAATTGTTAAAAATATTAATTTTATATTAATAAAAATGATTTAAAATTTAAAAGAGTTAATTTAATATAGTGGTGATTATTAAATTAATTATTTTAAATTTTAAATCATTAACAGAGTTAATATTTAACTAATATTTTTAATAAAAACTTATTTAAAGGGATAAAATATGATATTTTGAAAATATAAATAATTAAATTCAAACTTTTAAAACTTAAAAGATTGAAATGAAAAATTCCTTAAATTTAAATGATTTAAAATAATATTTAATAGAAATAGATTATACAGTGAAGTTTATCAAGTTTTTATTTCTTCTCTCCATGTAAGATTAAAAAACGTTAAAAAAGAGTGAATCTCAACTAATACTTTATAATTAAAACAGACAATTAAAATTAAAATTTATTAAAACAATATTTCTCATAGAGTATAAAATTTTTTAGATGATTAAAATAGAGAAAAATAGTTATATGAGTGTGATACATAAAATTAATTACAATCCATCATAATTTATAATTAACTCATTGTATAAAATCATTTTACATTGCTACAATTAAGACTCATTAAAATATTTGTAAATGTCTATTCTTATGATAAAAAGTTACGTTAAAATAAAATAATATAATAAACTATCAATAATTTTTTTAATAAGCTGGAAATCGAAAGACAAGAATCAGGGAGTCTAAAACTATTGTGCAATGTTTAACTAGCTCAATAAGTTAAATCCTTTAGTAAGTAATCATCACCATTATCATAGTTTTTAAGTTTTATGAGCTCTATAGATTATAGTTTAGGAAAACTTTAAATACAAACAATTAGATTAATAAAATATTAAGAGAGATTGAAGAGACATTAATACAATTTAACATCACAAAAACAATTATTAAGAGTATCATTTTAATAAAACTTTGAAGCAAAAGAATTCATTATTATTTCTGGAGGAAATCATGACAAATAATCTAAGTAGTTACATAGCCTGATCAGACCACAGCTGAAACACATCACGTACTCTGTTGTTGTGTTAGTTCTGAACAATTTTGAGCCAGAAGAGCCACCAGATTACAACCTTTCTTGGTTGGTCCCAAAATCATAAGTTTTGGTAAAAGTACATTATTTTTATGAAATTAAAAAGCTGAAAAAATAACATTTCAACTCATCAAAAGGCCAAACAAGAAGGGCTCTTGAATGTTGAATGTGCACAGTAGTTGAGGTTAGTTGAGTCCACAGTTAATGCTTCGCAGACCTAAAGTTCACCTATAATCCTGTACGTCACCACAACGTATGCTTTTGCAGATATTAAAAGTTTTTCTTTTCCAAATTGATTTAATTTATTGCAACTTTTTATAGTAGAAAATTAGTTTTATTTTGAATAAATTAATTTTTAAAAGTTTTTAATCTATTTATTTTCGTAGTGATAATATCACACTCTTCACTATCAATTAAAGTTCATTAAAAATTTAAAAAATCAACGGCGAGATTAATTAGATATAATATATATATACAATACTACACATAATTATCGGAAAAAATTTAAAAATATATAAAAATGTTACTTATTAATTTTAATAATATTTTAACAAATATTGTATCTGAACTATATTATAAAATGTTATTGATAAAAAAATGGTCTTTAGTATTAGTTTTTTATTAAATAAATGTTACTAAAAAAATAATATATAGTAACATCTTTTTTAATATCAAAAAATAAATATTACCAAATATCAGTTATGTAAAAGTGTATGATTTCTAATAAATTTTAAATAATGGTAAATAGTGTACCTGTTCAAGATTAAGAATGAGTTATTAGCGTTTCCATTTTAACGAAACCTATAGTAAATATGTTTAACTTCAGTTATTTATTAGTCTGTGGGCGAGTCTGAGAGAGAATCAGTACTATCCATTTTGAAATAACAAGAATTTATTTTTCGCATTATCCATTATTATGTTGGTCTTTATTACTCCTACCAAACACAACACACAATGAATGTGGTCTTTTTCCATGATGTGTGGCATGGTTTCCTTGACATTCTAATATTTTCCAGTGGGATATTTGAACGCTCAAATCAAATTCAGTATAGCAACTGTAATTTCTTTTTCTTTCTATAGGTAAGGAAATAAGTTTTAATATTTAAGATTTCAATGACAATGTAAAACTAAGAATATTGCATTTGTTCATTTTTGTTACATACATTGACATATCAAATCCAACAGTTTGGGTATTAATTTGTAATCAGTAATTACTATACTTTCTTCTCTCCTATACAAAGGCTACAATCTGTCCTTAGTCATAATAAATTTATCCGTAACATTGCCTCTCACCAATCAATTACTATACTTTTCAGTGTTCTTACTAAACACATTGTCCAGCAGGAAATGTATAATATTTTATTTTTATGAAAAATAATTTGGAAGTAGGTACAAGTAGGGGTTACTGAAGAATTGCCCAGTTCACAATTGTCCTTTTTACTAACAACCATATTGATTTCTTTGACTTTGTGAACCTTTGTTATTAATCTACATTTTCATATTGTCCTTCCAAGACTGTTGTCAACTTGTTCTGTTTGGTATTTAGCATTGCCTTCATCAATAGTTACTATATTACTATTTACTAAACAAACATTTTATATAGTGAGTTTCTTTGGAAGGCTTCAACAGAACATATTCTCCTACGTACCAACTTATAATGCATACTCTCTCACACTCTCAGTAGCATAAGCCAAACACACAAAAAATTGACCATGAATTCTCTTGTCCAACCTAATGCTAGTGATTGTGAACCAAACAATGGCTCTAAAATGCTGCCAACCCTTCTAGAGTTTGAGACTTCATTTGAAGTAGAAGGGACCAAATCAGTAGAAACTGTTAAAGTTGGTCAGGAAAATCAAGAAGGGGGTGTTTTCTTGACATGGGAGGATCTGTGGGTGACTGTTTCAAATGGACAGAATGAAAGGAAGGCAATACTTCAAGGGCTAAAAGGCTATGCCAAACCAGGACAACTCTTGGCCATAATGGGTCCTTCAGGTTGTGGCAAGTCAACACTTCTTGATGCTTTAGCAGGTAATCATATTTGGATGATCGCTTTGACCATGTGTCTTTAATTGTTTTAAGACCAAACTATACGAGACTTTGACATCATGACAAATTATTTGTACTTCATGGGTCTGATAATGAAATAAGAACATTCTGTTCATGAGCCTCAAATATAGTATTGACGTACTTATCACAATCGTATTATAATGGTCAACTATTAATGTCACAAGCATATTTTGCACAAGTGCACTTTTTGTACCACTTGTGTAAGTCCTTTGAATTCTAAAGTTACAGGGGTCTTCCCTTAGTTCCAAATATTGCTTTGATGGTTAAATTATACTTCATAGTGTTTGCATGGAAGGGAAGATTACAGATAACAACACACACTACAAAACATGCTATATTATTGATTAAAATTTATTGAAAATCACAAAAACATGAATGTAGCTCATTAAATAAAAAAAATGAATTCACAAAATGTGGTGATTTCTTTGAAATTTCAACTAATAATGGATAGTATATTCAAAAGATGTTAAAGAATGTCTTCAACAAAATCCATGCTTACCACAATTGCACTAGTACGTGTCTTTTGAACAACTTCATGTAGAGTCAGAGCAAAAGGGAAAGAAAGAAAATTTGCAACACTTTTCCAGTGTTACTAGCAGGGCAGTTATCAACTTCCTAAACTTCATAATATCGTATACTTCACATGAAATTTCAGGAAGATTAGGTTCAAAGACAAAGCAAACAGGGAAGATCCTTATCAATGGTCGGAAACAAGCACTAGCTTATGGAGCATCTGTAAGAATATTTTGTAAATTTTTCGAGCAAGCATTCTCCTATCTTTCCCTCCGCATAGAGAAAAAAAAAATAATAACAGCACTTTCTTATACATACATGGAGTATATTAATCTTTGTTCTTCCTTCTACCTTCGAATCAGGCATATGTAACAGAAGATGATACTATCTTGACAACTCTAACAGTTAAAGAAGCTGTGTACTACTCAGCTTACCTTCAATTGCCAGATTCCATGTCCAAGTCAGAAAAACAGGAAAGAGCAGATTTCACTATCAGAGAAATGGGTCTGCAAGACGCCATCAACACCAGAATTGGAGGGTGGGGATCAAAAGGTGCTAGTGGTGGCCAAAAGAGGAGAGTTAGCATTTGCATTGAGATCTTAACACATCCAAGGCTTCTCTTCCTTGATGAACCTACTAGTGGACTTGATAGTGCAGCTTCTTATCATGTTATGAGTAGAATATCAAACATAAACAAAAAGGATGGTGTTCAAAGGACTATTATTGCATCAATCCATCAACCAAGTAATGAAATTTTTCAACTTTTCCACAACCTCTGCCTTCTGTCTTCTGGGAAAACAGTTTACTTTGGCCCTACCTCTTCTGCAAATAAGGTTGGAAACTAAATTCAAAGAGTATTTCAGTGTCCGCAACCCAAATTTTTTTTCAAAACCAATGAGTGATTGACTTGTATTTTTGGCTGCAGTTTTTCTCATCAAATGGTTTTCCCTGCCCAAGTCTCCATAGTCCTTCTGATCACTTCGTAAAAACCATTAACAAGGATTTTGAACAGGTAGGAAGACACTTTACAATACTGGTTTCAAAAGTTTGCTAAAATGATGTTATCATAGATAAGAATTTATATTCGAATTGTTTTCATTTTCTGCTCTTTAGTGCAAATTGGTATAGTGTCCAATAGGCTCTCTATGAATAAATATAACTGATTCACCCATCATTTAGCAGGACGCTGAGAAAGGATTAGCTGGAGGGCTAAGCACAGAAGAAGCAATTCATATTCTTGTTAAATCATATGATTCATCTGAGATTTCTCACCAAGTTCAAAAAGAAATAGCTCATGTAAAGAAAAGGGTGAGTCTAGCTACACTTTTAGAAGGATGTAAAGGGAGGAAAATGCAGGAAAAGTCTTGCTAAAATTATTAAAAACCTAATCCAACATGCACATCATAAATATAAAGCATGTAATTTATGATGAAGGAGAAGTCTATTGCTTTTAGCAAAGAAATGAAATGTGACTTGGGACCACTAAAAATCTTTGATGAACAAATGGATGCAGGGCTCGTACACAATGGATAAGAAATGCAATGCTGACTTTTTCACCCAATGCCTCACACTTACAAGAAGATCTTTCCTGAATATGTATCGCCAAATTGGCTATTACTGGTTACGCTTACTTGTCTATGGTGCCTTGGCTTTAAGTCTTGGTACCATGTTCTTTGACATTGGTTCAAGCAGTGAATCAATTCAGGTAAAACATAGCGTGTGAGGCAGAGTATGAGTTATAATTAATGCACTAACTCGAATACAAGCTACTTTATGTCACAATTCCAGGTGAAGCTAATTTTAAATCCTAATTTTGATGGTTTCAGGCCAGAGGTTCACTGCTTGTGTTTGTTGTTACATTCTTGACCTTCATAACTGTTGGTGGGTTTCCTTCCTTTGTGGAGGAAATGAAGGTAAAGAAGTTTCTTGGGTCCTTTTGTTTAAATATATTTATTAAAAAACACATTTTTAATAAAATGTATAATTTTATGCTTTTTTGATATCTTTGTTTAAACTGCTTATGATTTTAAAGTAGTTTTCTGCTTTTTATAAAAGGTAAATCTTATCTTTAAGAAGCATGGAATTGAGTCCCGTTGTGTCATTATAGCCTTTTTTAAAAACCCTCTCGTGATTTAGCTGCTTTTATGTCACATTCCTTAATCTTTTTAGTGAGATATCTCTTTGATCTTTGATTAGGTATTTGAAAGAGAAAGACTCAATGGGCATTATGGTGTCGTTGCATTTACCATTGGCAACACATTGTCTGCTGTTCCATTTTTGCTGTTGATGTCATTGATACCAGGAGCACTGGTTTATTACCTAGTAGGACTTCATCAAGGACATGAACATTTTGTGTACTTTATATCTATGCTTTTCGTTTCTGTTTTCTTGGTTGAGGGTCTCATGATGATTGTTGCAAGCATGGTTCCCAATTTCTTGATGGGCATAATTGTTGGTTCTGGAATTTTGGGTGTAATGATGTTAGATGGTGGGTTCTATAGGTTGCCAAGTGATATTCCTAAGCCCTTTTGGAGATACCCTTTGCACTACATTTCCTTCCACAAGTATGCCTACCAAGGATTGTTCAAGAATGAGTTTCAAGGTTTAACATTCCCTAGCAATCATGTTGGAGGACCAATGACTATTAGTGGTGAAGATATACTAAGGCAAATATGGCAAATGGAAATGAATTATTCAAAGTGGGTGGATGTTGGTATCTTGGTAGGAATGACAGTACTCTATCGAATTCTATTTTTGGTTATCATCAAGAGCTTTGAGAAGGTGAAGCCTATTTCCTCAGCAACTAATTGTCCCCAAGCAAACTTTCGGTTCACCAAAGTGACAAGAAGCAGTGAGATTGATTAGTTTGCTTTGTTTGTAATCCAAGGCACATCACATTAAGATTTCCAGAACTGGGGTGTGGCAATATATGTTATGTACTAAGCGTATTAATATTACCAACAAATCTAAAGTTTACAAAATGATGGAATTCTATGAATTAAAATTATATTATATATGAGATATGTACATTCTTATTTGTGATGCTTGTGCATGTCAAAGTTGATTATGGACTATGTTGTGAGATGAATGTTGAAATTAATAATTGGTGTTGTATGCATCAGAAAGCTATATGTATAAGGTTCAATCGTCATTTTAATCCCACTAAAATATATTTTTAGTTTTTGTCCCTATAAAATTTGTTTTCAATTCAGTCTCTATAATATTGGTTTTCAATTTCAGATCCTGTTGTGGCAAATACAATACCACCGCAGCAAGCCAACATCATTCACTTATGTCAAGTTAGATAAGTCCTGCGAGAGGCATTTCACCTAGATTTATGGTTTAAGAAATTGAAAGAAAGAGTTTTAAAACTTACGGTGTACAGGCGGTGATGGTCGCTTGGAAGTCTTCATTTTCATCCTCTCTGTCCGTGTATTTGTGTTTACGTGGAGATCAAATTGTTCTCTTGACTTTCAAAAGTGTTAGAACTTCGAATCTTGGCCGAACATGTTTGGTCACTACATTAGCATGTGTGTTGGGATAATAATGCCCGGAAGATTGAGTCTATGTTAAGACATTCGCGTGCAAGTATACCGAGTTGTTGTATAAGTAGTAAATCGATAAGACCGGATATGTCTGTCTTAAGAAATTTGAGAAATATTTTTGATAATCAATGCTTGTTGCTATCTTGAACTTTTAAGAATTAATGCAATAAGATATTTGGTTATTTGGTTTAGTGACGGGACAAATTAAATCCATTTATAATTATTTGATGAAATATTTGAATTGGTGAGTATATTTATGCATCAATGAAATGTATTATTTTATTGATTGATATTAATAAAATTTAATAAAAAGAAAGAGATTCATCATTTTTTTTTTGAAAGGAAATAAAAATAAAAAATAAAATCTTATTCAAAGATTCTTTTTGTATTTTTTTCGTTTAAAATAAATGTTTTGACGAAAAAATAAAACGAAGGAAAAGAAATTTTGAATTGCATCAAAAATAAATTTTTGCATTAAAAAGAAAATAACAAAAGTAAAGAAACTGAATAAGAACTTTGCACGTTGATTTTAACAATGGAATGAAAAACGACAAAGTTTAACCTTACTAAGCCCTTGAACCACAAAATATATTTATTCAATTATTATTAATGATAACTCGCAAGAGTGAGTTATTGTCTTACGTTATCTAATTAAGAAATTATTTATTAAATACTTTTAAGTAACTCAAAATAATTATTTAATGCTTTAAAATATAATATTTTACTATAAAATTTGTTGATGACTTGTTTAAGTGTTTCAGGGGTTAAAAATAATTAAAAACAGGAGAAAACACGCAGAGAACTTGTCATTCTTCTCTATCACATCAACTTGCGCGACTTGTCTCTCAGCTCACACGAGTTGACTTAGGTTCCAACCCAAATTTGTTCTTTGTAAACTTAACTCACGCGACTTGCCACTTTGCTCGCACGAGTTGCACATGCTTAGACATCACAATTGCTCTATGAAACATCAACTCACGTGACTTGTTTCCCTGTTCGCGCGAGTTGGCCTTGCTTGCTCTTGAAGATTACTTTTTATAACCTCAATTCGCACGAGTTGCGCCTTTGCTCGCGCGAGTTGGGTTTGTAAGGCTCAAATCCACTAAAAAAGGCTATAAATTGATAGAGCCGCTACCAGCAAAGAATCTTTTTGAACATTGTTGGTTCACACGACATTCAGAGTACGACTTCAAGCTTAAGTGGAGGCGACGCACATGGACTACTCGGCTTCTTTAGAATTTAATTGTCTACGTATCCTCTTTCTTATTATTATTGTGTTGCACTCTCTATTAACATGAACTAATTCTCTCTTTGATTGGGAGAACGATGTAACCCTAATTATTTATAATACAATTCTTGATGTTATTCAGTATATGATTGCGAGTTTATTTCTTATGTGCTTAAAGTTATTTGTTAACTGGCCACTAATAAATTGATCGTAAACCCAGGGAAACTTTGAGAGAAGAAACCTAGGTGGTATTGGAGAAATAACCATTAGTGAGCTAGAGTCCTAAAGATAGGAGTAAACAATAGTGTGGACATAACCTAACAGTTTCACTGGATTCACAAAACATCAACCCTAATTAACTTAGTTTAATTTAAGAGATTAATTAATCGGGTTAGTCCAGGCAGCGTAGGTGATTCTTGGAGGGTCGGTTAAAGGTAGGAATCTGATCCATCTAAGAGTATAATTTGAATAACATAAAAGATAGTATTAAGGTAATTAATGGTGAAATCGGGATCCCGATCATTCTTTTAAAATTTGAATTTTACTTTATTTTAATTCATCATAATTTTCTCTCATAATTCTCATAAAACTCTCAATAATATAATTAATATAAAATTTGATTATTTATCTTCGTTGAATCGACAACCCTGTTATTAAAAATACTTATTACTTGAATATTGTGATATACTTGTCATAGCAAGTGGAGTGCGAGAGGTAGAATTACTACCGCACGCGTCCTACGTGCATCAAGTTTTTAGCGTGTTGTCGAGGATAAGCCAATTAAGTTTTAATTTAATTATATTATCTTTTCTTTGTTTCCCTTTTCTTAATCCTTTTTCCCTTCTTCTTATACCAATATTCAAGGCATCTCATATGTTCTCACCCCTGCATAAGAATTTTTCTTGACTTTTAATTTTTCTGTGATATTCTCACTTGATATGAGAAAATTATTTTGTAGGAAATTACGGAAACACAGAGAGCTTGAGTTTGTCCTTGATCTCAAGATCGAGAGAATAGCTCACGAACTCTCCAGAGCAACTAGAGAAGCCAGACGCTTAATTACCAAAACTTCTAGACACCTTGAATAACCTCAACATGGATTCTAGACCTAGACAACCCGCTCAGTCCATGACCCTTGCTTAGTATTTAAAAAATGATCTGAAGATTGGCTCACCAATAGTCCTACCACCTGGCATCGATTATGGTAAACAGACTCACATAATGAGCTACTTCAGCCAGAACTGTCAATTCCATGGTCTTTCTCATGAAGATGCAGCTGACCATTTGAGGAACTTTTTCGAATGCAACCATGTCATCGGTACTGCGGACTAGGGGATATCTAGGTTAAGGTATTTTCCACACACACTACACGGGGAAGCCAAAACCTGGCTGAATTCACAACCTGTCGGCAGATTCACCACTTGGGACGAATTAGAAACCCAATTTTTACGCAAATTTGTGAATGAAAACAAGAAAAGCAATCTGATTTGTGCCTTGTACACCTTAAAGATGGAGGATGATGAGAACTTTGCACAAGCCTGACACAGATTCAAGACTCTCCAAACCAAGTGTCCAACACATGACATAGATGTTTACATACCGGTACAACTATTTCTCCAAGGGCTAACTGCAAAAGAACAAGAAAACATTGACTTAGCAGCTAGAGGAAACCTAGCAGAATTAAAATCACCAGAGGCATGTGTAGAACTATTTGAATTGATGGAACACTCCTCATACCCTGGCACTAAAAAACACCAGCCAAAAGACGGGTGCACGTGTTAACCACCAATACAACTATTTTAGCTAAATTAGAAGCCTTAACCATCAACCAATGACGCTTGGAGAGGCAAATTTCAGCCAATGCAACACCCACAAACATTGCACCTCCACCACAACCTTATCCAAAAATTTGTACTCTATGTGGAGGTAATCATCTAACTGGTGCTTGTATTAATATTAATGAAAGTGCTAATTTTGTAGGGCAACAACAATAACTTTAGGAACTCCAACTATAGGAACCACCCTAGTTTCTCATGGAAGGACAACTTAGATTCCCAAAGGCTGCCATACCAACCACGTCAAGAGAAGAAATCAGACAAAGACATATTGGTAAAGCAACTAGCCAAAAGCCAAAAGACTATATCTGAATCTCACCAAATATTCATGGAAGAGGTGAGAAACAAGTTCACTCAAAATGATACTTTACTAAGAAACCAAGAAGTTGTTGTCCTAAATGTAGAGCTTCAAGTAGGCCAACTTTCCCAAAAGCTCTCAATCTGCAACCAAAGAGCACTTCCAGCGGGTACCACTCCTAACCCTCATGAGCAAGTTAAAGCAATTACTTGAGAACTAGGAAAAAACTTTATGGACCTTCCACAGAAATTCCAGATTCAAATCAAGAGGAATAATAGTAAGAAGAAACCATTCAGAAAGCCGAAAACTACACCATACCTCAAAGGCGTGGGGAGAAAGGCAAAGCCATCCAACACAAAACACACCTACTAAAAGTCCAATTTCTTACATACCCCTATACCTTTTTCGAACAGAATCAAAAGGGGTAAGAAAGACTCTCAAGAGAAAAAATATGTCAAATTTCTAAAGTCTTTAAGAAGCTGGACCTAAATATACCCCTCTTGGAAGTTTTGCAACAAATGACAGCCAACTTACTCAAAATTCATATAGGAACTATGCACCAAGAAAAGAAAATTGTCTGTGTTAGATCAAGATAATTAACGTCTCAAGTTTTGAATAATTACAGAACAGACAAAACATATCAAACTGAAGCATTGCAAGTTAAAGTCGACTAAACAAGCCACAGACGGAAGATGACTCCTCAAACAATATTCTTCATCAAGTCATTTGTCTGTCCCAAAGTCATTTCATCAGGCGAAAGATAAGACAATACATCTTCAGACGAAGCTTAAAGGCATTTCTTAAGACTGAAGAATGTGAAGTGCATCGTCTATCAAGGAAGTGCAGCTCAGACGGAGTAAAACGCGCCAACTTCAAAATCCAGTTGTTACTCTCAAGTGTTTCCAAGATCAGTATGGGGATTCGAGATAACCTCTTCAACACGAAAATACAACACCCTTTTTAATGTGATCTCTGTACAAGTTAGAAAAAGGTTTTGAGCGTCACCTAATCCGCTGTGCAAGACATCATTTCACTGATTGCATCTGACACCTTTTGAAGACTTTGCTTGGAAAGCTCAACGACATTCTTCATGCCTCTAACGGATCTTTGAAGACTTGCCTATATAAGGACTTCACTTGCTCAAGATCAAGTTGGCGAATACGCTATAATCTTTATCATTCTGTGATTTCACTCACTTGCTATTTGAACTTCATTGTATATCCCTCTCTACGAAAAAGAACTCTTTTCTTTGAAAAACTCTTTTAAATCCACTTGTGTGGTGTTTTAGCCTAACGAGGCTGTGTTCTCAAAGAATACCTTGTTTTAGCCTGAGGAGGCTGTGTTCTCAAAGAATACCTTGTTTTAGTCTGAGGAAGCTAGGATTCAAAGAATACCTTATTGTTTAGCCTAGGAAGGTTGTGGCCAAAGAATATCTTGTAATAGACAGAAGTGGCTGGGTTCAAACAATACTTGTAACCATTTCACGATTGGTAGTTAAAACTCAGTAGTTGCTGAGTAACTGGACGTAGTCTTGAATAGAAAAACCAGTATAAAAATATTTGTGTTATTCGTTATTGTTTATTAACTAACGGGAATAAAAATATTCAAATGTCTATTCTTAAAATCAACATTTAAAGTTTAGCAAAGTTTCGTTTGATTGTTATTTAAACCAACAGACGAAAGGATTAAATTTTTAATTAACACAATTCAACCCCTTCTTGTGTTTTATCTTTTACAGCCTGTAACCGAAGTGATAGTCTTAAATGAGGAGTGCAGTGCCATATTAACTAACAAGCAACCACCAAAGAAGAAAGATCCATCCTGTTTAACTATTCAATGCCACATAGGGAAGAAATTCTTCCAAAAAACTTTGTTGAATCTTGATGCAAGCATGTCCTTATCTATTTTTCGAAAATTGGGGGTGAGAGATTTGAAGCCAACACAAGTGTCACTGCAACTAGCCGATCGATCACTTGCATTCCCAAGAGGCATACTAGAAGATATTCTAGTAAAAGTAGACAAGTTGTACAACCGATTTTATAGTTCTTGATATAGAGGAAGACCGGGAAGTACCATTGATCTTGAGAAGACATTTCCTAGCAACTACAAGAGCACTTATTGATGTAACCAAAGGAGAACTAACATTGAGAGTTGTAAAAGATAGAAAATAAGAAGGGGGGTTGAATTGTGTTATATATAAAAATTTTCCCTTTCGTCTGTGGGTTTAAATATGTTCAGACGAAGTATTACTTAATCTTCAAGGATTGTTTTTAAGTAAGATACGTTATAGCTTGATTATCTCCGTTAGTCAAACACTTAAGAAGATAAGTACACAACTATTTTTATACTGGTTCGTCTATACAAGACTACGTCCAATTACCCAGCAACCATTGAGTTTTCACTACTAACCGTGAAATTGTTACAAGTATTATTTGCACCCAGCCACTTCTGGCTATAACAAGATATTCTTTGAACACAGCCTTCGCAGGCTAAACAACAAAGGTATTCTTTGAACAACTAGCCTCCTCAGGGTAAACTACCACATAAGTGGATTTTAAAAAGATGTTTTAAAATCAGAAAGATTCCTCTTCGCAGAGAGGGTTTTACAATGAAGTACAATTAGATGTATTGAGCGAAATCACAGAAGATAGAATAATAGAAGCGTTTTCTCCAACTGAATTCTGATGAAGTGAAGTCTTTAAATAGGCACCATCTTCAGATAACCGTTAGACACATGAGAATGCCGTTGAATATTTTCTTGAGAGATTTCCAAAAGGTGTCAGATAGTACTTGAGTGATTGATGGCGTGTGCAGCGGATTTAGATTGCGTGCGCAGTACCTTTTCTGACTTGTACAGAGACTTTGATAAAAAGGTGAAGACCTTTTTGAGTTGCATGTGTAAGCACGAATTCCTATACTGATCTTGGATGCTTCTAATGAGTACTTCTTAAGATTTGAAATCTTGGCGCGAGTGACTTAAACTTTGCTTCACTTCTTGGACAGACAATATACTTCTTCAGTCTTTAAAAGGTTTCGTCTTATCCTATCGTCTGATGACTTTGACTTGAGACAGACGAATGACTTCAGTCTGAGGAGTCATCTTTCATCTGTGCTTGTTTCGTCTGACTTGCTCGCTGATGTTCCATCTGAGAAAGTTTCGTCTGTCTTGTAGAAATCAAAATCTTAGATGTATTAATCATCTTGATCTAACAAGAGTCCTAGGTCAGTAAGTAGTCTTCAATGTCTTTGAAGAAACCAAGCAACTGATGGACTATGACACTTGCAAAGTGGTTGAATCCTTAGACCACATCAAACTTGCATCTAACATTTGAGGTAAGAATCACAAACCTGAATTTGAATTTAATTCTAACCATAATATTGCAAGTTTGTCAGTTCTTGATGTGAGAGAACTGCCTACACACCTTGCTTCCTCATCCAAAGAGAACCACAATGCAAATCTAGGTATTAATCATGGAACATCTAAAAAAATGGTAAAGGTATTGCGGGATTATGATTCGGAAATTGGTTTGCACAACTGTGACCGCAAAGGTATTCATCCTTCTTGTCCTATTTCTGCAAATTCTATGAAGGATGAACATTGAATTTCAAGTGCAGCAAAACACAAGAGCAACTCCAAACATGGAGAAAACCATTGACATTGGACAACACATGAATCCACTTGATGATGGAGATCCTACTGAGCTCAAGATCTCCATCCCACTGTGCAATCCAATCTGAAACAGAGTCCAGTCCAACTTAGGGACTTTAAAGCAAGGTGCTAATTGGGAAACAACCCAAAATCTCAAACACTTTTTTTTTAATTGTTCCTTTTATTTTATTTTATTTTGTTTTATGCAACTAACTAATTCTTTAGTGTGAATAGGTAGTCCTAAACACATATGCAACAATCAAAAAAGAACACTCATAAGGTACACATCATAAATCCTCAAAATCCACTAAGTTAGAAACACTTAGAAAGAAACTCGCACGAGCTTAGCCAACTCATGTGAGTTCACACTTAAATGTCTTAAAAATTTCTCTCTACTAAGTCAATTTGTGAGAGTTTCCTCTTAACTCGCACGAGCTGGCCTTACAGAGAAGAATTCATTATTCTCTGTCCAATGAACTCGCACGAGTTGAGTTTCACTCAAATCCAACTCGTGCGAGTTGAGCACGATACTCAGAAAAGGAGGGAAATGTTTAAAATTAAAAATGTGGGAAAGGGAAAAGACAATTACATTTGATAGTTTCATTCAGAACCCTCTTCCCCTTTCTGCATTATTTTGTCTGAACTCACAGAAACCCTAAACTTAACCTTCACTTTTTGTTCACCACTCGACTATTCAAGGTATGTAACAAAGAGCTTTAATCTTAATATTGGTTCCTGCATTATCGTTCATTGTGTTGCTTTGCTATTTTAAGTTCCTTGAGTGCTCGAACATATTTCACATGAGATAAACTGCTAGGGTTAGTTTTTCTTGATTAAAATTGAATGCTACATGTGTGTTTTAACTTGTTTTACGTGAAAAACATGCTGCATTATGAGTTTGGTTGAAAAATCATGTTCTGGACTTGAATCAAGCTTAACTCGCGTGAGTTGCGGACGAAGCTCGCGCGACTTGGATGAAAACCTTTGAACATCTTTTAAACTTTAGAAGCCAACTCGCGCGACTTCCAGGACAAGCTCATGCAAGTTGGATGGAATTCTTTGAAAATTATTCTATGTTCTGAAGCCTAACTCGCGCGACTTCCAACATAGACTCTGCTACTTCATTTCGCATGAGACGTGCTTCCAGTGGGAGTTCCATTGTTTCTGCCACCTCATCTCACACAAAATACCACATAACTCGCGTGAAATGAGGTCATAATGTGGCCAGTTTATGACCTAATAAAAGGGGGATCCCATAAGAGAACCATCATTCTGGAGCTTATGAAAACAAAGATCTGGAGCTTCTAAAAACAAAGATCTAGAGAGAGGAAAAAAGAGACAGAGAAACCACATAGAGAAGTTATTCAAAGGACATTGATCATTGATCTCTTACCTTGGAAGCCAATCTTCTATGTATTATTCTTCTTCTTTCATTCTTTTCTTATTGAGTTGTTGATCATCATGAACTAAATCCCAATTTGATTAGGAGAACAATGTAACCCTATGTTATTTTAATTCTAATTCTAATGTTATTCAATTTATATGATTGAGAGTTATTCTTCTGATCGTGATATTTTTCATTAATTGACAACTAATAACTTGAATCTAAACCCAAGGGAACTTTAAGAAAATAAACTTAGGTGGTATTGGGTAAATTACCGTCACTTAGCTAGTTACACCTAAGAGATAAGGATAAAAGGTGATATGAATATGTAACCTCACAGTTTACGTAGGATTTATAGAATATGAACTCTAAATGACTTAGTTTAATTTTAAGAGATTGATCAATCAGGTTAATTTTAGAAGGCATATTCGATCTTGAGAGGGATGAATATGAGGGTAGGAATCCAATTAAATATATTGCATAATAAAGGAAGGGGTTTGGGGAAAATAACCGTGAAATCGGAATCTTAATAACTTTTATTAATTTGAATTCAAACCCCGAAATTTACATTTAGTTTATCTTAATCGAAAATTTGAAATCACTTACGATAGTAAAACAATTAACACAATTCAATCTAGCTATCCTCATGGGAATGATAAGTTTAGTCTTTGGATTCGTACTTGTTACTTAACAACATGGTATACTTGTTGTATTTGTGTGAGAGTATACACCCACTCTCCCACCACATCAATATCCGATAATTGCTACTTCTTACATTAAAGTTAGTTTAGTATCACCAAACCCCGAAAATAGAGGAGCTAACAACTCATAACTATGAGAAGTAAAAAAACGTAGAAAAAATTGAAAGAAATCAACATGAAGAGAGCTTGGGAGATCTATGAGGTATTTTCTATGCCTTAATTTTAAGTGTTTGCACAAAATTCCTTCTTATGGGACCCCTAAAATTCGTTTATAAAGGTTGTTCTCGCTAGATTTTGAGGTGGTCCGAGCTGAGCTCGGCCCTAAGAAATCCGGCGGCGTGAGGGGTTGGAACCCTCGTTGATGTGTGAGTGACTTAGGTTTTATTTCGTGTGTCATTGTCGAATCCTCTATTAGTATTTATAGGGATCGTAGTTAGGGTTCCATATTCGTGGATTTCAGGGGGAAGATATCTTCAGGCCCAAAAATCCCGAGAAATCAGGTCCAAGATTCATGTCCATATTTGTCCAGATTTGTTCTGCTTATGTTGAGCTCAGCCCGGTCAGTGGGGTGAGCCCTGGTCCAGTGGATGAGCTTGGCGCTCATCCCCTGCCCGGTACATCAGCCCCCCGAGCTCGGGCCAAATGATTGATTGGCATTGAGTTAAGTCACGAGGTCGGCCATCCGGGGTATAATGGCGGGAGGCGTTCGCAACGGTTGTTATTCCTCCATTTTAAATTTAAATTTAATAATTAATTTTGTTATTTTTGATTGGGCCCTGCTGTGATTGGGTCGTCGAATGGGCCTGACCGTTACCTTTGGCTGGTAACGGCTCTTTGCCTTCTTTACGCGTTCCCCCTTTCATTTCTTCATTCTTCATCTTCTCCCTTCTTGCATTTGCACTTTCCTCTCTTTGCGTCGCTTTCCTTCTGCTCTAGGGCTTGCGCTCTCGTACTTGGAGTCTTCTTTGTTCCCCCTGTTGAACTATTATTTGGTTCACACTACGGCAAGTGTACCGGTCGTTTACAAGTTTAGAAAGATGAGAAAAGGTTGTCGAACCACAGAGACTGAATTGTTGAATTATCGAATGTTTAACATGCTTTGCTATTAGGACGAACCGATGAATGAATCATTTGTGTAAAACTAAGCGACTATGTAAGAGTAAACAGTAAACTATAAAGCATATAAAGAAAGCAAGTAAGTGTTTAAGTTTCTAAACAGAATAATGAAGGAGGTTAGGGAATAGGTTCATTCAATTCCTTCCTTCAAGTAACTATTTCCTATGTTAATTCAACAGAAATCATTCAATTGGAGATAGAATTTGTGATACCATAGACTAATCCTATTCCTAGGTCTTTAGTCCCTTTGAATGACTAATATAATCCCTAATCCCTTAGGTGAAAACATAAGTGCATTCAAGAAGCGAAACAGATAAATTCCTAACATCTCATAGCATACAAGTTCAATCCCTAGACTCATGCATAGCTATAATGATATCAATCTTCCAATTGCATAATTGAAACGAGATACAAACACTCGAGGAACAGTTCAATCCAGTCCAAACATTAATATCCCTATCTCTATTTGAACTTCATGAATTAACCTCAAGAATTAGCAATAAGTAGGAAGAGATCAATCAATTAAAAGAAATTACAATTGAATTAACATGAGAAAGTCATTACAAGAAGTCTGAAATCAAAATCCCCAATCCCTAACCTAAAGATCTAGCCTAGCATGGAAATGAGAAAAGAAGAACGAGAAAAAGAATTCAAACACAAGATTGACTCCATGAATGCTTGGATCTTGCTTCCACAAGCTCCCAAGCTCAGAATCTTCAAGGTTTGATGGAGGAGGATGGAGAATGAAGGTGGAGAAGAGAGAAAATACACGAAGCGTACAGAGGAAGAAAACAGAAAACTGAATTATGAACTTCTCTCCTTGATTTCGCGCCCAAGGATTCCTTTTATAGCAGAGAAACGCGCCCCCACTTAAGAGAATCACGCCTAGGCGCATTTGTCCAGAGAAAGGGGTTGTCCCGCGCCCCCATTCGCGCCTAGGCGCGCCCTTGCGCCCTTGGATGCTCCTCAAATGCGCCTAGGCTCGTTTGGACAGAGAGGAGGTGTTGATTTGCGCCTTAGCTCGCGCCTAGGCGCGTTTTGACAGCAAAGAAGTCCAATTTGCGCCTCAGCTTGCGCCTAGGCGCGTTTTGACAGCACATGAATAGTGATTTCTTGATTTGAGCTTCAATTCCACTTCTTCTTGATGGCTAGCACCCCCAAGTCTTCATCTTAAGTTCATGGGCTTTCCTTCCAAGCTTCTTTCTTCAATCAACCTACAATGAACCTAGAAATTAACCAAAGAAGGATTAAAATGACTTAAAAACACAAGAAAAACTTATAAAACTAACAAAACACTAAATCAAGAACTAACACTAAACAAATATGGTATTTTCATTGTTTTATTGTCTAAACTATAACTAAACCTATTAAAATTGGATGAAAATGGACTTAAAACACCTAGGAAAACATGTATAATCTAACACTTATCACAACCCCAAACTTAAAGGTTTGCTTGTCCTCAAGCAAACATAAATTCCATCATTACAAGGGTCAATAAACATGGTATAGCATTTATCTCAACAGCCACTGAAAATGCATTATACAATTCTTAACTCCTTAAGCCAACTCAATTTATCTATGAAAGTTGAACATGAGCTCAAAACATTCTCAAGAATTGCACAATTCATCAAGCATAAGCAATCAACTCTAGATTGGCGTGAAAAAAAATGTACTTTAGCAACATCAAACAGTTCTCACAAGTCAAGTGTTTACACTCAATCTCTCAAGTGTTTGGGCTTGTGTTTTCTCTCAATGTTACTAATCAGAAAGTATGTTACCATAGGCTTGCAATGACTCTAAAAATCTCCACTGCCTTCAAGTAGAAATTGTACACTCAAAAGGTCTTTTCAGGGTTGTAATGGGGCTTAGGTAAAGGTGGGTTAAAAGAAAAGGTAACTGGCTAAATATCCACAAGAACTTAAAGAGTAAAAGGTACAACCTATATGATATGCATGAACTAATAATGGACAGAAGAACAATTAGAAACAGAACAAAGACTAACAACTCATGAGACCATTTTATTTTCTTTTCTGCCTTTTTTCTTTTGCTTTTAGTTTGCATTTTCTTCTGCTTCTTTTTCTTTCTTTTGCTTTCTTATAGCTTTTGCTATTTTCTTTTCTTCTAACTTTTGCTTTCTTTTTCTTTTCTAAACATCCTTTGTTGTAGCTTTTGTCATTTTATTCTTTTCTTCTTCCTTTTTCTCTCTTTTCAATTTCTTGTTTTCTCTTTATTTTTGCACTTTGCTTTTCTTAAGTGGTCTCACTAATTGCCAACACATGAAGAAAAATAAAAATTTTGCATGGTATGCATGAAAAAGAGAGAATGCAAAAAATGCACTATATACAACTATCTATTATTTACAAAAATTTCACCAATATCCAACTTACACACCCAATATAAGGTGACCCAACAACCCCAAACTTAGGAATTTGACTTGTCCTCAAGTCAACAGCTACACATGCACCCCAAAATTTCAACCCCAAACTTAATCTTGAACTTATCCTCTAAGTAAAGAAACCAATACTCTTAAAGTTCTAGTGATAGGACCATTGGTTTTTCACTTATTTAGGCTTGTAATGAGCTTAAATATCCAAGAAAGAAAGGGTTAATTCAGGCTCAAAGGGGTTAGCAATGGATAATGTTAAGGTTAAGGCCATTTTTTTGGCTCAAGGCTACAAGAAGAAAAACTGCCTTTATCATTTGTGTCCAATTCTAATTGTATGCAATTTTGATCAAGAGTTAAAGCAAGTTCTAGAACAACACTTCCGATAGTAAACACTCAAGAATGAATTATGTTGGAGGCCCAATTGACTATCCAGGTTTACTCATTGCCTAACATTGCTAAATTCATTGATCATGTCACAACCTAGAAAATTGGCATGCTAGAATTCTCATACAACATCTCTTCAAACATTTGAGAAGCATGCAACTTTGACATAGAACCTTAAGCTGAACCTAAGTGCCAAAATGTGCATAATTTATTTTACTGAACTACAGAGACAATGTTATATCAATGCAATTAACCTTCATAATATGGTGCAACAAAATAGGGGGGTGTACTCTAAACAATCATCAATGAACAAGTAGAACAAAAGAGTATAAGAACACTCCCTGTTGAAGACTAGCCATGATACTCAGAGGGTCTGCACCAAGTGCCAATTTCCATGTTTTTCCAACGATTTTGCATTTAAAATTTACAATGAAAACATGAACTAAAATTTCACAATGGTCAAAATGAACTAACATGAAAGTCAATTAACAGTAAAATAACAGTAAAATGGTCTATTGAACGAAATGAAAAACTAGAAAGATGGAGATGGAGAAATCAACTCAAAATTACTTGCAATGTGAAGTGATGGAGTTGAGAATTGATTGAGAGTGGGATTGCTCTCTTGGGAATTCATAAGCACTAGGTGGGAAGAAGAATGGAATGGTTGCGCCTCTTGTTTGTGCCTTGGCGCAAGCTCGCGCCATCCTTTATGCCTTGGTGCAGTGAAACACGCCACCCTCTTAAGCAAAACGCGCCTAGGCGCGTCTTTCCAGCAAGCATGCGAAAAACGCGCCCCCTTCCTTCTTCCTTCTCAAGCGCGCGCGGCGTCTCTCCAGCAAGCAAAGGGAGACCACGCCATGCTCTTGCGCCAGGGCGCGTTATTTTTCGCCATTCTTCACCCAATTCTTGCGCTGCAGCGCAAATTTCCAGAGGGCACCCATAGAACTGCGCCCCCTAACGCGCCAGGGCGCAAAACTTGCGCCATTCTTGCCCTGTTTTGTGCCATGGCGCAATTCACTGTCATAAGAGGTCAACATGCATGCTTCCGCTTCACTTTGATTCAACTTGTGCAAACACTTTGGCCATTTTATGTTGAGGTTGTGTATCCTATGCACAAGGATCATATCTAAAATGAACATGCATTGAATCCTCAAATTCTCCCACTAATGATATTGTTCCTCACCCTTCTCCTATTTTCTATCAACTCAAGACATTGTGATTTCACTAGTTATTCCTATGACTACTGTTTACCACAAGGATCAAACTTATTATACCACATCATGTATTTACATTCCTATCTACTCTTCAAATTCTGCTTCATTTATTTTTGCTTTTTTAATTTTTAAAAGGTTAACAAGCATATTCATAACAAGAAGTTACATAAACTTCTCTTGATTAGATGGGTTGCCTCCCACCAAGCGCTTCTTTAATGTCATTAGCTTGACATTTACAGAAGATGGATAGACAGGGAATGAATGAAAATAGAACGGAAAAGAGTTGAGGGAGAAAAGAAAACTCCCTCGGCCGCTCAAAGCAGCAAGGTGGGTGCAAGTGATACCAACTCTTGCTCTATGGTTGTTCAATGGTGCTTCTTGATAATCAGAATGCCGTTGCCCATTCACCATGAATCTGCCCTTGGTACCTACCAGAACAAACATCCACCAGGATCAAATATCATCCAATCATCTACAACTATATGTAAATCATTATTGATTAGTGTAAATGATTGATGGTGCAGAGATGTTCTATGATTAGTGTATGGTGGTGGTAAGAAAAATTTGAATGCCATAATCATAATTTTCCATTTGTTCATTTTAATCTTGGCATCCAATTTGAACAATTTAAATGTTTCACTTAATCTAAAGCACAAATTAAAGCATATGGAATATCGAACATCAGTATCAACAACACCATTTAAAAGAGAGAGTAAAGGGTTAGAGCGTTTCAAAGTATCAAGGTCATCCTCTACTCCATCTACAATGTGTGTAGACATTGGTTCGCCAATAAGTGTAGGAATTTGCATTTGGACCTCCATTGATGACTTCTCTAATGACCTACAAAAGTATGCAACATCATAAGAGCAAAAGGCATTAGGAACAACTAAGAGGTCTAAATTATCAAACTCAATTATAGTCCATGCTTTAATTCCATAAGTATCTAAAGTGAAACAATTAGTGTTGTTCATATTTTTGCAAGGAGAAAGAGTATGAAATGGTAAAGAAATCTTCCCTAGTGGTTGTTTTGATTCCTTGGGTGCTTCATCCTCTTCACAGTATGAGCTCCAAGGAAACTTGATGGATAATTCTCCACTAGGTACTAAGACATGAAGAAGACATGAAACAACTTGCATTTCTTCTTTAGAAATTACTCCTACATCACATATAAAATGAGAATCAGTATAAACAGAGGAAGGATTAGCAAAAGCAATTAAATCACCAATTGTTTCCTTCTCTTGTCTATCCGTGACTCTTCTTTCTTCTATGTCTTGTTCTTTCAATTCTGGATCTTGCAACTCTTTATCTTTACATGCGACCTCCACTGCATCTCCTTTCATTTCTACAGTTTCCTTTCCCAACACCTTACCACTCCTTGTGGTAATAGCTTTGCACTGCTCCATTGGATTCACAATAGTATCACTTGGCAGATTTCCTTGATTTCTTTCAGAGATTTGCTTGGAAAGCTGGCCAATCTGTGATTCCATATTCCTAATAAAAGTTTCTTGATTTGTGAACATAGATTCAGTCCTTTGCATAAAGGACATGAACATGTTTTCTAAAGTTGAAGATCCTTCTCTAGGAACAGGATTCATGTTAGAGCTTGCTGGAGCATTTCTAGGTTGGTTGGTTGGGAATTTAGAATGGTTTGGGTTGAAAGGTAGATTAGGTGGTTGATTTTGGGTGAAATGTTGGTTAGATGGAGAAATCTGGTTTTGGTATTGATTGAAATTTTGGTTATATGGCATGTTTGGATTGAAAGGTGGTCTAGGATTGAAGGTTTGTTTGAAATTCTGGTCATATGAGGAAAAGTTAGGTTGCAGGAAATTATTGCTCCTATATGACAGATGTGGATGGTTTCTTTGGTGAGGATTATAAGTGTTTGTGTTGGAATAGGTATTACCTTGAGGATTTCCCATGTAATTCATTTGAGTTTGCTCCTCAATGTTCATACCTGAGCCATCACAATACTCTGCTTGATGTCCTCCTCCACAGTAATCACAGATGACTGGAGGTGCGATACTGTATCCACAGCCCATGGCATTAGGAGTGTACAACTCCTCAAGTGTCATGCGCCTTGTATTATCCATATTTTCTGTTGTGGCCTCTTTATTTTCTTTATTTGCTTTCAAGTTCCTCCAGCAAAATCTTTCAATTTCTGGTTCAAACAAAAGATCAGTTTCCTTGGCTTTTCGCATAAACCACAAATCAAAGACAAACAGTGGATACTGAAAACAGAATGAAAATTATGAAAATAAACAATGGAAAACAGAACAAAAACAGTATGAGTATTAACAAACAACTAAAAAAAATAAAAATGTGTCCTAAGTAGCAAGCACATCAAGACTATCGATATTCAATCAATAGTCCCCGGCAACGGCGCCATAAACTTGTTGAACTATTATTTGGTTCACAATACGGCAAGTGTACCGGTCGTTTACAAGTTTAGAAAGATGAGAAAAGGTTGTCGAACCACAGAGACTGAATTGTTGAATTATCAAATGCTTAACATGCGTTGCTATTAGGACGAACCGATGAATGAATCATTTGTGTAAAACTAAGCGACTATGTAAGAGTAAACAGTAAACTATAAAGCATATAAAGAAAGCAAGTAAGTGTTTAAGTTTCTAAACAGAATAATGAAGGAGGTTAGGGAATAGGTTCATTCAATTCCTTCCTTCAAGTAACTATTTCCTATGTTAATTCAACAGAAATCATTCAATTGGAGATAGAATTTGTGATACCGTAGACTAATCCTATTCCTAGGTCTTTAGTCCCTTTGAATGACTAATATAATCCCTAATCCCTTAGGTGAAAACATAAGTGCATTCAAGAAGCAAAACAGATAAATTCCTAACATCTCATAGCATACAAGTTCTATCCCTAGACTCATGCATAGCTATAATGATACACTTCCTCTCCTAATTCAACTATCAATCTTCCAATTGCATAATTGAAATGAGATACAAACACTCGAGGAACAGTTCAATCCAGTCCAAATCTATTTGAACTTCATGAATTAACCTCAAGAATTAGCAATAAGTAGGAAGAGATCAATCAATTAAAAGAAATTACAATTGAATTAACATGAGAAAGTCATTACAAGAAGTCTGAAATCAAAATCCCCAATCCCTAACTTAAAGATCTAGCCTAGCATGGAAATGAGAAAAGAAGAACGAGAAAATGAATTCAAACACAAGATTGACTTCATGAATGCTTGGATCTTGCTTCCACAAGCTCCCAAGCTCAGAATCTTCAAGGTTTGATGGAGGAGGATGGAGAATGAAGGTGGAGAAGAGAGAAAATACACGAAGCGTACAGAGGAAGAAAACAGAAAACTGAATTATGAACTTCTCTCCTTGATTTCGCGCCCAAGGATTCCTTTTATAGCAGAGAAACGCGCCCCCACTTAAGAGAATCGCGCCTAGGTGCATTTGTCCAGAGAAAGGGGTTGTCCCGCTCCCCCATTCGCGCCTAGGCGCGCCCTTGCGCCCTTGGATGCTCCTCAAATGCGCCTAGGCGCGTTTGGACAGAGAGGAGGTGTTGATTTGCGCCCTAGCTCGTGCCTAGGCGCGTTTTGACAACAAAGAAGTCCAATTTGCGCCTCAGCTCGAGCCTAGGCGCGTTTTGACAGCACATGAATAGTGATTTCTTGATTTGAGCTTCAATTCCACTTCTTCTTGATGGCTAGCACCCCCAAGTCTTCATCTTAAGTTCATGGGCTTTCCTTCCAAGCTTCTTTCTTCAATCAACCTACAATGAACCTAGAAATTAACCAAAGAAGGATTAAAATGACTTAAAAACACAAGAAAAACTTATAAAACTAACAAAACACTAAATCAAGAACTAACACTAAACAAATATGGTATTTTCATTGTTTTATTGTCTAAACTATAACTAAACCTATTAAAATTGGATGAAAATGGACTTAAAACACCTAGGAAAACATGTATAATCTAACACTTATCACCCTCGCTCACTGTTGCCTTCGTTCCTCCCGTCCTCTAAAGCTTGGTTCGAGCGTCTCTTCGCTGTCTCGAGTTCGCCATCTTGCTTGCCTCTTCCCCCCGTTTGCTCTTCCTCTATATCCGCATTTCTCCATTCTAGGTATGTCCTCTTCTTCGCCTTCTTCTGCTACTCGTAGCATAGATAGTATGCCCCCTCCCTCTGTCTCGGGCTCTTAGCCCGAATCGATGGAGACTTCTTCTCCCTCCATTGAAGTTTCAACGGGAGAGGCCGATCTCGGATCTGGGCTCTCCTCTACCGCCACCGAGGTCACCCCGGCTGGGGCCGAGGTCCGATCTGTGGGCATCGCCGAGGTCTTTCCATTTGAGACCGAGGTGAGGTGTGTTGACGTCGCTACGGAGGTAGCCGACGGTGGGGGCGCCCTCCCCGGCTCGGTCGAGGAGGAGGTAGCGAGGGAAGCCGAGGAGGCCGATCTCGAAGTCCCTGTCCCTGTCGGGGAGCCCGACTTCTCCTGGCTCCTGGCAGAAGTGTCTAGTCGAGTCTCTTCTTTCAACAATGTAGAGAGTGTCCAAGCCATCCTTGATCAGTACGCCATCCTGAGGGAGGGGTTCGAGGACGTGGTTAGGTTTAGGACTTGTAAGCCTAATCAAAGGGTTCATGCCCGTACCCTTATCTCTGGTTGGTATTGTTGGACTTAAAGCTTGATGATGCTTGAAGCTGCTCAACCTTTAGTGTTTTGCTTTTGATGTTTATGTAATCTTTTGTTTTCCTTAGATAAATTGTAATAAGCTTTTCATTGTATTGATTGTTTAGGATAGGCTTGTGCTTGTGATTGTTCTTGTGTGACAAGTCTTAGGTAAGTAAAGTCATTACTTGTGTTGGAGATTCAAATCATTCATTTCCCTCTTTGTTTTTAAGAAAAAGTTTTTGGTAATTAACTGAGGTAATAGATTACCAGAAACTGGTAACAGATTACCAACTAAGGTAATAGATTACCAGAAAACGGTAATAGATTACCACAGTTTGGTAACAGAGTGGAAATTTGTGATTTTCTCTGTGGTAATCGATTACTGATAAGTGCTAAATTATACATGTTTTCCAAGGTGTTTTCAGTCCATTTCCATCTAATTTCAGTATGTTTAGTCATAGTTTAGACAAGAAAGCAGTAAAAATATCATATTTGTCTAATGTTAGTCTTTGATTTAGTGTTTTGTTAGTTTTATAGGATTTTCGTGTATTTTTAAGTCATTTTATCCATTTTCTTATTAATTGTAGATTGATTGAAGAGAAGATAGAAGCTGGGAAGGAAAGCTCACGAACATGAGACGAACAAATCCCATTGAAGCAAGAAAGTCCGTCCAATTCGTGCAAAAAAATGAAGTGCAAGTGGCAACTCTGTATCGTCTGTGGATGCGACAACAGACGGAACAAGCATCAAGCCTCGGACGCAACTGCATCAGACCAAGAGAGTAGAGCAAACCAAACCTCAAGTTGAGCATCCAAAGCTGTTAAAATGATATCGTCTGTCAAGACGCGCCAGGGCGCACTCATGGGACGCTTCATGCTCTGCTCGCGGCAAAAATACGCGAGGGCGCACTCAGGGGCGCGCTCATGCCACTCTCAATTAGTCAAGCGCGCTCAGGGACGCGTCTCGTGCTTTATGGAAGCTCAAATGAAGGGATTAAGACGCAAGAACTCTTGTTCCATCTGATGGGTTGTTCCGTCTATACTTGATTCATCTGAGTTGTTCATCTATGCTTATTTCATCTGAAGAGCTACTCCGTCTATGCGTGCTTCTTAGGGAGTTACTTCGTCTGTACTAGTAGTCTCCAAGTTACTTCGTCTGTACCAGTATTATCCGAGTTATTTCGTCTGTGCTTAATTCGTCTGAGAGTGTTTCGTCTATGCTTACTTCATCTGAGTTCATATAGACGAAGCCAAGACAGACGATACAAAGTTCACTACAGACGATACCAAAACCAAGACAGACGAAGTAAAGACAGACGATACCAAGACAAAGACAAACGAAGCCAAGACAGACGATTTAAGCCTCGACAGACGAAAGATCTCACAGACGGAAGAACACTTAGAATGCAAGATTGCTCAATTTGTGCACTTCTCGAGACTTGCAGCAAAGTAAATAAAAGTCGTGGTCATCTGTATCGTCTGAGGGAATTAACTGAAGTATTTTCTGAAATAATCAATTGAAGGGTTCATCAGACGGAAGCAATAATTTGCAGTTGCAGTTGCCACGCTGTCAGAATCAAGCAAGTCAATGTATTCAAACTATCACAATGCACCTGGACGTAATTCTAGTAAATGGGAGCACACTTCCTCATCTATAAAAGGATATCTTGGGCGCGAAAACGAAAATGGAGATTAGAAGATCCATAACTAACACTTTTCATAATTCAGTTACTCTGTTTTTCCTTCTTTTGCGAGATTCTCTCGTTTTTCTCTTCTCCACTTTCATTCTCCTTCTCTCTCCATCAACCTTGAGATTCCTGAGTTTGTGAGTTGCGAAAGCATAATCAAGCAATTATGGAGCTTCTCTGGTGTTTGATTTCTGTTTTGTTTCTTTCTTTTCTCATTTCCATGTTAGGCTAAATTCTCAGTTAGGAATGGGGATGTTGATTTTAATTCTTGTAATGAATCTCTTCTTAATTCAAGTGTAATTTCACCGAATTGATTGATCTCTTCCCTGCTTAATGCTTATTCTTGAGATTTAATTCATGAAATTCAAATAGAGATAGAGATATTAATGTTTGACTGAATTGAACTATTTCCTGAGAATTTGTATCTCGTGTCAACTATGAGATCGAGAGATGAATAGTTGAAGAAGGAGAGGAAATGTATCACTATAGTATTGCATGAGTCTAGAGATAGAACTTGCATATTATGAGATGTTGTAACGAATTCATCCGCTTCGTCTTGAATGAATCTCTGTTTTCACCTAAGAGATTAGGGATGATAGTAGGCATTCAAAGGGACTAAGACCTAGAGATAGGATTAGTCTACGGTATCACGAATTCTAGTCTCCAATTGAGTGAGATTTGCTAGATTAACATAGGAAGTAGTTACTTGAGGAAGGAATCAACCGAACCAATTCCTAACCGTATTTCATCATCTTTGAAACTTAAACATTTACTTGCTTCTTTACTTTACAAAGTATTGCTTTATTTTACACAATAGCTTAGTTTTACATAAATCATTCATTCCCTGATTCGTCCTAATAGCAAAGCATGTTGAGCATTTGGTAATTCACAATCAGTCTCTGTGGTTCGACAACCTTTTCTCACTATTTCTAAACTTGTGATGACCGGTACACTTGCCGAAAGATTGACACCTACATACTTTTTAATTAGTCAACAAGTTTATGGCGCCGTTGCCGGGGACTATTGATGAATATTGATAGTCTTAACGAGCTTGCTACTTAGGACATTTTTTTTCTTTTACCTTCTTTTGTTTTCATAGATTTGTTTTCTTTATTTTTAGTTTTCTTAGTTTTCTTTATCTTTTTTGTTTTAATTGCTTTTCTTTTGATTTCTTTGATTTCTTTGATTTCTTTGATTTCGTTTCATTGATTTCTTTGTTTTCTTTTTGTTTTTTATTCTGTTCATATTGTTTCGTCTCGTGGCATTGCATTTGTTTCATTTTTAGTAGTAGAGTTGTTCGTTTTTCGTTCTATAGGTGTCTAGTTCTGTTTTGTTAATTTCTTTTATTCTTTGAATGTTTTATTTTGTTTTGTTTTGTTTTTATTCTTTGAATCGGTTTTGATTTTTACTTAGAATAAGTGCCTTTTCTTTTCTTTTTGTGTTAATAATTGTTTCGTCGACCATTTGAGCTTTTCGTTGTTAATATTAATTTTGTTTCGTCGTGGCGAGACTTGTTTCGTTTTTGTTTTCTATATTTGTTTTGTTTTGTTTTCTAGAGTCGTTCTGTTTCTTATTGATTTCTTTATTTTCTTACTTGTCGCGTCTGATCACACTATAGCTTATTTGTTTCGTCTATACCTATTTCCTTTTATACCCTTTTTGTTTCGCCTGTAACAAATTTTCGTTGTTTCGTCTGTAGTATATGTGTTGCCTCGTGAATACCGGTATTATCTGTTCAATTAGTTTCGTCTGTTCATTGTGTTTTGTTCTGTTTTACATAGTTGTTTGTTTTGTCTTGTTTTCATTAATTTCTTTCATTCTTTGAATTTGTTTCAGTATCTCCTGTCTCCTTTTTGATTTGTGGTTTATGCGAAGAGCTAAGGAAACTGATCTCTTGTTTGAACCAGAAATTGAGAGATTTTGCAGGAGGAACCGGAAAGCAAATAAAGAAAATAAAGAGGCTATTCCAGAAGGAAATATAATAGAAAATATGGATAACAACAACACAAGGCGCATGACATTGGAGGAGTTGTACACTCCTAATGCAATGGGTGTGGATCCGTATTGCACCACCAAATGTTACTGCCAACAATTTTGAAATAAAACCCGCTCGACACAATTAATAAGGCAAGAGCAGTTTGGAGGTTTAGAGGAGGAAGACCCAAATCAGCACATTCATAACTTCCTACAGATTTGTGGTACTATCAGGATGAATGGAGTGCCAGACGATGCAATTCGTCTGAGACTATTTGAATTTTCGCTTAAAGGAGAAGCTAAAATGTGGTTACAGAGTTTTCCTTATGGCTATTTCACTGTTTGGGAGGACTTGGTGAACACTTTCTTAGCTCAATACTTTCCACCAGAGAAATACAACTACTTCAGAGCAGAGATCTCTTGTTTCAAGCAGAAAGATGGAGAGTCCATCAGTGAGGCATGGAGAAGATTCAAATCTTTGCTGAGAAAATGCCCTCACCATGGATTCTCTGATCTTCAGCAAGTCCATATCTTCTATAATGGACTACGGACGCATACAAGACTTCTAGTGGATGCGTCTGCTGGAGGATCACTAAGGAAGAAGGATGCTCAAGAAGCAAGAGTATCATTGAGACCATGGCGTCAAATCGCTATGATGCTCCCAGTGATTTCTACGGTGAGAGAAGAGGAATGATCGAGCTTGGAGCTAATGATGCTTTGTTAGCTCAAAACAAGCTGATGAATCAGAAGATGGACCAAATAATGAAGCAACTTCAAGTGGTCCAGTTGAATGCAATTCAGGCACCTCCTATCGTCTGTGAGTATTGTGGTGGAGGACATCAAATGGAATTTTGTGAAAGTTTAGGGACCAACACCGAGGAACAAGCTCAAGTGAATTATATGGGAAATCCTCAAGGTAACTCCTATGCCAACACAAACAATTATAATCCTCACAATAGAAACCATCCAAATCTGTCATATAGGAATAACAATTATTTGCAACCCACTTCTTCCTCTTATGACCAGAATCACAAACAAACCTTCAACTCTAGACCACCTTTCAATCCAAACATGCCATACAACCAAAACTTCAACCAGCATCAAAATCAAGCATCTTCATCTAACCAGTATTATAATCAAAGCCAGCCACCAAATTTACCTTTCAACCAGACCCAACCTAAATTCCCAACCAACCAGCCAAGAAATGCTCCATCAAGCTCTAACGTGAATCATGCCTCGAGAGAAGGTTCATCCAATCTAGAGAACATGTTCATGTCTTTTATGCAAAGGACTGAATCTATGTTCACAAATCAAGAAGCTTCTATAAGGAACTTAGAATCACAGATTGGTCAGCTCTCCCAACAACTCTCTGAAAGAACTCAAGGAAAGCTGCCAAGTGACACTGTGATAAATCCCAAGGAGCAGTGTAAATCCATTACCACAAGGAGTGGCAAGTTACTGGGAAAGGAAGTTGAAGAAGAACAGAAAGGAGATATGGTGGAAGAAGAAGTCAATACTGCGAAAAACGATAGGCAATCGTCTGTGTCTATAACTCTCAATGAAACGAAAGAATCACCTAGAAAAACAAAGAGACAGATCCTAACAGACGCTGGTCAGACGGAACATATTTCACCCTACTGCAAACTCCCCTATCCGCAAAGGTTAAAGAAGGCCAATGATGACAAGCAGTTTGCTAAGTTCTTCGACATCTTGAAGAGCTTGAGAATTAACATTCCATTTTCTGAAGCACTGCAAAAGATGCCTTCTTATGCTAAATTCATGAAGGAGATTCTGTCTAATAAGAGGATGCTGCTGGATGATGAGACGATAGCCATGACAGAGGAGTGTAGTGCCATCATCCAGAGGAAGCTACCTCAGAAATTGAGAGACAGAGGCCCCTTCACCATTCCTTGCTCCATAGGAGAAGTTTCAGTAGGTAAAGCTTTAATAGATCTAGGAGCCAGTATAAATTTAATGCCTCTTTCTGTGCTGCAGCAATTGAATATAAAGGACATGGACATCCAACCCACCATGATGACGCTGCAACTGGCAGACCGCTCCACCAAACGTCCATATGGAGTAGTGGAGGACCTTTTGGTAAAGGTGGACAAGTTCGTGTTCCCTGCTGACTTTGTAGTGCTGGACATGGAAGCTGACAAGGAAGTTGCAATCATCTTGGGAAGACCATTCTTAGCAACTGGCAGAGTCTTGATAGATGTAGCACAAGGTGAACTCATCTTGAGAGTATATGAAGAAAAGGTATCATTTAACATATTTGATGCCATGAAATTTCCGTCTGATAAGTCACAGTGTATGAGTGTTGATGCGTTGGAACCAATAATAGAAAATGCTGAGATTGTTAACTTCGCAACAGAGGAGGAAAATTTTGATTCCCCCAGTTTTGAAAATGAAAACCAAGAAGTTGAGAATTTCATAGCTGCACTGGAGACCAACACATCAACACCATCATGCGTTGAGCCATCAGACGAAGCATCAGACGGAACATCTACTATGGCAGACGCAACAGAGACTGTACCCAAGAGTGAACTTAAGCAACTTCCTTCTCATCTTAGGTATGCTTTTCTTGAAAAGAATGACACCTTCCCGGTGATCATTAGCAATTCTTTGAATGAAAAGGAAGAGAATAAGTTGCTTAAAGTTCTGAGAGAATATAAGTCTGCTATTGGGTGGCAGATTTCTGATTTGAAAGGTATAAGTCCCTCATTTTGTATGCACAAAATCCTGCTTGAGGACAATTTCAAACCTGTGATACAACCTCAAAGGCGTTTAAATCCGATCATGACGGAGGTTGTACACAAAGAAGTCCTCAAACTACTTGATGCTGGAATTATTTATCCTATTTCGGATAGCTCATGGGTGAGTCCAAGTGCAAGTAGTTCCCAAGAAAGGGGGCATGATTTGTAATTACAAATGAGAGAAATGAGCTAATCCCCACCGTAACGTGGATCGGGTGGAGGATGTGTATAGATTACAGACGGTTGAATGAATCAACAAGGAAAGATCATTTTCCTTTACCTTTTATGGACCAAATGCTTGAAAGGCTAGCTGGTCATGCTTATTATTGTTTTCTAGATGGCTACTCTGGTTATAACCAGATTGTAGTAGACCCTAAGGACCAAGAAAAAACTGCTTTCACTTGTCCTTATGGGGTCTTTGCGTCTGAACGAATGCCATTCGGATTATGTAATGCACCAGCTACCTTTCAAAGATGCATGATGGCCATATTTGGGGACATGGTTGAAAAGTTTATTGAAATTTTTATGGATGATTTTTCAGTCTTTGGGTCCACCTTCGAAAACTGTTTAGAAAATCTGACTTGTGTACTCAGACGATGCCAAGAAACTAATCTTGTTTTGAACTGGGAAAAATGCCATTTCATGGTGAAAGAAGGTATCGTCTTAGGACACAAAATATCGTTAAAGGTATAGAAGTGGACAAAGCAAAAATCGAAGTGATAGAGAAGCTGCCTCCCAAAGGTGAATGTGAAAGGAGTGAGAAGTTTCTTGGGTCACGCCGGTTTTACAGACGATTCATCCAGGATTTTTCAAAAATCTCAAAACCATTGTGTGACCTGTTGGTGAAGGAAGTGACCTTCAATTTTGATGAAAACTGTCTAAGAGCCTTTGAGACTTTAAAAGAAAAGTTGATAACAGCTCCTATCATCACTGCTCCAGATTGGAGCTTACCTTTTGAAATTATGTGTGATGCTAGCGATTATGCAATAGGAGCTGTACTAGGACAGAGGAAGGAAAAACTTGTAAGAGTAATATACTATGCTAGCAGAGTGCTGGACAGTGCTCAAGTTAATTACTCAACTACAGAAAAGGAACTGTTAGCCATAGTATTTGCTCTGAACAAGTTCCGTCCGTACCTCATTGGCTCAAAAATAATAGTGTACACAGACCATGCGGCCTTGAAGTACCTTCTGATGAAACATGAGAGTAAACCAAGACTAATTCGCTGGGTTCTCCTCCTACAAGAGTTTGACATTGAAATTAGAGATAAAAAGGGGAGAGAGAACCTAGTTGCGGATCACCTTTCAAGGTTAAATCATGCTGAAATAGAAGGTACTGATATCCCTATTTCTGAAACCTTCCCAGACGAAACACTCTTTGCCATTTCTAATGCTCCTTGGTTCAGCGATATCGCGAACTTTAAGGTTTCCAATTATATTCCACCTGGCTTGTCTCATCAACAAAGAAAGAAACTGTTTTCTGATGCTAAATATTATGTTTGGGATGAGCCATTTTGTTCAAGTGGGGTGTAGATGGACTCCTTAGGAGATGCATCCCTGAGGAAGAGGTTAACTCTGTTCTGTGGCACTGTCATAATTCCCCTAGTGGAGGTCATTTTAATGGGGAAAGGACAGCCAAAAAGGTTTTGCAGAGTGGATTGTATTGGCCATCTATTTTTAAAGATGCAAAAGCCTTTGTGCAGAGCTGTGACAGATGTCAAAGAACTGGAAATATTTCTAGAAGAGACGAAGGACCCTTGAACAACATTTTAGAGATAGAGGTCTTCGATGTGTGGGGAATGGATTTCATGGGACCATTTCTTCCATCATTTTCCCACACATACATCCTAGTAGCTGTTGATTATGTGTCTAAGTGGGTGGAGGCTATTTCTGCTCAGACAAATGACTCTAGGATAGTAGACGCTTTCATCCATAGGAACATTTTTTCCAGGTTTGGGGTCCCTAGAGCTTTCATTACTGATGGTGGAAGCCATTTCTGCAATAAACATTTGGAGAGAGTCCTTAAGAGGTTAGGGGTGAAGCATAAAATTGCAACACCATATCACCCCCAAACCAGTGGGCAAGCAGAGCTAGTGAATAGGGAGATTAAAAAGATTTTAGAAAGAACTGTAAGTCTGTCCCGAAAAGATTGGTCAAAAAGACTAAATGATGCTCTTTGGGCATATAGGACAGCTTATAAGACTCCCATTGGCATGACACCATTTCAAATGGTCTATGGAAAGGCATGCCACTTGCCTGTGGAACAAGAGCATAAGGCATACTGGGCCTTAAAATACCTCAATTCTGACTCTCATGCAGGCAGTGAGAACAGACGATACCAACTCCATGAGTTGGAAGAGCTTAGGCTTCAAGCATACGAAAATGCCAAGATTTACAAAGAGAGAACAAAGTTATGGCATGATCGTAAGCTTAGACAAAGAGAGTTTTACCCTGGACAACTAGTTTTACTTTATAACTCTAGATTAAGGTTGTTTCCGGGAAAACTTAAGTCTAGATGGTCTGGTCCATTTTCTTTGTAAAAGAAGTATTTCCACATGGTGCAATTACTCTAAAAAACCTCGAGGATTCCAAAGTGAATTCAAGGTGAAGCGCAGAGAGTTAAACCATATCGGGAGATAAGCGTGAAAAGGACAAGGTCTCTGTGGAACTTCAAGACCCTCTGTGACAGGGTCAAGTCAGATGTCAAGCTAATGACATTAAAGAAGCGCTTGGTGGGAGGCAACCTACCCAATTCAGAGAAGCTTTCTGTGACTTCTCATTGTGATATACTTGTGAATAGTTTAAAAGTTAGAAAAGCAAAAACAAAATAGAATTTGAATATTAGATTAGAAATATAAATACATAATACAGTATAATAAATTTGATTTTTGAGTTGTTAATAAACAGTAGTTACAGGAATAAACACTTGAAATTACAGTGTTCTTGAGTTGATAAGAAATAAGAGAAGAGGTGAGGTGTTATACCGTTAGTGGGAGATTTTTGAGGTTTCGTCTGATACCCTGATCACAGACGATACTAAGGTTGCGTCTGATGACTATTGTGTTCACAACACTGGCACAGACGATACTGAGGTTTCGTCTGATGCTTGCTCACAGACGGGAGCCTAATACTTGTACAAAGAGAGCAATCCCACTTTCTATCAATTCCCACCTCACATTGCAAGTAATTTTGAGTTGATCCCTCCATTTCCTTCAATTTTGTTTCACTGATATTTCACTGTTTTAGTTCATTTTGACTATTGTTGATATTTTTAGCATCTGACCACTGTTGGAAAGAACATGGAAAGATAGCACTTGCTGCAAACTCTGTGAATATCGTGGCTGGTCTTCAACAGGGAGTGTTCCTATACTCTATCGTTTTAAATGTTGATTGATGATTATTTAGAGTACACTCCTCCTTTATACACCACAGTACGGAGGTTGATTTCATTGGTATAATATTGACTCTGTAGTTCAGTAGAATAAATTATGCATATTCTGGCACTTAGGATCAACTTAAGGTTCTGTGACAAAGTTGCATGTTCTCAATTATTCGACGAGATACTGTATGAGAATTCTAGCATGACAATTTGCAAGATTGACATGATTGATGAATTTAGCAATGTTAAAGCAATTATTAATCCTGGATAAGAATTTGAGCCTCCAACATGATTCTATTCTTGAGTGTCATACCAACTAAAGTATTTTGTTCTAGAACTTGCTTTAGCTCTTGGTCAAAATTGCATACAATTAGAATTGGACACAAATGATAAAGGCAATTTTCTTTCTTGTAGCCTCGAGCCAAATAAGCCTTAACCTTCCCATTATCCATTGCTAGCCCCTTTGAGCCTGAATTAACCCTTTCTTTCTTGGATACTTGAGCTCATTACAAGCCTACATAAGTGAAAAACCAATGGTCCCATCTCTGGAACTTAAAGAGTATTGGTTTCTTTGCTTAGATAATAGGTTTCAAGATTAAGTTTGGGGTTGAATTTTGGGGTGCATGTGTTGTTGACTTGAGGACAAGTCAAATTTCTAAGTTTGGGGTTGCATTGTTTGGTCTAGATATTGGTGAAATTTTTGTGACTAACATATAGTTGTAGTATAATTGCATTCTCGACTTTTCATGCATACCATACAAAAAGTTTATTTTTTCTCTTGTCTTGGCAATTAGTGATACCACTCAAGAAAAATAAAGAGAAAAACAAGAAAAATTGAAAAGAAAGAAAAAGAAAGAAAAAGAAACAAAGGAAGAAAAGAGAACACAATGTTCTCATTAGGTCTTTGTAAGTAAGTATGGATATCGTGGATATCAGTAAGCCTACAGACGAAATCATCAGACTAAAGGCTCAGACGATACTGGCACAGATGGAATACAGTGAAAAATAAAGAAAAACAAAAGAACGGAAGAAAAAGAAACAGAAGAAAATGCAATTTAAAGAGAAAAAGAAATAAAGCAAGAAAAGAAAACAAAGTGGTTTCATGGGTTGTTAGTCTTTAAAATCGTCCATCATTTTTCTTTCGTCTGTTCATCATTTTTTTTTTTTGTCCGTCCATTATTCTTGTTTGTTTCGTCATTCATCATTTTTTTCTTTCGTCTGTCCATTATTCTTGTTTCGTCTGTCCATCATTTTTGTTTCGTCTGACCATATTAATTCACGCATATCATATAGGTTCTAACTTTTACTCTTTAAGTTCCTTTGATTTTTAACTAGTACCTTTTCTTTTAACCCACCTTTACCTAAGCCCCATTACAACCCTGAAAAGACCTTTTGATTGTCCAACCTCTACTTGAAGGCAGTGGAGATTTTGAGAGTCATTGCAAGCTTATGGTAACTAACCTTCGGATTGGTAATATTGAGAGAAACACAAACCCAAACACTTGAGAGCTTGAGGGCAAACACTTAACTGGAAGAGGATTGTTTGATGTTGACTAAATTACATATTTTCATGCCAATCTACGGTTGATTGCTTATGTGTGATGAACTGTACAATTCTTGAGGATGTTGAGTTCATGTTCAACTTTCATAGATAAATTGAGATGACTTAGGGAGTCAAGAATTGCATAATGAATTTTCGGTCATTTGTTGAGTTCGGTGTTATACTATGCTTATTAACCCTGTAATGATGGAATCTATGTTTGCTTGAGGACAAGCAAAGCTTTAAGTTTGGGGTTGTGATAAGTGCTAAATTATACATGTTTTCCAAGGTGTTTTCAATCCATTTCCATCTAATTTCAGTATGTTTAGTCATAGTTTAGACAAGAAAACGATAAAAATATCATATTTGTCTAATGTTAGTCTTTGATTTAGTGTTTTGTTAGTTTTATAGGATTTTCGTGTATTTTTAAGTCATTTTATCCATTTTCTTGTTAATTGTAGATTGATTGAAGAGAAGATAGAAGCTGGGAAGGAAAGCTCACGAACATGAGACGAACAAATCCCATTGAAGCAAGAAAGTCCGTCCAATTCGTGCAAAAAAAATGAAGTGCAAGTGGCAACTCAGATCGTCTCGTGGATGCGACAACAGACGGAACAAGCATCAAGCCTCGGGACGCAACCGCATCGACCAAGAGAGTAGAGCAAACCAAACCTCAAGTTGAGCATCCAAAGCCGTTAAAATGATATCGTCGTCAAGACGCGCTGTGGCGCACTCATGGGACGCTTCATGCTCGCTCGCGGCAAAAATACGCGGGCGCACTCGTGGGCGCGCTCATGCCACTCTCAATTAGTCAAGCGCGCTCGGGGACGCGTCTCGTGCTTTATGGAAGCTCAAATGAAGGGATTAAGACGCAAGAACTCTTGTTCCATCTGATGGGTTGTTCCGTCTATACTTGATTCATCTGAGTTGTTCATCTATGCTTATTTCATCTGAAGAGCTACTCCGTCTATGCGTGCTTCTTAGGGAGTTACTTCGTCCGTACTAGTAGTCTCCAAGTTACTTAGTCTCGTACCGGTATTATCCGAGTTATTTCATCATTGCTTAATTCGTCGAGAGTGTTTCGTCTATGCTTACTTCATCGAGTTCATATAGACGAAGCCAAGACAGAACGATACAAAGTTCACTACGTACGATACCAAAACCAAGACAGACGAAGTAAAGATGCTTACGATACCAAGACAAAGACAAACGAAGCCAAGAAGATGAGGTACGAAGCCTCGACAGGACAAAAGATCTCACAGACGGAAGAACACTTAGAATGCAAGATTGCTCAATTTGTGCACTTCTCGAGACTTGCAGCAAAGTAAATAAAAGTCGTGGTCAACTGTATCGTCTGAGGGAATTAACTGAAGTATTTTCTGAAGGAATCAATTGAAGGGTTCATCAGACGGAAGCAATAATTTGCGCGTTGCGGTTGCTATATTGTCGAATCAAGCAAGTCAATGTATTCAAACTATCACAATGCACCTGGACGTAATTCTAGTAAATGGGAGCACACTTCCTCATCTATAAAAGGATATCTTGGGCGCGAAAACGAAAATGGAGATTAGAAGATCCATAACTAACACTTTTCATAATTCATTTACTCTGTTTTTCCTTCTTTTGCGAGATTCTCTCGTTTTTCTCTTCTCCACTTTCATTCTCCTTCTCTCTCCATCAACCTTGAGATTCCTGAGTTTGTGAGTTGCGAAAGCATAATCAAGCAATTATGGAGCTTCGGTGTTTGATTTTGTTTTGTTTCTTTCTTTTCTCATTTCCATGTTAGGCTAAATTCTGCAGTTAGGAATGGGGATGTTGATTTCAGAATTCTTGTAATGAATCTCTTCTGTTAATTCAAGTGTAATTTCACCGAATTGATTGATCTCTTCCCTGCTTAATGCTTATTCTTGAGATTTAATTCATGAAATTCAAATAGAGATAGAGATATTAATGTTTGACTGAATTGAACTATTTCCTGAGAATTTGTATCTCGTGTCAACTATGAGATCGAGAGATGAATAGTTGAAGAAGGAGAGGAAATGTATCACTATAGTATTGCATGAGTCTAGAGATAGAACTTGCATATTATGAGATGTTGTAACGAATTCATCTGTTCGCTTCTTGAATGAATCTCTGTTTTCACCTAAGAGATTAGGGATGATAGTAGGCATTCAAAGGGACTAAGACCTAGAGATAGGATTAGTCTACGGTATCACGAATTCTAGTCTCCAATTGAGTGAGATTTGCTAGATTAACATAGGAAGTAGTTACTTGAGGAAGGAATCAACTGAACCAATTCCCTAACTGTATTTCATCATCTTTGAAACTTAAACATTTACTTGCTTCTTTACTTTACAGTATTGCTTTATTTTACACAATAGCTTAGTTTTACATACATCATTCATTCCCTGATTCGTCCTAATAGCAAAGCATGTTGAGCATTTGGTAATTCACAATCAGTCTCTGTGGTTCGACAACCTTTTCTCACTATTTCTAAACTTGTGATGACCGGTACACTTGCCGAAAGATTGACACCTACATACTTTTTAATTAGTCAACAATTACCACTCGGATTAATCGATTACCAGATGTTAAAAGCACTTGAGATGATGTTTACTTGCTGGGATAATCGATTACCAACAGCTGTAATCGATTACCACCATCAGAAATCAATTAGATTGCTCAAAATGGGTTTTTATCTTGTTTTCTATATAAACCCTCTTTCAAAATATTTCATAAGAACTTTGAAAATACGAAAAGGATTGATCTTACACTTTCATATCTTCTTTGAAACTGAGTTTATATTTTCTCCAAGAAATCCTTCAAAGAATTGAAAAGGTTTTCAAGAAAAGTTTTCAAAGAGCAATCTTGGTTGAGTTTCAATGGTTGGTTTGTCTTGTGCTTCATGTTGATCAGATTCTACACTATCAGGTGTTCTCTAAACTGATCTTTATTGTTTGTTTTGGTTTGAGTTGATTAGTCTAAGAGAGAGGTCTCTCTAGGAAAGAGTAAGGTGTTTTGAGAAAGGCTTCTCAAAGGATTGGTTCTTGGAGGTGCCAAGACCAAGGAGAACTGTTCTTTGGATTAAAGAACAGGTGTTGGGTGTTTTGATTTCGTTTTTATGTTGCTTGTGCAGAGTGAATGTAAAGAACATAAAAGGGATCATTGTTATAGTGGAACACCAATTGCAACAGGTTGTTGAATTGGGACAGGACGTAGGCCGGAAGCCGAACCAGTATAAATCCTCTTGTACACTCTTCTTCTACCTTATGCTTTTATATTTTGTCAATACGATTAACTGTAACATTGAACTACATTGTTTACATTTGGTAATTGACTGCGTAATTGATTCATATCTTGAACACTTGAATACAAATACTGATTCTCTAAGTATATTGATTGCTAATATGTTTCTCTGATCTTTCTTAAGTGTTTCCGCTGTGTATCTTTGATATATCTTGTTCTAACGCTTATTCATTTGAGGTTGATTAGTTAAACAAGATTAGTTTTAATCTGAAATAAAAAGAAAGTAGAAACGACATTAATTTGGGCATTTTGGGAACTAGAATCTATTCACCCCCCTCTAGATTCAACATAGTTGGGCTTCTCTTAGCGGCGCCCGGGCTGGGGGAGGCTTACTCGTCCCCTATAGCCAGTCCTACAAAAACTTTAAGGAAAAATACTGTAAGCTATCCCCGGTCAACAATCGGGTCGTCAAGGCCCTCTTCTTGAAGGACGACCTGACACCGAGATACCCCCTACACTGGTGCCTGCCTCGAAAATATACCAAGTTTCCCGGGGAGATGTTGACCCCGGGTGATCGTAATATTATCCAAGTTCTGGACGGCCTCCCGTTGCCCATAAGCAGCCGGGCTCTGATACATTCAGCTCGGGAGGAGGACCCATATCATCACTTTCTAGGTAATAATCTCTAGTGTCTCCCCGTCCCAGTTGTGAGTCCTTGATCCGAGTTATTAATTGCATTCCTAACTTGTGTTTCTTGTTTTGTTTGCAGGGCTAATGGCTGGGAACTTTGACCTGACAGCTGCACTGAAAGCTCGCCGGCCGAGCTCTAGCCCTAGAACGCGGGGCGGCCTCAGCCCGGCTCCTCGTCCCTCAACTACCCCCAGCCCGGCCAAGAGACCTCGGGAGGAGGGTACCCAGGGCAGGCAAGAGGTTGCTACCACTCCTAAGAGGCCAAGGCCAGAGGAGACCCCGACCTCACCAGCACCTCTCCCTATCGTGACCGCGCCGGCTCCACTTACGATCCCGGTTGATACCGTGGCGTCTCCCTCGGCGCTGACGTGTGGAGGTGTGCCCGTCCCCGTGGTGAAGACCTCGGCCAAGATGCCTCTTGGCGCGTCCTAGTGCAGCAAAGAAGGCTCGGAACCTCGCATCGAGCAGATGATGGCCGACGTCCTCCCCGGCCAATCCTTGTGGGACTCCGCCCTCCGGGGCGAGCACATCAAGCTCGGAGATCCCTTCCCTAGCTCTTTCGACAACTCGCTGCTAGATGTTGTGGGTGTAGAGGAGAGTTTTAATGGGGCTGAGGTCCTCCTGGCTCGGACGACGGCCATAGTGCGTCACGGGAAGAGGTGGGCCAAGCGGACCGCCGATCTTGCTGCTCGGGTAGCGGAGTTAGAGGACGCCTCCACTCGCCGGGAACAAGAGTTTGCGACGCGGGTGGTCACCTGGGCGATGGAGGCCGTCAAGCTGAAGCTGGACAGGGAAGCGGCCGAGCAGGAGTTTGCCGCCGCGAAAGCCGCCCGGGAGGAGCTCGAGCGGGAGCTCGTTGCTAGCAAGGTCGTCCAAGAAGAGTTGGAAGGCAAGGTGGCCTCGGCCGGGGACCGGGCCACGGCGTCCGAGTTCAAGGTCGTTGAATTAACGGAGAAGCTCGGGGCCGCCGAGAAGAACTTAGAGCAACAAAGGGCCACCATGGACGAGATGGAAGAGGCCGTGGTGACGAGCTTCTGTAAAGGCTTAGATGGGGCTGTTCGTCAAGCCTGCTTCCTGGCTCTGAGCTTGGATCCTGAGTCCTTTGACTACGTCAAGGATGTCGTGGATGGGGAGTGGGTGGATCGCACCAACTAGGCTCTCGTCTTGTCGCCCCTTTCCTTTTCTTTTGTGACCGGCCTCTAAGGTCGGCTTTTGGTTGTAATTGTAATCTCGCACAATATTACTTTTGCCTTTATATCATCGTCTCTTTTAGCTTGGTAGCCGCCGAGCACGGTAAGAACTTGTAAAGGGACGCGATGTCTCCTTTAGCTCGGTAGCCGCCGAGCACGGTATGAACTTGTAAAGGGACGCGATGTCTCCTTTACCTCGGTAGCCCCCGAGCACGGTAATAACTTGTAAAGGGACGCGATGTCTCCTATAGTTCGGTAGCCGCCGAGCACGGTATGAAGATAAGTGTGGCAATGAAATTTCTCTCTTATTGAATACTGACGCAGTGCCTCATTAAAACCTTTCCCGGAAAAACCCTCCTTAGGGAAAAACCCGGGCTTAGGAAAAAGAGTACACTTCCACGACAAATGAAAAAATACAACGAATGTAACTTACCGAATTGACACTAATTTAAAAACGGCATAGTCTAACTAAAATAGGGTTTCAAGTGACTTGCGTTCCAAGTTCTGGGTATAAGACGTCCACCCATCTCTTGTAATTTGTAAGCTCCATTGTCATGGGTCTCGAAGATGCGAAAGGGACCGTCCCAGTTGGTAGCAAGCTTGCCATGAGCTCGGTTTTTCCTAGCCTCCCCAGTCTTTCTCCAAACGAGGTCACCCGGGACGAAAGACCGCTCTCGAACTCGGGAGTTATAATGACGGGCTGCATGTAACTTCGTGGCCAACTCCCTCACTCTAGCTTCTTCTCGAACTTCTTCAATAAGGTCGAGCTCCTCCCTGAGGGCACTCTCGTTATCGGAAGGTGTGTAAGTCAACCTCCTCCACGAGGGCTCTCTGACCTCAACTGTGTTGGTCCCTGTGTATGAATCTAGAGGAGGGGTGATGATAGAGGACTATCCCCACAAGAAGAACCTCCTCCAAGAAGACTCACTAGGAGCATGCTCAAGAAGCTTGAAGAAGAGTTGGAGAAGGTCAAGGAATGCTACAAGCTTCAAGGCCTTAGAAATACTAAGGACTTTTGTAATATACTTGTAAATACCTTTGAATCTTTGTAATGCCATGTAAGAGCTTGGCAAGCTCACGGCCCACATTGTTTGAGGGCATACTTACAATTTTCTTTCACTTGTGTTAGTGCATGGCTTAAGGGTACAAATGATAAAATGATGTGCATTAAGATTCACTTTAGAATTTCAAGTAAATTTCAAGTCAATTTGAGTTTAAGTGAAATTCTAAAGTGAACTCATGTGAAAGGTTAAGTAGACTTCTACTTAGGTGGTGATCCATGTCTCCACTTAAGGAGAAGCCTCAACCCTTGATCAAGTCATCCTAATCAAGGGACTAGATCAAGGATTGATGACATGTCACTTGGAAAGTGACATGTAACTAACCTAGCTCTTCATTAATTAGGTTGTTACCTTAAGCTAGTTGGTTAGGATTCGGTTAGGATTAGTTAAGTTTGGGTTAGGATTAGTTAGCTTGCTACCCAAGCTAAAACCGTGGGCTATATAGGTTCCTTTCTTACACTTGTAAAACACTTTTGACAAATTGATGAATGAATAAGCTTTAAGCTTTTCTTTGAGAGAGGTTTTCTCTTGTCTTGCTTAGCAAGGTTTCTTGGATCTTATCAATGGATTCCACCATCCATTGTGGCGGTTCCCCCTAGGCTTATTGGCTTTGCCATGGCGCCACCCTCTTCCTTTCCTCACCCCTTCCACCTTTCCTTTTCTCGGTTTTCTTCCACCTTTTGAGGCTTGACCGAAGCTTCCATTGTTTCTTGGTTGGAGTTGCTTTTGAAGAAGCTAGATAGGGCAACATCAAGGGCTCTTTGGAATCTTCTCTAAGGGAGCCTCTATCAAGTGGTATCATGAGCTTGTGTCTTCTTCAATGGGTTATCTTCAACCGGTTAGTAATGGGTTTTCCCAAACTCTATAGTTTTCCATAGTGTTTTTCATGTTCCATGTCTTCTTTCAATAGCCTAGTCTTTGTTTCTTTGAGTTGTTTCAATTTTGTTCGGTTAGTTCTTGTCTAAGCATGTTTTTCTTCATTTTTCTTCTTCAAACCGTGGGTTTCCATGGTTAGGCATGCTTATCTTGAAGTTTTACTCATAGTTACTTTAACTTCCATGACAAGATTCTTTGTTCTAGAGTAACTTTCTTTGTAAGCTTCTTTGTTTGATTTGTTTTCTTGTAGTTTTGTTTAGTCCTTTGTGTTTTCTTTTCCAAAACCATGAGTATGATGTATGTGCTGCACCATTGTTGAGTGGGTTTCATGTTTTACATGGGTTCCATGAGATAAGAGAAGCTTCTAGTGTAAGTTTCACATGAACATGCATTTAGTTAGCTTCTAGAGCACTCTTTAAGGTCCAATTTGTGTAGAACCTTGTGATTTGTCTTTTGGGTTTTAGAAATTGAACTTGGAGGTTGCTCTTCTTCATTATTGGTTTCGGTCCAACCATACATAGTGTGTAGAAAAAAATACAAAATCAAAACAAAGAAAAGAAACAAGAGAGAAAAACAAAAGAAAAAGAAGTAGTGGTGAAAAGTGAGGTGTGTGGATCCAAAAAAGAGTAGAAATTGATTAAGGACCATACAAAATCAAAATCAAAAGAACCAAAACAGCAAGAGTACAATTTGTAAAGTGGAAAGAATTGGCAATTAGACACACCCTTGGACTTAGTTTTGAGCACACATCACCCAAGTTGAATTTCTAGTACCTTATTTTTGGACTTGAGTGTGTAGTGATTTTTGGTGTAATTTTCACTTTGAGTTTTTACTGCACTTGCTGGAAATTGGTAGTGCTATGAATAAATGAACCTTATTTTGCATTTGGATTGATTTTCTCAAGGGTTGCATAATCATAGAACACAAGGTTCATTTTCGGTCTCTAAATCGGATTCTAGAATCCGTCGCTAAACCGTGGTGAATTTCGGTGGCTAACTTGATTTGTGTGTGGCTGTACATTTTGTTCCCCATACTCTTAGTCTCGGTTTTTGGACTTGTTTCCCTGCAAATTCATGTTCCTTTGCTGCCCATATAAGTGCCATTGTCTCATATGAGTTTACTCCAAATTTGATTAGCCTTTCTTTCATTTTGAGCCTTTTTTTTTGCTTGTCTTTCTTGGACTCCTAGTTTTGTCTTTGAGTATTTGTCTCTTTGGACTTCTTAAGCCTAGCTAGGGTGCTGTTCCTATTTCACATTGGCTTGGTAGGAACTTGATAATTGATTTGAGAATAATTTCTAAGTGAGAGCCAAGAGATAGAGAGGAAAAAGGCAAGAGAGATTCATTAGAGAAAAAGCCACTAAGTGTGAAACACGAGTTGATTGAGTGGATACACTTAGAGAGTGGTGAGATTCTTTATTTCCTATTATATTTCTTGCACACTAACCTTTTCTTGCAGTAATGGCTAGTTCTCCTAGTGTTGGCAATGACTTGTCACCCAAAACTCTCAAGATGATGGATGTATTGATGAGTAGATTAAATACCACCTTTGAGGAGAGAATTGGGACGATTGAGAGGAGATTGGAGAGTGAGAGGAGGCATAGTGGGGAGTCTAGTAGGAATAGAGAGGAGGAAGAGAGGAGGAATAAAGAAGCAAATGATAGGAGGGGGAGAGAAGAAAATGAGAGAAGGAGGGAGCCAAATAGGGGAGGTTATGAAGCCTCCATTGGGAGTGATGGGGGAGAAAATGAGATGGAGGGTTTCGGTCTTGAGGGGCATGAGAATGAGAGGAGAAGGGAGAGAGGTGGTGGATACCATTTTAGGAGGTATAGCCGAGACTCAAGGAGGCCATACCAAGGTGATGATCCAAGGAGGGATGAAGGGCTACCTAAGGTGAGGCTTCCTAAGTATAGTGGTGAAGGAGGGGCCGGAAGGGTTCCTTGATTGGGCCATGAAGGTAGACCAAACTTTCTTGTGTTATCCTAACTTGACTAATGAGATGAAGCTCAACCTTGCTACTCTTGAGTTTGAGGGCTATGTGCTAGTGTGGTGGCATCAAGTGCAACAAGACATAGCACGCATGAGGAGGCCTATGATCAACTCTTGGTTCGGTTTGAGGCAAGCTCTCAAAGAAAGGTTTGTTCCACCTTCTTTTACTAGAGACCTACACATTCGGCTTCAAAGGATGATCCAAGGTACAAGAAGTGTCCAAGAGTATTATAAGGACCTTGAGGTTACTTTGTTGAGGGCCGAATATCAAGAAGATAGGAGGCCACCCTTGCTAGATTCACTCATGGCTTGAATAGAGACATCCAAGATGTCTTGGAGCTTCAAAGTTACCATACTTTGGAGGAGGCCGTGCATAAGGCCGAAAGAATAGAAGGCCAACTTAGAAGGAGGGCTACTTTCAAGAGGACTTCTACACCTAGTTCTTCTAGTTGGAGGGATAGAGGTAAAAAGGAGAATGCTCCTATGGTTAAGCCAAGGGGTGACCGAGAGGCTTCCAAGCCCAAAGAGGTACCTTCTTCTTCTAAATCTTTTAAATCTAGTAACATTAAATGTTTTAAGTGTTTAGGGAATGGGCACATAGCTTCTCAATGTCCAAATAAAAGGACTATGGTAATGAAGCAAGATGGGGGAATGACTAGTGAAGACTCTTGCTCATCAACAAGTGAGGATGAAGTTTCCCATGGTGAGGAGCACTCTTCTTGTGAGGAGGCGAGAGTGGGGACTTGCTTATGGTAAGGAGGATGCTCAACAATTTTTGCCAAGGTATGGATGAATCCCAAAGAGAGAACATTTTTCATACAAGGTGTCTTGTTGAAGGTAAAACTTGTTCCCTTATCATTGATGGTGGTTCTTGTACTAATGTTGTTAGCTCTCGGTTAGTAAGCAAACTAGGCCTAAGAACTTCCCCCCACCCTAAAGCTTATAAACTACAATGGTTAAGTGAGCATGGTGAGTTAGTAGTGGATAAACAATGCTTGATTTCGTTTTCCATAGGTAAATATTGTGATGATGTTTTATGTGATATAGTGCCTATGGAAGCTACTCATTTACTTTTAGGAGACCATGGCAATTTGATAGAAATGTTATTCATGATGGTGTTGCTAACACTTATATGTTTTCTCATAGTGGTAGAAAGGTTGTGCTAAAGCCTTTGTCTCCTAGGGAAGTTTGTGAAGACCAAATCAAGATGAAGATCAAGAGAGATAGTGAGCAAAAAGCCATTGTGGCCGAGAAGGGTAAGAAGCATGCCAAGGAAGGACCAAAGGCTTCCAAGCAAGGCAAGCTTGCTATTTCGGCCATGCACATGGGGAAAATCCAGCAAGCACCATCCCAAGTTCCCAAGGACACAAAGCCAAGAACCAAAAGGCAAGTGAGTTGGTTCTAAGTAAAGGTAACAAGGGAAGTTTTCTACTTGATAAAAGAGAAATTAAAAGAGAATTTTTGGCTAGAAAATGTATGTTCCTTTGCTTGCCAAACCCTTTGTGTTTGAGTTCAAATTTTGTAGGTGAACAAGTTAAGTTGGATGCCTTGCTAGATGAGTTCCAAGATGTGTTTCCCAAGGAGATCCCTCATGGCTTGCCACCAATCCGTGGGATAGAACACCAAATAGACTTTGTGCCGGGAGCTTCCATACCAAATCGGCCATCATATAGGAGCACACCCCAAGAGGCACATGAGATCCAAAAACAAGTGCAAGACCTCATGGAGAAAGGATGGGTCAAAGAGAGTTTGTCACCTTGTGCTTCACCGGTGATCCTTGTCCCTAAGAAGGAGGGCACATGGCGCATGTGCACCGATTGTAGGGCGGTGAACAACATCACTATAAGGTATAGACATCCCATCCCACGTTTAGATGATTTACTAGATGAATTGCATGGTTCCACCATATTCTCCAAGGTAGATCTTAAAAGTGGCTATCACCAAATTCGAATGAAAGAGGGTGATGAGTGGAAGACCGCTTTTAAGACTAAGTTTGGACTCTATGAGTGGCTTGTAATGCCATTTGGTTTATCTAATGCTCCTAGTACATTTATGAGGCTTATGAATCATGTCTTGAGAAATTTTATTGGAAAATTTGTTGTGGTTTATTTTGATGACATACTTATATATAGCAAATCTTTCCATGAACATTTGATGCACTTGAGATGTGTTTTAGAAGTCCTTAGGGCCGAGAGGCTATACGCCAATAAGGACAAGTGTACCTTCTCCACAGAGAGTGTCATCTTTCTTGGCTATGTGGTGAGTGCTCAAGGTGTCCAAGTTGATGAAGGTAAAGTGAAGGCTATCATGGATTGGCCGGTTCCCACTTGTGTAAAAGAGGTAAGGAGTTTCCATGGGCTTGCTAGTTTCTATAGGAGGTTTGTAAAGGATTTTAGTACCATTGCTTCACCTCTAAATGAACTAGTAAAGAAGGAAGTTCCATTTATATGGGGACCTAAACAAGATGATGCTTTTAATTTGTTAAAGGAAAAACTTACACATGCACCTATATTAGCATTGCCTAACTTTTCTCTATCTTTTGAGTTGGAATGTGATGCCTCAAACATAGGGATAGGAGCGGTCCTCATGCAAGAAAGGCACCCAATAGCATACTTTAGTGAAAAGCTCAAGGGAGGTCAACTCAACTATTCAACCTATGACAAGGAGCTTTATGCTTTGGTAAGATCTTTTCATGTGTGGCAACATTATTTGCTCCCTAAAGAGTTTGTGGTACATACGGACCATGAGGCCCTTAAGCACCTCAAGGGTCAAGGTAAGTTGAACAAGAGGCATGCTAAATGGATAGAGTTTATTGAACAATTTCCTTATGTTATAAAGTATAAGAAGGGATCTACTAATGTAGTAGCCGATGCCCTTAGTAGGAGATATGTTCTAATATCTATGCTTGAAAGTAAGTTCCTTGGTTTTGAACATATAAAAGCATTGTATTGTGTTGATGATGAGTTCGGCCAACTATGGAATTCATGCACTAATGGATCTCACAAGGATTTCTATAAACAAAATGATTATCTTTTCAAAGGGAAGTGTTTGTGCATTCCCAAAGGTTCCTTAAGAGATCTATTAGTGATTGAATCACATGAAGGTGGTGTGATGGGCCATTTTGGTAGGGACAAAACATTGGCTATATTGCAAGAACATTTCTATTGGCCTAAGATGAAGGCTCAAGTAAACCGATTTGTGAAAATGTGTGTCACTTGCAATAGGGCCAAGTCTAAAGTCTCCAACCATGGTTTGTACCAACCTTTGCCGAGCCCTAATGCTCCTTGGATGGACTTGTCTATGGATTTTGTCCTTGGCTTACCAAGGTCTAAAAGAGGTTTGGATTGTATCTTTGTAGTAGTATGTAGATTTTCGAAAATGGCACACTTTATTCCTTGTAAAAAGGTTGATGATGCTTCTAACATAGCTAGGTTGTTCTTTAAGGAGGTAGTAAGACTCCATGGTGTTCCTCAAACTATAGTAAGTGATAGGGACTCTAAGTTCCTAAGTCATTTTTGGAGGACCTTATGGGGCATGCTTGGCACAAAGCTTCTCTTCTCCACCACATGTCACCCACAAACCGATGGCCAAACGGAAGTGGTAAACCGTACACTTGGCCAACTCTTGAGAAGTTTTGTGAAGGATAACCTTAAAGCTTGGGAAGAGTGGCTTCCTCATGTGGAATTTGCCTATAACCGTGTAAGAAACTCTACTACTCAACTTTCTCCTTTTCAAGTAGTATATGGTTTTGATCCTCTTACCCCACTTGATCTTGTTGCTTTACCTTTTGAGTTTACTACTAACAAGAGTGCAAGGGATAGGGCCGAGAAGATCAAGGAGTTGCATGCTAAGACAAAGGAGCAAATTGAGAAGAGGAATGAACAAGTGGCTAAATTTCACAATAGAAACCGAAAGCATGTGGAATTCAAGGAAGGAGATTTAGTGTGGCTACACCTTAGGAAAGAAAGATTTCCAAATCTTAGGAGCTCTAAATTGATGCCCAAGGGAGACGGTCCATTCAAAATAATTGAGAAACTTGGCCCAAATGCTTTTAAACTTGACTTACCTATTGATTATGGAGTTAGTAATTCTTTTAATGTATGTGATCTAACTTTGTATGATGTAGGTCTTGAAGAACCCAATCACTTGAGGGCAAGTTCAAGCCAAGAAGGAGGGTTTGATAGAGGACTATCCCCACAAGAAGAACCTCCTCCAAGAAGACTCACTAGGAGCATGCTCAAGAAGCTTGAAGAAGAGTTGGAGAAGGTCAAGGAATGCTACAAGCTTCAAGGCCTTAGAAATACTAAGGACTTTTGTAATATACTTGTAAATACCTTTGAATCTTTGTAATGCCATGTAAGAGCTTGGCAAGCTCACGGCCCACATTGTTTGAGGGCATACTTACAATTTTCTTTCACTTGTGTTAGTGCATGGCTTAAGGGTACAAATGATAAAATGATGTGCATTAAGATTCACTTTAGAATTTCAAGTAAATTTCAAGTCAATTTGAGTTTAAGTGAAATTCTAAAGTGAACTCATGTGAAAGGTTAAGTAGACTTCTACTTAGGTGGTGATCCATGTCTCCACTTAAGGAGAAGCCTCAACCCTTGATCAAGTCATCCTAATCAAGGGACTAGATCAAGGATTGATGACATGTCACTTGGAAAGTGACATGTAACTAACCTAGCTCTTCATTAATTAGGTTGTTACCTTAAGCTAGTTGGTTAGGATTCGGTTAGGATTAGTTAAGTTTGGGTTAGGATTAGTTAGCTTGCTACCCAAGCTAAAACCGTGGGCTATATAGGTTCCTTTCTTACACTTGTAAAACACTTTTGACAAATTGATGAATGAATAAGCTTTAAGCTTTTCTTTGAGAGAGGTTTTCTCTTGTCTTGCTTAGCAAGGTTTCTTGGATCTTATCAATGGATTCCACCATCCATTGTGGCGGTTCCCCCTAGGCTTATTGGCTTTGCCATGGCGCCACCCTCTTCCTTTCCTCACCCCTTCCACCTTTCCTTTTCTCGGTTTTCTTCCACCTTTTGAGGCTTGACCGAAGCTTCCATTGTTTCTTGGTTGGAGTTGCTTTGAAGAAGCTAGATAGGGCAACATCAAGGGCTCTTTGGAATCTTCTCTAAGGGAGCCTCTATCAGGTGAATAGATTCTTGTTCAATTTTAGCCGAATTTCACAAGATTCTAATTCCTTTCGAATTCAAACAAATCGGTTCTAGATTCACTTATCAATTACCATATCAATTACCGATTCAATTACTGATTCTATTACTGATTCAATTACCGTATCAATTACTAAGTTGATTATCAATACAGTTATCAAATATACTGCAGAATTTAATCAATGATAATAGTAATATAAGGAAAATTGTAAAGAGGACAAGGAAGAGAAGAGTGCACAGTGATCTATACTGGTTCGCCAATCGCTTTACGTCCGGTCCCAACTAACCCAACAACTGTTGCGATTGGATTTCCACTATCAAATGATCCCTTTTGTGTTCTTTTACATTCACTCTGCAACAAGCAACACAAAAACGAAATCAAAACACCCAAAACATGTTCTTCAACCTAAAGAACAGTTCTTCCCTGACCTTGGCACACCCAAGATCAAACCTTTGAGAAAACACTTCTCAAATACACTTACTCTATCCAGAGAGACCTCTCTCCTAGAGCAACAACTCAGTAAACAAAGAAACAATTAAAGATCAGTTTAGAATACACCTGATGTGTTGGTCTGATCACAAAGAATGCACAAAGAATGCCACCCAAACAGAGAGATACAACAGGTTTGCCTTTTCTTTGGAAAACAAAATCAGCTCTACAAGTTCTCTTTGAGTTTCTTGGAAAGATATGATAAACTCTGATTTCAGAGCATATGAAAGTGTGAGAATATGTTCAAAAGAATTAGTTCCAAGAGTTCTACCAAGGTTTTCATCAAAAGAGCCTTTTAAAGATGTAGTTTGAAGCTTGTTTTAGGCAAACTGAGGGCTCAACGGTCAAGATAATCGATTACAAGAAGTGAGTAATCGATTAAAATAGCCGTTACAGCATTTTTTGGGTGCATTTTTGAACATGGTAATCGATTACAGGAGGGTAATCGATTACCCTGAGAAACACAACAGTGTAATCGATTACCAGGGGAGGGTAATCGATTACCCCAGTAAGGAGAACTCAGGTAATCAATTACCAGAGGAGGGTAATCGATTACTCTAGAGGAGGAGGGCTTGGTAATCGATTACCATAATGGTGTAATCGATTACCTCAGTGCAGAAAGCAATCTTGAGTGATTTTTGAGCATGGTAATCGATTACTTATTGTTGGTAATCGATTACTTATTGTTGGTAATCAATTACTCCAGTGAACAAATGGATTTCCACACTTTGTTACCCATTGTTTGGTAGTTGATTACCTCTTGTTGGTAATCTATTACCTCAATTGGTTCCCAAAGGTTTTTCAAGACTTGTTTTAAGAAAAGGAAATCAACCATTTGTCAAATGAGTAATCACACACAAGATAGCAAAACTCCCTGAGTTATCCAAACAAGGAATCAAACACAAACATGCCTAAGCTTAACATACAATACATAGAAAGAACCTAATTACATTTCATGTAAGAGAAACCAAAATTCCATAACATCAAAATCAAAAACACTAAGAGAAGAGCAAACGCATCTTCAAGCTTTAAGTCCAACAATCTCCCCCTTTTTGATTTTGATGTACCAAATCTTTAATCAAGGTTTTCCTAGAGGCTTAGGATATGTGTTGATTTTCTTGAGAATCCTGCAATTGTTAATAATATCCAAAAATAGAGTATGTGCATTGCAGATTCATCATACATACTATCTTTATCAGAGCATCAAGTTTTTAATCATTCATTCACAGATAAGAATATGATTCAATTGCCATAATCATAGACCAAGACCATAAAGATAGAATAAATCAGAATTCAAATTATCATTATCATTTAAAATAAGGACTACATTCGAAGTCTCAAAAGCTATACTAAATAAGTAAGTCTCAAGCAGCTATACTAAACCATAAAGCTATTCTAAACTATTCTATGCTCCCCCTATCTAGGATAACCTATTCTCTATTCTCCCCTTATTTGGTATATCAATAAGCAAAAAGGGAGAAGAGATACAAAGGGAAGTCTACATCGTGTCAAACCTAGCATGAAGAGACTCCATCATCTCTTTTAGCTCCTCAAAGCGCTCTTCATTTGCTTCATCCGTCTCTTGTATGCGTTTTTCAATTTCATCCAGCCTATCAATGATAATGGACTCAAACCGTGACTTAGGGATATACTCCCCAGCCCTTGAATCATCATCATCATCAGCAGGAGGATTAGCCTCTGGTTGGTGTTGTTGTGGGACTTCATCTCTTGAGACCCAGCCAGCTTCCGTTTTCACCAAACGCATCTTCTTTAATGCCATATCCCTAATGACATGAATATCTTTCACCAGCTCTTTGCTTTCATTGGAGACATCTACTTGATAGTACTCAAGCAGACGTGAAACAAATAAAGCATAGGGGCATTTGTAGTCAATCAACCTTCTTGCCTTGACCATATTATCCATTACAACTTCAGCCCAATCAACTTGAAGACCATTTTTCAAAGCTACCAACAAAACCATGTCTTCCTCTGTAATCAGAGCATGGTTTGTACCCCTTGCAACCAAAATCCACACAATGGTGTAATGAAGGAGACGGTCATCGGTGTTCAGACCACCGATATTGTAAGTCACCTTCCTTCCTTGACTTCTTCGTGCTGCCTTCTCAGCTTCCCATCCATCAGGATTCTTCAACAGACTCATATAGAAAGAATCCCTTTGAAGGTCAAATCCTTCATATCTCAGATTCTCAACAGAAGGGGTCATACCCTCATTTGTAAATCCAGCAAATTGAAAGAAAATATTAGAGTCTATGACTATGGATTTACTTTTTACCTCAGAGGATATTGTTCCATTGATTTGATCCTTTGTGAGATTTGAGTAAAAGACCCTTACCAAGTCAGGGTAGATATGACCCTTCAAGCCAACAAACTTCTCCAAATTCTGATCTCGGAGAAGAGTCTGAAAAGTGAATCCTTGATTCCCCAACCAGTTGAAATCCAATATTTTTGAGGGAACAAGTTCCCTATTTGCAAAATCTCTAAAGAACCGAGATTCTTGTTCTTCAGATGTGAACCATGGATTGTGAGAACGGGCCATGCCTTCTCCTGATGTAGCGGGTGCTTTCCTCTTAGAAGATTCTCCTTTCTTTGGAACATTTGGGCGTGGCTTGTGACCGATTGATTTAACTCTCTTCCCACGGCCTTGCTTTTCCATTGTTGTTGGTGAAGTTGAGAATGAGGGTTGAAGATGAAGAAGGGGGGTTCTTAGGGTTTTAGAGAGAGAAAGGGTTTTCAGATCTAGGTTTTGTGAGAATGAACCCTAATCCTAAGAATAGCTTCTAATAAGTTCACAATAGGGACTAGATACATTGAATCTAGGTATTGGGCTCAAGGGAAACTCAAAAGATTAAGCCCAGAACCAAGATTTTGCAGAGAAAAACCTGTTCAGATACGAAGGTAATCGATTACCCTGTCGTGGTAATCGATTACTGCTTATAGTAATAACCCAAAATGTGAACTTTGAACCCATGGTAATCGATTACTCTGTCGTGGTAATCGATTACATCAGAGACCCCAACCTTGGTAATCGATTACCCATGTATGGTAATCGATTACATCAGAGGACCTCACATTGGTAATCGATTACCTATGAATGGTAATCGATTACATCAGAGACTTCACTTATGGTAATCGATTACCCAAAGCTGGTAATCGATTACACTACATAAAAATTCACAAAAACTTGAAATTTCACATGTTTTGGCACAGAAATGGTCATGATCTTGTTATGTAATGAACACATACCTAGTTTAAACATAATGAATGATTTAATCTTATCAAACTTAGGGAATTCAAGAGAGATGTTCTTCACTTAGTATACCAAGATTGGTTCTAAGTTTGAAGAATCTCTCCTTTGGTAGAGGTTTTGTGAAGATATCCGCGAGTTGATTCTCTGTATCAATGAACTCTGCTACACAATCTCCTTTCTCAACATGATCTCTTATGAAATGATGACGCACTTCTATATGCTTTGTTCTTGAGTGTAAGACCGGGTTCTTAGTGATACTAATTGCACTTGTGTTGTCACACTTGATAGGAATGTGATCAAGCTTTAGTCCAAAATCCTCAAGTTGTTGCTTCAACCAAATGGTTTGAGCACAGCAGCTACCAGCAGCTACGTACTCTGCCTCAGCTGTTGATAGAGCAACACATGCTTGTTTCTTGCTATACCAAGAGACTAAGCATTCTCCAAACAAGTGACATACTCCACTTGTGCATTTTCTATCAGTTTTGCATCCAGCAAAATCTGCATCACTAAAACCTACCAAATTAGGGGATGTTCCCTTAGGATACCATAAACCACAGTTTGTAGTTCCTTTAAGGTATTTCAAAATTCTCTTAACAGCATTCATGTGTGATTGTTTAGGTGCAGATTGAAATCTTGCACAAACACAAACACCGAACATTATGTCGTCCGCATAGCTGTAAGATATAAAAGAGATCCAATGATCCCTCTATATTTGGTTTGGTCTACTCCTAATCCAGCAGCATCATTATCTAAATAGAGATTAGTTGACATAGGGATATTAGAGATTTTACAACTCTCCATGTCGAATTTATTCAGTAATTCCTTAGTGTACTTTGCTTGATGAATGAAGGTTCCTTCCTTTAGTTGTTTGACTTGTAGTCCTAGGAAGAATTTGAGTTCTCCCATCATGGACATATCAAACTCACCCTTCATGCTTGCCACAAATTCTTCACACAGAGATTTATTGGTTGATCCAAAAATGATATCATCAACATATACTTGAACCAATAAAATGCAGTTGGACTTCTTTCTAATAAAGAGAGTCTTGTCAACATTTCCTCTGTGATACCCTTTTGACAAAAGAAAAGTACTTAATCTTTCATACCATTGTCTAGGGGCTTGCTTAAGACCATAGAGGGCCTTCTTAAGTTTATATACATGTTCAGGGTAACTAAAGTCAGTAAATCCAGGAGGTTGTGAAACAAAAACTTCCTCATTGATATAGCCATTTAGAAATGCACTTTTAACATCCATTTGATACAGTTTGAAATCATGAATACAGGCAAAAGCAAGTAAAACTCTCACAGCTTCTAATCTAGCAACAGGGGCATATGTTTCACCAAAATCTATTCCTTCTTGTTGGTTATAACCCTTTGCTACTAGTCTAGCCTTATTCCTAACCACAATTCCATTCTCATCTAACTTATTCTTAAACACCCATTTTGTTCCAATTATATTCATATATCTATTAAAAGGAACTAATTCCCAAACATCATTCCTTTTAAATTGATTCAACTCCTCATGCATAGCATTCATCCAAAATTCATCATTAATAGCATCATCGACACAAGAGGGTTCAAATTGAGATACAAATGCATAATCATCACAGAACATATTATAGGAAGATCTAGTAGATACTCCCTTATGGATGTCACCAATGATGTTGTCAAGAGATAAGTCTCTTGGTTTCCTCCATTCTTTTGGCTGTTCATGAGAAATGGTTGGTGGATCTTCTTGTTTTTGAGGTTTGCTACTTCTTGTCTTCACTGTACTTTCATCATCATCAACAAGAGCACTTCCCTTTTGGGGATTGTTAGATTCATCAAACTTTACATGCACAGATTCCTCAATGCACATTCTTCTTTTATTATAAACTCTATATGATTTACTAGTTGATGAATACCCAATAAAAAACGCCTCATCCGCCTTGGCATCAAACTTACCAAGGGGTTCTTTGCCATTATTCGAACAAAACATTTGCAGCCAAATACTTTAAAATGAGAAATATTAGGCTTTTTGTATATAGAGTTCATAGGGGATTTCTTTAAAATAGGACGAATCACAATTCTATTTAGAACATAGCAAGCGTGGAAGGCGTCACCCAAAAATATTTTGGCAAATCATTTTCATTTAACATCGTTCTAGCTAGTTCTACTAAAGATCTATTTTTCCTCTCAACAATTCCGTTTTGTTGTGGAGTTCTTGGTGCGGAAAAATTGTGATTAATTCCATATTTTTCACAAAACTTTTCAAAAGATTCATTTTCAAATTCACCTCCATGATCACTCCTAAGGGACTTAATTTTCAAATCTTTTTCGTTTTGTATCCTTTTGGCAATAACTTTGAAAACTTTGAAGGCATTGTCTTTACTTGGTATAAATGCAACCCAAGTAAATCTAGAGTAGTCATCTACTAAAACTAGTCCGTATAGGTTTCCACCTAAACTAGCAGTTCAGAGGGTCCAAACAAATCCATGTGCAATAGCTCAAGTGGTCTAGAAGTTGAAACAATATTTTTAGATTTAAAAGAGTTTCTAGATCGCTTGCCCTTTTGACATGCATCACAAAGACCTTCTCTATTGAACTTTAAGTCGTGTAACCCTTCCACTAAGTTCTTAGATGATATCTATTAAGTTGATGAACATCAATATGTGCTATGCGTTTATGCAAAGCCAAGATATATCATCATTTGATGTAAGGCATGCATGATATGATGATGAATGATTAAGTTCAAGGATGTAGATGTTACCATGTCTCTTACCAACCATTAGTACCTCATTTGATTTATCGCTACTAATTTTGCAGCTTCCTTGATCAAATGACACATGATAACCTTTGTCACGAGTTGGCTAATACTCGAGAAGATTGTATCTCAATCCTTCCACAAGCAAGACATCTTCAATGACAGGATTGGATTTGTTTCCAACAAAGACCAATACCAGAATTTTCCCTTTGTTATTATCTCCATATACTACTGAACCAGATTCTTTGGATTTGAAGGAGATAAAATTGCTCTTGTCTCAGGTCATATGTCTTGAGCACCACTATCCAAATACCAAGTTGAGTGTTTGGCTCTCAAGCACACCTACCTGAGAATAAGATATCACTTTGATTTTGGTACCCAAACTTTGTTGGGTCCATGCATGTTAGAACCTGTGATAATCTTTCCTAATCCATTTAAACAATCCACTATGTATACCTTTCTTTCTAATCATGCAATTGTAAGAGTTATGTCCAGGTTTCATACAATAACTACATGAGAAAGTTCTATTATTTCTGGTTTGTTTAAATGCAGAGAACTTCACATTATTCTTTTTCAAAGAGGCATTAAAAGACTTACACTTTGAACAAGGTAGTTTCAAGGCATTATTTTCTTTTTCCAGATTTTGAACATTAGTTTTTAAAACAGAAATATCATTTTCTAAATCGAAATATTGTTTTTCAAAACTTTGTTCAATTTTTCTATTCTTTCAGCTTCTTTGAAGAGTTCACAAAAAAAGCATTATATAGCTCATCATAATCTTGTACGAGATGAATCGGAATCACTTACCTCATCATGAAGTTGGTTTTGCCATGAGACATAAATTTGCTTCTTCATTGTCACTCTCACTAGAGGATGAGGAGTCATTTTCTTCCCAAGCAATGTAGGCCTTTTTCTTGCGGAATTTATCCTTCTTAGGCCTTTCCTCATGTTCTACTCTTCTAGGTTCACTGCTGTTATTTTTCTTCATGTTGGGACACTCCGATTTGTAGTGACCCATCTTTCCACACTCATAACACGTGACCTTTGAAGACGAACCTTCATTCCTCTTGAAGCCTTTTCTTGAATTATTGAATCTCCTTTTGTCATTGTTCTTCCTCATGAACTTTTTGAATTTTCTTACCATGAGATTCATATTTTCTTGCTCAGATTCACTTCCACAGCATGATGAGTCGCTCTCACTTGCTGTGTCTTCCATCTTGAGTGCTAAGCCTTTGGCTTTCTTATCTTTCTGTTCCTCATCAGCAATACGAGACATATCCATTTCATATTCCCTCAACTTACCAAATAACTCGCACCGGGTCATCGGTGCTAAGTTCTTTGATTCGGTGATTGTCTTTGTGGATCGTTGGTTGCCATTTTTTCGCTCAATGACTTTAGCACCTTCACATTTACTTCTTCTTCAACGAAGACTTTTCCGAGTCTTTTTAGATGATTCACAATGTGTGTGAACCGTTTCTGCATATCCATTATAGACTCGCCTTGTGCCATTCTAAATGTTTCGTACTCTTGGATCAAGGTATTCTTCCTTGCCCTTCGTACTTCAGTGGTACCTTCATGTGTGACCCTTATTAGATCCCACGCTTCTTTGGCTGTGTTACAAACTGAAATTCTAAAAAATTCATCAGAGTTTAAAGCAGAATGTATAACATTTAAAGCTTTAGCATCATTTTCTGCTCTCCTAATTTCTTCTGGTTCCCACTTCTCAAATGGTTTTTCTAATTCATTTCCATCAACTATATATGTGGGGATTTTGAAGTCAGTTATAACTGCTTGCCAAATACTTCTATGAATAGACTCCATAAAAATTTTCATCCTAACTTTCCAAAAAGGATAGTTATCACCACAAAACAGAGGAGGTCTATTAATAGAGGCACCTTCAAGAAATGGTAATTGATTACTGGCCATTATGGATCAAATTCTAGAGCAACTTACTAGAAGTAGCTCTGATACCAATTGTTGGTCCCTGTGTATGAATCTAGAGGGGGGGTGAATAGATTCTTGTTCAATTTTAGCCGAATTTCACAAGATTCTAATTCCTTTCGAATTCAAACAAATCGGTTCTAGATTCACTTATCAATTACCGATTCAATTACTGATTCTATTACTGATTCAATTACCGTATCAATTACTAAGTTGATTATCAATACAGTTATCAAATATACTGCAGAATTTAATCAATGATAATAGTAATATAAGGAAAACTGTAAAGAGGATAAGGAAGAGAAAAGTGCACAGTGATCTATACTGGTTCGGCCAACTGCCTACGTCCAGTCCCAACCCAACAACTGTTGCGATTGGATTTCCACTATCAAATGATCCCTTTTGTGTTCTTTTACATTCACTCTGCAACAAGCAGCACAAAAACGAAATCAAAACACCCATAACCTGTTCTTCAACCTAAAGAACAGTTCTTCCCCGACCTTGGCACACCCAAGATCAAACCTTTGAGAAAACACTTCTCAAATACACTTACTCTATCCAGAGAGACCTCTCTCCTAGAGCAACAACTCAGTAAACAAAGAAACAATTAAAGATCAGTTTAGAATACACCTGATGTGTTGGTCTGATCACAAAGAATGCACAAAGAATGCCACCCAAACAGAGAGATACAACAGGTTTGCCTTTTCTTTGGAAAACAAAATCAGCTCTATAAGTTCTCTTTGAGTTTCTTGGAAAGATATGATAAACTCTGATTTCAGAGCATATGAAAGTGTGAGAATATGTTCAAAAGAATTAGTTCCAAGAGTTCTACCAAGGTTTTCATCAAAAGAGCCTTTTAAAGATGTAGTTTGAAGCTTGTTTTAGGCAAACTGAGGGCTCAACGGTCAAGATAATCGATTACAAGAAGTGGGTAATCGATTAAAATAGCCGTTACAGCATTTTTGGGTGCATTTTTGAACATGGTAATCGATTACCAGAGGAGGGTAATCGATTACCCCAGAGAGCACAACACAGGTAATCGATTACCAGGGGAGGGTAATCGATTACCCCAGTAAGGAGAACTCAGGTAATCGATTACCAGAGGAGGGTAATCGATTACTCCAGAGGAGGAGGGCTTGGTAATCGATTACCATAATGGTGTAATCGATTACCTCAGTGCAGAAAGCAATCTTGAGTGATTTTTGAGCATGGTAATCGATTACTTATTGTTGGTAATCGATTACTCCAGTGAACAAATGGATTTCCACACTTTGTTACCCATTGTTTGGTAGTTGATTACCTCTTGTTGGTAATCTATTACCTCAATTGGTTCCCAAAGGTTTTTCAAGACTTGTTTTAAGAAAAGGAAATCAACCATTTGTCAAATGAGTAATCACACACAAGATAGCAAAACTCCCTGAGTTATCCAAACAAGGAATCAAACACAAACATGCCTAAGCTTAACATACAATACATAGAAAGAACCTAATTATATTTCATCTAAGAGAAACCAAAATTCCATAACATCAAAATCAAAAACACTAAGAGAAGAGCAAACGCATCTTCAAGCTTTAAGTCCAACAAACTAGTATCATGGCATCAAATCCATAAGTGAGGCGGAATGGGATTTCGTTGGTAGAAGACTGGGGTGTGCAGTGGTAACCCCATAATACACTCGGTATTTCTTCCGCCCAATCTCCCTTTACACGTCTGAGCTTCTTCTTCAGCTCGTTAAGGATGACCTTATTGGCTGCCTCGGCTTGTCCATTTGTTTGAGGGTGCTCCACTGATGACGTCCGGTGCTGGATGTCGAGCTGAGCTAAAAATGTGCAGAAAGTAGTATCTATGAGCTGTCGCCCATTATCAGTGACCAGGCCATGGGGTATGCCGTGCCGGCAAACGATATGCTTCCAAACGAATTTCTGAACCTGCTTCGTCGATATGGTTGCCACAGGCTCGGCCTCGATCCACATGGTGAAGTAGTCGATGGCCACGAGCAAGAACTTGGTTTTCCTCTGCGCCGGTGGGAACGGGCCGAGGATGTCCATTCCCCATAAGGCAAAGGGCCAAGGTGACGAAACGAGATGGAGCTCGGTCGGCGGAGCCGCCGGTAGCGAACTGTGTTCTTGACATTTCTTACAGCTCCGAACATAGTCCTTGGCGTCCTTCTTCATTGTAGGCCAGTAGTATCCCGCTCGGATTAACCGGGCTGCCATGTTCCTCGCCCCGGAGTGCATGCTGCAGATGCCTGTGTGGAGCTCGTGATACGAATCCATGTAGCTAATGTAACGCTCCACAGATCTAGCACCTTTTGTCCATCGGATTGTCGTTTCACCAAGTGAACTTCACTCAAAATCAAGAGAAGCTTGCGGAAACTTAGATTAAAAATGGTTGATAGTTTCGGTCTATGACCGAAGAAGAAGAAATCAAAAAATGGGAGTAGATTAGAAGATGGATAGCGTCTTGATTCAACGAACCAATAAGCTAAGTAGAAGAATCGCCACTTGGATCATGGATCCATGATAAGATTCAAGGTTCTAAAAGAAACCCCAAGAGAGAACTCTCTCTTTCTCAAGACACAAGTCTTAGAAAATTCTATTTCATTTCATCCAAAAGATCCCTATACAATTCAGAGTGTTCAGTATTTATACTAGTTGTAAAACAACCAAAGCTAAAATGTAAGTAGTAATTTTATCATTCGTCTGTGTATCGTCTGTTGGTGTAGTATCGTCTGTCTGTGTGGTATCGTCTATCGTGTCTACAGACGGAAGCATCAGACTAAAGACTCCGACGCAACAAGTACAGACGGAACAAGCCTCAGACGGAACATCCTCAGCGTCAGACGGAACAAGCCTCAGACGGAATAGCGTCAGACGGAACATCCTCAGCGTCAGACGGAACAATCCTCAGACGGAATAGCGTCAGACAGAACAAGCCTCAGACGGAATAGCGTCAGACGGAACATCCTCAGCGTCAGACGGAACTAAGACGGAACAACTCACTCTCAGCATCAGACGAAAACACAGACGGAAAGAAGAGTTCTTACTTACAAACATGAGGTCGTGCACTTATTCACTAAGGAAGACCTAATTTACTTGTTCCTAATCTAATTACAAAATGCATAGAAAATTACAAGGCTTCATTTGCCCACTTTGTTGACTTCCAAGAGTTGACCGTTGACTTTGACTAGGTCAACTCTTCTTCAACTTGGGCTTCAATTCTTCTTTGCATTGCCCTTGTAATCCTCATGCTTGGGAGATGGTCCTCCATCAGCTCGTCCAGCACATACTGCGCTTGCTCCTTGTTCAAACATTTGAGCAACGGGGTCGAGAAACCTCTCCGGAAGAGCTCTTGATCCCTCAGCACATAGTAGGGAGCTTGACGACGCACCCTCTGTGCCTCATTCTTGTCGTCGGGCACAACGCTATTTTGCAAATATGACATAAGGGGGGTCATCCATGAGCTCGGTTCGGTATTGATCGCGTAGACCTCGTACTTGTCCAAGCTCGGGGAGATGAGTACTTCCTGAATGATCGAATGGTGTGTTCCCCCTTTGCGGGAGCTCGCCAGCTTGGATAGGATGTTCGCTCTATCATTTTGCTCGCGGGGAACGTGGACGATCTCGAACTTGGCGAAGTGAGAAAGCATGTTCTTCACCCTGTGATAATACTGCTGTAAGAGGGGCTCTTTGGCTTGGAATTCGTCTCTAACTTGAGAGGTAATCAATTGGGAGTCACTTAAATATTTTAGATGTCGAACGCCCATGTCCCGGGCCAATCTGAGGCCGGCCAGCAGGGCCTCACACTCAGCTTGATTGTTTGAGGTTGCGAACGAGAAACGTATCGCTTGTTCCAAAACGAGATCGTCGGGGCCTTCCATAATAACTCCCGCTCCGCTGCCTTTTTTGTTAGAAGATCCATCAACTCTCAACGTCCAGCCTTGGTCGCGGTCGCCGAGCTCGGGCAGCTCGGTGAGGAACTCTGCTAGGAACTGGGCCTTCATGGGTCCTCGGGGTTCAAATGTTAGCCCGAACTTGGACAACTCCACAGCCCAGGCTGTCATGCGGCCTGCCAGATCAGATCGCTGCAATATTTGTCTGATTGGATAGTCTGACCTCACCACTATGTCATGGCTGCAAAAGTAATGTCTTAGTCGGCGAGCCGTGAAGACCAGGGCGAGCGTCAATCTTTCCACGGTCTGATATCTAGTCTCCGCAGGTTGGAGTGTTCGGCTCACGAAGTACACCGGGGTCTGTACTCTGTCAACTTCCTTGACCTGGACCGAGCTGATGGCCACCTCTGAAACGGCTAAGTAGACATACAACGGAAGCTCGGGTGAAGGATTGGCCAGGGTCGGTAAAGAGGCTATTTGAGCTTTCAACTTGTCAAACGCTGAGGCACACTCCTCATTCCATGCAAAGTGGGTTGACCGTTTCAATAGTACGAACAGGGGCTTGCTCTGCTCTGCCAGCTTGGGCAGGAATCGAGATAGGGCAGCTAGGCGTCCGTTAAGTTTTTGCAAGTCCCTCAAGCAGGTCGGGTTGGGCATACTAGAGATGGTTGTGCACTTGTCCGGATTGGCCTCAATTCCCCTATGCGAGATCATAAAACCGAGGAACTTTCCCCCTCCCACGCCGAAAGCACACTTCTCTGGGTTGAGCCGAATCTGATGCCAGCGTATTTCTGAGAAGATTTCTCTAAGGTCGGCGGCATGTTGAGCTTGGGTCTTCAACTTCACCACCATGTCGTCAACATAGACCTCCATGTTGCGTCCGATCTGGGCATTGAAGACCTTGTCCATTAGCCGTTGATAAGTGGCCCCGGCATTCTTAAGACCGAAAGGCATGACTTGGTAGCAATAATTGGCCGTGGCTGACATAAACGCGGTCTTCGGTTCGTCAGGGGGATACATCGGTATCTGGTTGTAACCGGAGTAGGCATCCAAGAAACTGAATGCCTCGTACCCTGCTGTGCTATCCACTAGTCGGTCGATGCTAGGCAGGGGGTAGGTGTCCTTGGCACAAGCCTTGTTCAAGTCGGTGTAATCCGTGCACATCCTCCATTTCCCATTTGCCTTCTTGACCATCACAACGTTGGCCAACCAGGTTGTATATATGATTTCTCGGATGAAACGAGCCTCCAAAAGCTTACCGACCTCTCTTTGAACTACTAGGCGGCGCTCCTCCCCTAATTTTCTTTTTCTTTGCGCCACTGGCCGGGCGTGAGGGAATAGGGATAACTTGTGGCACATCAGATTAGGGTCAATGCCGGGCATGTCAGACGGCTTCCATGCGAACAAATCTGCATTCTCGCGTAAAGTGTCTATTACTTCCTGACGGATAGAGGTCGGCAGGGAAGTGCCTACCTTGGTGACTTGACCCATTTCCGGGCCGAGCTGCAGCGGCTCGAGAGGTTCAGCGAAGGAGGGACGCTCCTCTTCAAATTTCGCCCGGGGATCCATATCCAACGTCTCGTCGTCACTGCTATGGACAGAACAGATGTTGGAAGTCGGCCTCCCTTCCTCTTTTTTGATGGAGTTTGGTGCGACTTTCAGACTTCGGGCATAGAACACCCGGGCCGTCCTCGGGTCGGCTTTAACAGTGACTATCTTTCCCCTTTCTTCCGGGAACTTCATGGCCATGTGAGGTGTGGATATGATGGCTCCCAACTGGTTCAGCGTCCTCCTGCCGATAATGGCGTTGTAAGATGTGTCGGCATCAATCAATATGTACCTGACCTCCACTGTTTTGTAAGCCTCGCTTCCGCCAAAGGTGGTGAGGAGATCGATATAGCCCCGAGAATGGACTCTTTCTCCCGCAAATCCGAGAACACGTCGGCGGAGCTTCCTTGGTCGATCAGTACTTTGCGGACTCGCCAGTTGGCTATGGTACACGAGATGACCATGGGGTCAGTCTGGTCGGGGTCCTCAATGCTGAAGTCGGCATCCGAGAACGTGATGGAGGGCAAGGTTCTTCTCTTGGGCGACCCTATGTGGTTGACGCTTCTCGCGTATCGTTTTTGGGCCGAAGAGGTAGCTCCCCCTCCGGCAAAACCTCCAGGTATGGTGTTGATGGTCCCCTTTACCTTATCTGGATTTTGGTCAGCCTCCTTACCCCAACCTCTGTTGGTGCGCTTACTTGGGCCATCTTGGGTATCCCGATCTCGGTCTCGAGACCGGGTCTTGGAACTTGGCCCAGTATACCTCTCCGGGTGTTTCTGCTCCTCTTGCACAAATCTTCGTAGCTCACCTGATCTGATGAGTCGCTCTATGAGGTCCCGTACTTGGCGACAATCCTCGGTGGTGTGCCCCGTATTCTGGTGATAAGCACACTACTTGATCGGGTCGGCGTCCGCCGGAGATTGGGAAGCCTTAGGACGCCGAACTAAGTCTAACGCGTATGCCTCCCTAAAGATCCTGTCCCTGGATGCATTCAGGGGGGTGTATGAGGTGTATGAGTTGGCGCGACGCTCTCTTCTTGATTCCGCCCTATGGGAGGAGGAGGACTCTTTTTGCTTAGGCGGGAGGGCGTGCTCCCGAGCTCGACGTTTGGTCGCAGTGTTATCTTCTATACTCATGAAACGGGCAGCTCGGGAGCGAAGGTCATTCATATTGATCGGAGGTTCGGTGAAAAGGGAGTCCGAGAAGGGACTAGGATTGAGCCCGGCCAAAATGGAGTGCAACGCGACAGCGGGGTGGAGGTTTGGTATATTCCGACAGGCCAACGCGAAACGGGCCATGTAGTCTCTGAGTGATTCCTTTTCTCCCTGCACCAGATGGTGTAGCGATATGGAGGTGGTAGGTGTTGGCCTGGCGTCCGCGAACCGGGCTTGGAAGTGTTCGTACAGGGAATTGAAGGAATCGATCGACAACGGGAGGAGCGAGTAGTACCAATCTAGGGCTATCCCCTTCAAGGTTGAGGGGAACATTCGGCAGAGTACATAGTCGTCGTCCACGGTCATGGCTGCTTGAGTGAGGAAAGCCCTCACGTGGGTCACCGGGTCCGTGGTCCCATCGTACTTGTCTTGGGAAGACCACTTCCAGGATTCTGGAACCCGGACAGAGAGGATGGCCGGAACGAATGGGTGGAGATTCCAAACTTGACCAAGGCCGGGTGTCCGAGGAGGGGGTCCTAGGTCCGCGAATGGCTGAACCGGAGAAGGGGCAGGCCGCGCCGAATAGTTCGCCGCCCGTATCTAAGAGATATCATGCCAGGGCGTGGAGGTCGCGACTTGCACATCCTCCCCAGTAGTGTGCTGGTTGTGGGGACCGACGCGCGAGTTGGAGCGGGCCTCCTCTCTAACCCTTGGTTCTTCCTCCCGGTTGGGAGTAGGGGTGGGTCCACCCTGAGTCTCTGGGTTCCTTTGTCGCAGGGCCTGCAATTCCAGAAGATCGGCTTCACGCTATCGCTGAACAGTATTTAAATTCGCCTGTGCGGTCTGCAACGCCCTCTCAATTTCTCGATTATGGACTCGCAAAGCTTCCTCGTGAGCGTTCATTCGTGCGTTAGCCTCCGCCAACGCCGCATCCACCCGTGACTGAATGAGTTCTGCTACGGCGGGGTCTATCGTGGCGTTGGAGTTGCTGCGTGTGAGAACCATCTAGGGATGTTTTTATTGTAGATTCAGAAAGTGGTGGTGGTGGGATAAAGAATTATCTCGCCACACGGTGGGCGCCAAATGTTCTCGCTAGATTTTGAGATGGTCCGAACTGAGCTCGGCCCTAAGAAATCCGGCGGCGTGAGGGGTTGGAACCCTCGTTGATGTGTGAGTGACTTAGGTTTTATTTCGTGTGTCATTGTCGAATCCTCTATTAGTATTTATAGGGATCGTAATTAGGGTTCCATATTCGTGGATTTCGGGGGGAAGATATCTTCAGGCCCAAAAATCCCGAGAAATCAGGTCCAAGATTCATGTCCATATTTGTCCAAATTTGTTCTGCTTATGTTGAGCTCAGCCCAGTCAGTGGGGTGAGCCCTGGTCCAGTGGATAAGCTCGGCGCTCATCCCCTGCCCAGTACAAAGGTCTTTGACTTTTTGTTCATGAATTATCTATTGTCTTTTTGGCACTGAGTGTGAGACAGCCGTGCTCAACACCACCATTGCTCCAGGCCTTCCTTCAAAAGCTCGGCACACAACGTGAAGAACGAGGCGTTGAGTGCTAGTTGAAAAATAGTAAGGTCTCCTTTGGGAAACCACGCCACGGTTGTATTTTCATCGCTAAATGCTTTATGATGCTCTACGTTGAACCGGAGTTAAAAGTGGTTGATTTTCTCTCAAATTTTCTTTAACTAAAAGCTCTTTCGTGACTATAAAATTTATCTTAATTATCTTTCTTTAATTTTTCTAAGAAAAAATATTAAATAAAAAACTCTTTCATGACTATCTTAATTATCTTTCTTTAATTTCTTGAAAGGAAAAAACACCAAAATATTAAATAAACTCTTTGAATTTAAATCTTTAGAACTATATATAATAAATTATATAGTTATAATTCTAAAAAAAAGATAAGTGTAAATTACCTGTGACATGAAAAAAAAAAAAAAAGAGTACAGTCGACACTTATTAGTCTACCAGAACGTTTAATCCCAATCCAAAATGCAAAGGGCTTTTCGATTATTACATTCCTCCTCTTTATTAGCTACACTTTCCTTCTTCTTTTTTTCTTTTAATTTTTATCATTATAAATATTTTTTATACCAAAATTACTCTTTTTTACCATTCTGGAAATCTTTCTCGTCTATTCTCTCTCTTTCAACTTTTTAGTCTATTGAAAATATTAGAATCTTTATTAATCTCTAAACCTTTTGTATCTTCTCCCATTTTCCTCTTTTTTCTATTGATTATACTGAAATTCTACCATAATTTCACTTCATTACACTTATATATTCAATTTCATCATGCAAAGGAAAATACTTCAGTTGAAATTGGGCATAAGCGAGAAGGTATGTAATCCTACGATGAGGTATGCTATGTTGTAACTTTTTATAAATTTTTAATTCTTATGCATCTTCTCGTATTTAGACATGCAATATTGTTAATTTCTATAAATTTCAAAATTTCTTATGCATCTTCTCATATTTCGTCTCTTTTCTATTGAAGATATTAAAAATTCTCCTTTAATCTCATTTCATAAGAATTAAAGGAGAATTCTTTTTGGAATATAATGTTTATAAATTTTTGGAAAAGTGATCTAGAAAAATAATATTTGGAGATTTAAAAATTCTCCTTTAATTTCATTTCATAAAAATATAATATTTAGAGATTTTTGGAAAATAATATTTAGAAAATAGATTTTTGGAATAATAATATATTAAGTTTTGGGAAATTCTTTTTAAAATAATATTTACATTGATAACTATAAAATAAGATTGACATTTATAGGACGAAGAAAGAGATTAATGTTGGCGACTGAAGAAGGACACTGGCTTAGATAAAAAGAGAAGAAAGGGACTAATGCAGGGAAAATGAAAGAGAGGGGAAGTTTCCAAAATGTTAACAAAAACAAAACAATATGTTCCATGAAGAATTTTTCAGAATAATGACTATATTGAGTTAAAAAACTCCTTCCGCAGTAGGGACTATATTGAATTTTGAAAAACTCTTTTAAAATAGTGATTGTATTGACGTTGATTATCAGAGGAGGACATTGATACTAGCAACTAGAGTAAACTAACGTCAGCCCTGAGAGAAAAACACTAAAAACCAACCCTGAGATGGAGCGAGGGACTAATACAGGGTGTGAGGGTATAAATGGTTAAGGGAGCGGTTTTGGAAGGAAAACTAAAGTGCAAAAAAGTAAAAATGGATTTAAGTAATTAGGTATTAAAAAGGGAAAGAAAAGTGAATTTAGTTAAAGATACTAAAACAAAAATTAGTGTATAGAGATAATGTTAAATACACTCAACTGTTGATCAATTCTTACATAAACGAACAAATAGAAGAAAAAAGTGATATATTTAATGGAAATTTGATCCAATAAAAATGAGACATAGAAAACAGAGATATATTAAGTTAATATAATTAGAGAGGAGTGATTAAGTATCATAATTCAAAACTTAATAATTAATCTCTATATAATTAAAAATTTAATAACTAATTGTATACAATCTCATTGCATCACACTCAAGTACTGTTGAAACAAAGATGTTTATCTAATTAGTTTACTACACAAATAATAATACATCAGAAGCATAAAAGCTAAGAACAGTTCAACAACCCATTGATCATTAATTAAACCTTAGACAAGTGCAAAGCTGATAGTTTCCCCGTGTCTTAAATCCACTCGGCCATAAACTACAATCACTGCTATCTTAAAAAGTAAAATTATAGAACTTGTCAATGTAAAGGAGTGGCGTTGGGGTTTTCCATGACTTGTATTGTTCTCTTGGGAGACGATGCTGTGCACCATAATGATGTAACAAAAGGCTTCACCTTCTCTTTAATCTTTATAATAACTAAAAATAAAACTCTATACACAACAATCATCCCTACCAAGATTCCAAGATCAACCCACTTTGAGTAACTCATGTCAACTTGCCATGTATTTCTCAAAACTTCTTCACCACTTATGTAACTATGTGACCCTCCTACATCAAATCTCAGTCCTTCATACTCGTTCTTGAACATTCCTTGGTTGGCATACGTTTGAAAAGCAACATAGTGTACAGGGTATTTCCAAACTGGCTTAGGAATATTATTTGGCAATTTAAAGTACCCACAAACTAAAAGCATTACTCCTTGAATTCCAGCACCAGTTATAATGCCCATTAGAAAGTGGGGAACAATGCTCGCAACTATCATCATAAGGCTCTCCACCAACATGAGACAAGAAAATAAGACGCAAATGAAATACACAAAGTGTTCGCATCCATTCTGAAGACCAGGAAGGTAATAACATATAGCCCCAGGAAAGAGTGTAACCAATAGCAAGAATGGGATAGATGACAAGGAGTCCGCAATAACAAATGCTGTAACACCATAATGTCCATTTTGTCTTTCTCGTTCAAATACCTGGGAACCAAGCAATGGCAGAACTTTTTTTTTATTTTTCAGATAAAACTTATATAATTATCAATAAAATTACGTTATTTAAAGATTTCTTTTTTGTTAAAATGAATTGTTTGAAGAAAAAGAACGCTATTCTATTGACCATGTTTTGAGTTACCTTCATGACTTCCACAAAGGAAGGGAAACCACCAATGGTCATGAAAGTAATGAATCCATTTATAAATCCAACAAGTGAACCTCGATCCTGAAAAAACCAAAAGCAAGAGCACTATTAGAGAACAATTGCAAAATTCAAAGCTGAAGTGTTTTTAGTAATTGTATGTGAGTCATAATCTTGTCATACTCTTTTCTACTCTTCCTCTCTTACCTTGACTGAATCATAACTTGTGCTCAAATCATAGAAAAGAGTGCCTAAAGTTATAGCCAGTGCAATATATATGGCAAGGCGTAACCAATAATAGCCTAGATCACGGAACATGTTCAGGTACGATCTTCTGGAAAGAACTATGCATTGAGTAAGGAAGCCTGCATTCCCTCTCTTCATATCCAGTGAACTTGTGTCCTGTATCCAATTAATTAAAATGTGTTTAGTAGAAAGTCTCACATCTTTTAAAACCAATTAGAAGAGAGAGTTTCTATAAATTAGTTAAGGCTAATTTTACTTATTAAAAAATGATTTTTTCTTTTTCTAATTTTCTTCTCCAGTCAGTCCTTTTGAATAAATTCACAGTGACTCTAATGCTTTAAGGTTACCTTCTTAGACAGAATAGCTACTTCATTTTGAACTTCTTGGTTCCTCTCTGAAGTTTTGTATGAACTCACAAGGATGTGGATTACTTCTTCTGTGGGTATGTTTCTAGTTCCTGCTGAACCAGCCTCAATGTCCTGACAATTGAAAAAGATATTTTAATCAGATTTTTGTTAACTACAATAATGTTAAAGTATATTGCAGTGAGCAAGTATTGAATTGTGGAAAAAATAGCAATGCCAAGGAAACTTGGTCACCCTAATTACCTGATCAAAATCCTTGTTTATAGTTTTCAGTAAATGGTCAGATGGATTCATGAGAGCAGGACAAGGAAAGCCATTTGAAGTGAAAAACTGCATTGAAACAAAAACATAATAAGTAAATGGGCACTTTGAGAAAAACTACAGAATTACACTTGGTGAATTGCCATAGTAATTGACTATTTAAGAGAAATTCAAGGAATGTCTCTCATATTTATAGTTTTAAATAAATTTTTAAGTAATAATGAAGAATTTATTAAAAAGATGTATTGCTAATGCTAATCACTCTAAATTTGGCTAGTTCCTGATTACCTCACTTGCAGCAGAAGCTGGTCCAAAGTAAACTGTTTTACCCGAAGACAGAAGGCAAAGGTTATTGAAAAGTTGAAAAACTTCAGTACTAGGCTGGTGGATTGATGCAATAACAGTCCTCTGAATGTGGTCACTTTGAGCCAGAGCAGCAATTCTTCTCATGACATAATATGAAGCTGCACTGTCTAATCCACTAGTTGGTTCATCAAGAAACAGAAGTTTAGGGCGTGTTAGAATCTCAATACAAATGCTAACTCTCCTCTTCTGACCCCCACTAATTCCTTTAACACCCCACCCTCCAATTCTTGTGTTAATGGCATCTTGAAGACCCATTTCTCTTATTGTAAAATCTGCTCTCTCTTTCTTCTCTTCTTTGGACATTGTGTCCGGCAATTGGAGTTGAGCTGAAAAGTGCACTGCTTCTTTAACAGTTAAGGTTGTTAACAGGGTATCTTCTTGTGTCACATATGCCTGTGGTCATGACACGGATTCAAAGAAATGATTAATTATTGATCATGTGGCCACTTTAACTAATTAGCTGTTCAATTTGCATTTTTTTTTTTATGAATTTAACATTTTGTACATACTGAGGTTCCATAAGCCAGTGTTTGTTTGTGACCATTGATCAAAATCTCCCCAGTTTGCCTTGTGTTTGAACCTAATCTTCCTGAAATATATATTCATACCATCATTCTATTTGTTCAAAGCTTCTAATAGTTGACCAGAAATATGAATCCATACCATCGCGTAGTTTTGTACATGTTTTACTAAAAAACGGAGCACTAAAAATATCTTTATCCTGTGTCATTTTGCAGTTCCATGGATTGAGAAGGTATCTTTTTATTTTTTGGCCATTTTCTAAGATATCTCAATTCGCATGATAACAAGAGTAAAAAATATCATACATGTAATGATCATGACTTAATTTTTCAATACTGGGATTACGTGAAAGAAGGCATATTTAATCAACAGTTCTAAAATGAAGTTTATACAAATTTATAGTTTGTTGTGAATGTAATATTAAATGATTTTTTCCATCAATGGTTTAAGATGAATTCAGTTAGTTATTTATTTAACCTATTACTATTAATATGAGAGTCTTCTTGTTACAACTGCCTTGGACTTCATTATTATTGGACAATTTTATTCTTTTAAACTTACGTTATTATTTATTATATTTTCATGTTTCAATCATTATTTTTTTCTCTGCGTTATCATTAATAAAATTTAAAAATAAATTCAATTTCATGTTTATTTTATAAAATATTTAATTCTTCATAACTCAAATGTTAATTTATTAATTTTTTTTAATTTTTTTAAAAATTAAAACTACTAAATATTTTATCTATATCCATTTTATTTTGGACTGAGCATTCATCAACTACTTCCTTTTTTATTATTTCATTTATTTTAATCATCATTTTCTTTTTTTTCTACATTTATTATTTCTTTATACGAAATTCAGTAGAAATGAATGCAAATACTAATTCACCACAGTTTTTTTTTTCTAGTAAAGATAATAGTTTTAGGAAATGTCTAGTAAAAACAAAACTTTCTAAACTGACAAAAAAGTTATACACTTATAAGTTGAAAGTTAGTTTGAAATTTAATTTCTTAAATAAATTGGGAAATTATATCTCATTAATTAACAAAGATTACAATATTTTGGCTAATATATAAAACTCAAATTTAATTAATGATTTGAATTAAAAAGGGTTAAGTAAGCATTAATTTGTCCTTTTCTATTCAATAAAAATAAATAAATTATTGGTCCATTGTTTTATTTAAATTTTTATTTTTAAGTACCTCAAATAAAATTATGTTTTAATTTTTTATAAAAATAAATTAGACACTAGTGTTAACTTATGTTTTTAAGTGAAAAATATCAGTATTAATTTGTTAGCTACTAAAATCACTATAAATTTTTTGGCCCTAAAAACTATTGAATTATTATTTATGATTTCATTAACCACCCTAAAATGATGTTCATAACACCTAAGTAATGGAAATTGTTTTGAGAAAAGTGTTTACAGTATAGGTACTTGTGAATACAAACTGAACTAATTAACCCAATGCATATGGTTTGCATTAGAATTTTAGATTGTTGGTAGAATCCAACACAATCCAATTAAATCCATTGTTTTATGAGTTAGGTGTGGGTTTAAGTAGTATTCATCTCGCCAATCGAACTCAACCCATTAACACATTTCGAATTTTAATTTACATTTATATATTTTATAAAATTTTGAAAAAATGAAAAAATACACCAACTGTGTCATATATGATTATTCTACGGTTGTGAGTGCCTCACTCTCGCAATCTTTCCTTCTTCAATTAAGATTTTTCACTTCTCTTCGAATCACTTATTAAGTTCACAATATTATTTATTTTCTTTCATATTTTTTATCTTGAAAATATTTTTATTTATTAATTATTGATTTAATATATTGATAAATATTATGGTAAAAGTGAATAATAACATTTCTGATAAAATTATGTGTCAATTATGCATAACTATTTGCAAATCATTTCTGAATAATAAATAAAAAAACATAATCTATTGAAAATCTATTCAAAAATAATTTTTTTGTACCTATAATCTCACCCCACACCAAATCTTTTTTTAATCGATTGATTCGATAAAAAAAAATTACATAAATTTAATATAACCCAACATGAGACAATAAATTTGATGAAACCCGAGACCCTAATTTACTCGTAAACACCCCTATTTTCTAAGACTAAATATAGAATATATATATATATATATATATATGTGTGTGTGTGTGTGAAACTAAAACCAAAAGTTGAAAGAAATATAGGATAGTAGGAAACTAAAGTGATTAAAGAGGGAAATGTATAGTATGTTTGAGAAGATTATGTAGGAAGGTTGACAAGTATACCTGCAAGAGTATCAAGAAGTGTTGATTTGCCACAGCCAGAGGGACCCATTATGGCTAAGAGTTGGCCTGGTTTGGCATAGCCAGTTAGGCTTTCAAGTATTGATATGTTTCCATTCTTTCTATTTGAAGCAGTCACCCATACATCCTTCCATGTCAACCATACTCCCTTCTCTTCTTTCTTACTCTCACTTTCATCTCCACTTCTTCTTTCCATTTTTATTTCAACTCTCCTCTCTTCAATTTCTATCTCCCTTTCCTTCACTACTGATTTTGAACTGCCTGCTTTAGTTTCATAATCACATGAAACAATTATTTCACCATTAACGCAAGCCATTACTATATTAATGCTCTAATAACTTACTATAATAGCTGGCTTTTGAGAGAATGAATACTTTGTAAATTGATCAAGCCAAACATACATATTTATTGCTTGGAAATCTAATACGTGTTTCATATGTAGAGTCACTCTAATGTTTCACGCACTAATAATTGGAGAGCCCGTGAGATCGATAAGATAATTTGTAATAAATATATAGCCACCTACATGTAGATTTGTTGAGCGGAAATTTTACACGAGTTTCATATTTTTTAGAACGTGCTTCATGTTTTTAAATAGTTACATAAATTATTATTCTCTATTTTAAATAGATTTTAAAATATTATAAATCGTGAATTCGATACTTGATCTCTCAATTAAAACCATTGCAAGTATTAAAAATTAATTAAGTTAGTCTTGTAAATGAATCAAAGTGACGAATTTTTAATATTTTAAAAATTATTTATACAATTTTACTAATTTAAAAACTATATAAAAAAGATAATAGTAGTTTGTGGAGCAAATTGATCTCAATTTAAAACCATTGCAGAATTTAGATACAACTTGTATTGTTTCTCAAAATATGAACACGAAGTATATCTTTTTAAACTTATGGAAACAAGATTAATTAAGTTTTTATATCTAGAGTTTTTAATATTTTGATTTTTAGTTTGTTAAAAAATTTTGACAATTTTTAATTTTGTTTATTTTTTCAGTATTTTTAATTCTAATCTAGTCATTAAAAAAACTTCACATAATACTTTCACATTAATATTTAACCTTTAATATAACTTTAATGATCGATTTTGCTAATAAAAAATAAATTAAAGTTATTTATTATAAAAAATTTAATAAAAACTAAAAGTCAAAACACTGCAAATTAGAGACCAGAGTTTAATTAAACATGATATATATTCACCGACCGTATAAGTTATCTAAATGCCAATAGAGAGAAGCTTGTGTGGTCTGAATTAGAACAACAAGCAGACTGGGGCATGTGACCCATTAGCATTAATTCTCCCTTACTATTTTGTTGCCTGTGGGGGCACCCTATGGAACCAAAAGGAAGTTACGAAAAACATTATTTTCAACACAGTGAAGCATTATCAATCTATCACTTTTATCATTCTGTATTTGGTCTCATGAATCTCTATATGTTCATGTTATTGCACCTCTTTTTTTAGAAAGTATTACAGTTTAATGAAAATTTTAAGTATATAAAAAAATCAAATTAAATTACTATACTATTTTATATTTTTAATATTCCTTTGGTCTTTTTTATCAAATTTTAATTTATTTATAATTTCTAACAGTTTAAAACTACCTCACATCTTAAATCTATCATTTTATTTTTATGTTTTTTTTTCTATTTTCTCTGTTCAAAAGTGTTACAACCATGGAGTGATATCAGGGGTAATGACGTGAATGTTCGAGATGTTCAGTTGAAGATTAAGTCGAATCTTTATTTTTAATGGAGAGGGTAATATATGTAAAAACTCTCTGATACTTTAGTTAATAAAAAAAAATGAATATGAAAATATTTTGATATGAAAATAAATAAGAGTTTGAATATTTCCTAAAAGGTAATCTCATTCATATGTTAGAATTTGTAGTATGTCAAACAAGAATTATAAAAAATATTATATTATTAAATATGATCGACTTACATAAATAATAATTATTTTAAAAAATACTAATAACTCTTTGTTGATATACATATTAATCTTCTATTAAATATATAAATTAAGTTTAAGATTTTATAAGTCTGTCTCTAAATTCTCATTAAATATGAGAAAATGATATATCATGTTAAATTAATACATATTTAATATGTGATAGGAGATAAAATACGGGAACGCTTGATCTCGTGCCCTACAATAAAATTTTTAACCTTTTACATCAATCATTTGAGAGGTTCTAATCTTCAATATGAAACAGTGATACCCATTACATTATTTTAAAAACAAAATAAGTGCTACTGAAATTGAAATCTTTTGGCTCTGAGAGTATCTATTTATTTAATGCTCGACTATCTTTCGTATATTATAGATCTCACCGAAAAAAACGACTTTGTGAAATACCAAAAATATATATAGACAATATAAAATATGAATATGAACACGTATACAAACTACTAATCATAAATCTATAACTTTACCTATTTAAATAAAATAAACGAAAATTCTCACAATTTAGAATAAATTAATTTTTGTTGGTTAAATTGCAATTTTGATTCTTTTATAATTCTTAATCCAAAATTTTGAAATCCAAGTACTTTTATCCTCCTACAATTTTGATTTTCTTATTTTTAATTACACTGTTTTAGTCTTCTAATTTTGAAAAAAAAAAAAAACTATAACCTAGTCCTCTCTTTAATTTTACAATTTTATCCTTTTTATTTAAAAAATATGAAATTTTAATTTAATTATTATATATTTCATTTGTTTATTATCATTACCTCAACATTGATCATTAAATGCCATGTGATAGTAGTTGAAACATTAATCATCAATAAAGAGACATTTATTTATTAGACTAAAATTTAACTTTTTAAAATATCTAGGACTAAACCTGAAATGTAGTGATTAACATTGCAGATACTTTTAAAATTTCAGATATTTTTTAAAGGTGAAACTAAAAATAAATAACCAAAATTACGGAATTAAAAATAGAAGAATCCGAAATAAGAATCAAGAATTAAAGGGAGATAAAAATGTAATTTAACCAATTTTGTCAAATTGTTTATTTGTTTGTCAACGTATGTAAAATAATATTAGTATTAACTTTCAAAAAATTTCAATTACTATTCACGAACGGAGAATAATATAAAATTTCAATTGTATATAATATTTATCCTTTTAATTGATTATATATATATATATATATAAGGCAATAAAATTTCTACAAAAGCACATTTGATGAGAAAATTACTTATACAACAGGATTAATTCTTTCGAGCATTTCTCTAATCAATTGAAAATTTTGTTGAATTAATTTATTTATTCGAATACTTTCAATTATTTTGCAATTTCTTATTAACTTAAAAAGTGAATATAAAATTTAATTTTGTAAACAAGTGTATTTTGAGTCTATGTATAAACAATAACAATAAGTATTTATGTGTGTGAGTATATATATATATATATATATATATATATATATATATTCAAATTATTTTTATTTTTCTCTCATGCCATAGATTATTTATGTTAATTAGACTTAAATATTATTTTAGTTTGTTAAGTTTAGATTAAATTAAATTATAATTTTCAAATTTTAAAATTAATGTTTATAATATATCAAATAAATTATTTTGAAAACATAGTTATTATCGTATTAATTTTTATATATAATATTTTGTAATTACTGATAAAAAAAATACAAAATGTTAATATTAAATATAAATGACTAAAATTAAATTTAGAATAACTAAAGATATATTTAATACTTTACGTTATATTTTAAAAAAATAACTCAGACAGTACCGGATAGGCACATTAATATAATACAAACGTGTAAGAATTGTAAACAGTACATTGTAGCATATCTACTAGTAAATAAAAGGTGAAATACGTTTTTATCCTCCCTAATTAATTCTTAATTCTTAATTTTAGCTTCTTTATTTTTAATTTTGTCTTTCTATAATTTCTATTTCATAATTTTTCCATTTTATTTTTCATATATATTTTTGAAAAATATATATGTATATTTTAAAATACAGCACAAAACTCATCCAGTATGTAAAAAGCTAAATCAATATCAGGATGCACTCTCAATAACATTTATAGGTATATCTTTCTTATTTCAGAACACATACTTTTTCAATTTTATATTAAATAAAATTATAATCATCATTAATCTTTCTTATTTCAGAACACATACTTTCTCAATTTTATATTAAATAAAATTATAATCATCATTTTACTCCTCTACGCAAAGTATATATTCAATCAAATGGAAATTTTATTTTCTTTCATCAATACACGATTTTCATCCATGAACAACATTAGATGATATATTAATTTGCATATAATTATTTATAACATTTATTTTATAATTTTCTAAATTTACAAATGTATTTATATTTTTAGTTTAATCTACATATTATTATGAATAAAATAATATTGTATTAATTAAACCAAAGTTCTTAAAATAATTTTAATTTACATGACCTATATTTATATTTACAAATATTCGAACAATTTACCAAATATTTACTAGCATACGCTATATATTTTTCAAACACAACAACAGAAGTTTTGGTAAGTCAATTATTTGCATTGTCCCCGATGAATTAATGACAATATAATCCGTTTCAGTTGAAACAAATTAAGTGTGAACAGAAATTGTTGGCGTAATTGAAGCAGAAATTATATGTTTGACTGGAAAGCAGTGATGTAGGTGTACAATTTCAGATATGATTCAAACAAAAGTTTGAGTTGGCTATCTTATTTATATTTAGTAATGACAGTCAATTACACGGAATAGCGTGTCACCTGCATGGTGTCCCATTTCATTGTCGTGCTGCAGTTATCAAGTTCTGTCAAGAAATCATCCTATTAACTGGGTTAGTTGGGAAAATTTGTTACTTAAATGATTTGATTGGAAATATTTTATAATGGGGGTCCCTTTATACGAAGGTGTCTAGATAGTGACTGAATTGAGCCTTCTAAAAATAAAAAGCATCCTAAGACCATAAGGTGATATTGGACCACATGTTGGTACTAGGGTAGCCCGGACAGTTTGCGGTCAAGGAGATAGTAAAGGTTAGGGTGTTTAATTGAGATTGTGCCTCGTTAGATTAGCTTAATTAATTACAATAACTTTTTTTAATTATCTATCTATAAAAAATATCTTAATTATCATTGTTTTATATAAATAAAAATCTAAAATATATCAACAAATTTTTTATATAAAAATAATTTTCTTTAAATAAAATATTAATAAATTTTCTAAACTCGAGATTTTCTTAATTTAAATTTTAATAATATCATATTTAAATTAATTTAATTTTTTTCACCAACATTATATTTTTATTAAGTATGAAACGTAAATTTTATAACTAATGTGTTATATAATTAAAATGTGATTGATGTTTGATAATTGTAAAAATAAATATTGGCGAAAAAATTAAATTGATTTGAGTTAAAATTTAAGTTGAAAAAATTACTCTAGTGTAGAAAATTTGTTAATATTTTTAGATTTTTATTTATATAAATTTTTAAAATAAAAATGGTAATATAATTTATATTTTAATTAATAAAAAAATTGTTGTAACTAATTAAATTAGTTCCATACTGCTTAGTAACGTTTCACAAGCCGTGCAATCTTGAAGACGCCTTGTCCTTGAGTACCTTTTTCACCCAACATGGGCTCATGGTCCAATCTCGTACTGTACGGCCAATTTAAGGGTGAAAACTTTCCCTCGTACATTTTGGGTGTGTTTTTATAAAATCTAGTTCAAATGCAGCCCATGTTTAACACCTTCTTATGAATAAATCCCGAAATATTTCTAACCAAGTTCATTTACTTGAAATATTTTTCTAACTAATCCAATTAGACGATCTTACTGTTGGTCTCTTCAACATGTTTAATTCTAAAGATTTCATATCTTCAAGATTATTTTACGTGATTATATGTTTAAAATTGAAACTCAAAATTAATGCGTTGGTTAAACTTTTTATTAATAATTATAATTATTTATTCATTCATTTACTTATTTTTTTATTTTAAAGTTATTTATTATGTTTTCATATTATAATAGCTGACTTTTTATCTTTATATTATTTTTTATAAAGTTTAAGAATTAATTTCATTTTATATTTATTTTAATAAATATTTTATTATTTATAATTCACATTTATATTAACATTTATTTAAAGAAATTAAAGTTACAAAATTTATTTTCTCTATCAATTTTATTTTAAATTAAATACGTGCATGCACAGCTTACTGATTATCTTATTGAATTGTTTCTCTTATCTTTTCATTTTTATTTAATTGTTATTTCTTTTCATTTCTTTACCCTTGTTATCTCTTAAAAAAAATAAAATTAACCACATAGAAAATATAATAGCGTGTTTATACGTCTACATTGTTTCTGTTCGTATAAAAATAATTACAATATATTTCAGAATTTCGTTGATAAATTCGTAGGCTATAAGTTAAATGTTTAATGTGTGCGTAAGTTACCAACAACTACCAAAAATTTAATGAGAAAAAGTACTCTCCAGTAGAGAAAGCCAGTCCAACTCAACTTCAAGACAAATCAAAATTAAAAAAAAAAAAAAAAAAGTAATAGTCAAACAAAGTAATGAACATTGCACAAAAATAATTAATAAAACCCTTAATATATCAAGCAAAATATTTTGCTCTAACTTAATATAAAAAAAAACAGGGGTTAATAAAATCAATGATTGGATTTTTTATATCTGATTTGAATAAAATATTAATTTGATCTTAGATGGTACAGTAGAACTTGGTCCATGCTCGGATTTGATAAACCATTAATTTTGCAACAACAAAGCTTCGCAGGATAAGACAATAATGGAGGTTATCCTTACAAAGATTACAGCACTCAACCTATAGATTGAATTAGGGGTAAAATAAGATTACAGCACTCAATTTAATTTTTATACCGTCTAGAATTTTACAAATATATGTATGTTATCATAGTCCATATTTATATTTATTTTAATATTATATTATCATTATGTTAAAATAGTTTGATGAATTGTCAAAATATTTTTCAATTTATAAAATTCATATATATAATTTCGTTAATAAGAATATAAAATTATATATAAATATATAGACACACGTGTGTTGGGGAGCTTAGGGCGATTGTCGGCCTCATTATGGCGACGACCAAGGAATGGGAAATGCTCATGCATAATTTATCTAGTTGATTAATTATTACCAATAATACTCCACCAAAAGCAACAAATTTAACAAGGCCTGAAGTAATAATATTCCTCCTTATTCACGGTATACCGGCTTATATCCTAAGTTATTAATAGATGAAAACGAAAATTTTTGATAATAATTATAAATAATGATGATTAAGCTTTAATTGTCGTGGGATAAAAATTACAATTTATATATAATCTTTTAATGAACACTAAAGTGCATATTGATATAGATATCAATATATAAAAAAGCTTGCCTATTTCATTTTTAGCGAAATAGATCAAATCCTAAATAGAAAAAGAAAGAATTTGGTTTGAAATAAATCTTAGGAATATGTATGTTGTACATTCTTTTTTTTGAGATTGTAGTTCAATTAGTCAGAGCACTGCCCTATCAAGGCAGAAACTGGGGGTTTGAGCCCCGTCATTTACAGTATTCTATTTACTAGGTAAATAAAATTTTTTGTTATTTGATGAGTTGTTATGTATATATAATAATATAATTATATGTATATATAATAATATACTAATATATATATATATATATATTATATTATATATACATACATTCAAATCCCATTATTATAATAAAAAAATTTAAGAATAATTTATTTTATATAATTATATAATAAGTATATGCGGGAACAAATAAAAGGAATAATGATATTTGATAATTCCTTATTTAAGAATTGAATCATATGTGGCCATTTTAACTTAGTGGTAGAGTAATACCATGATAAGGCGTAAGTTATCGGTTCAAATCTGATAAGGGGCGTCAATTTGTAATAAAAGAATGAATTTCATTCAAAATCAGAATTTTAAATTCAAATTCTAAGAAGTTTTCATTATTATTCTAATAAATTTGAATATAGTAAATAAAGTTATTATTAATAGAAAAAATTACCCAATAAAAAAAGCAATAGCCACAATATATTTAATTAGAATCGAGAAATATATATATATATAAAACGTATATTTATCTTTACCAACTTAATATTCAAAGTGTAAAAATAATAATCTAAATTTTAATAAAGTATTCTAATAAAGAGATTATTCTTTATTATAATATTTACATTTTAATTTTTTAGAAATTATTATCTTTATTGCAATTAGAAAATTAATATTAAAAAAGATAAGCATTATATAAAATAAAATTCAAAAAAAAAAAGTATAGATATCTTCAAAACTAAAAGGACACCATGCATCAGTATAGATTTAACAATTTTAACATATTACCTTTTTCAAAGGTCTTTTTGGTTATGTTAAGTCATAATGACTCAAATTTTACCGGTATAAAATGAGGCAACTTATTAAGCATTACACAAAGTCACGAAGAAAGAGAAAAAAAAAGGATAAAAAGAAAGTTTTTAAAGAAGAAAACCTTTGATTTCATACCAAACATCTTTCGTTTAACCTTTTATAAATTCTTTACTTAGAAAAGCTTTATACTAAAATACTGTGAGCACTGAAAATGATCAAGTAATCACTCAAATTTCATTTCTTATGTAAGAGTAAAATATGGCTCAATAATAAAGAATATTTGGTTAATAAACTTTGTTATAAGTTTATTTAGATTGAGCTAGAAGTGACTTTATAAGAATTAATACTTGGATTGAGCTAGTAGTAGTTTTATAATAAAGAATATTTGTAACCAATTTAGTTAGAGAAAATTCTTCAAGAGTCTTTCAAAGTACTAGATGTAGTTTAGCTCAAGAGTCTTCAACGTAATTCTTCTTCTTCATCTTCTTCCTCTTTCTTTAGGCATATCTTGGTGTAATTTTTGTGCCTTATGATGACACTTGTTTTGCTAGTTTTCTTTATTTTAATGCATGATTACATAATTTTCTTGCATGATTCTTCAACTTCCAGCATTAGTGTAATTTGTACCTGTGTAGGTGCATGTATTCTAGAATTTTCAACGTCATCTTCTTACTATTTGGGTGGCTGCCAAGTTCATTTTCATTGTTGAAATATGTGTACATCATTTCCAACGTTAAATTCATCCAAACTTATACCATCTTCTAGCATCATGCATTTGTTTTTCTTGCTCATATTTTTGTTGCATTTCTTCTTGCTGCAATCTTTGTTCATATTGTGTTGTATACCTTTATCTTTTCCAATGTTAATCATCTTTATTTTTGTTGCATTCATAAACCTTCCGACATATATGCTTGCTTCTTTTTGCTGTTTCTTATGCTGCATAATTTCTCTTACTTGTTGTTGTTATTTTGTTCACTATTGCTATCAATTCTAGCATTAGTTTAGCATCACCTTACATGATTTCCCGCATTTTCCCAGTTTTGTTTAAGTCACTTGTTTTGTTGCATAATTTCTAATTTTCCAGCATATTGTATTGGAGTGCATATCTTTTTTTTCTCCTTGTTGCATAATCTTCTATTGCTGCACGTGGACCTTAGCTCCCACATTTCCTTTTTTGTTGTTTCATGCTGATAAAATACTGCCCAAATTCGTTTCCAACTGCTGCCGTATATCATTCTGAACTTGAGTTGTTGCATATTGCTATGAAATCTCTCTGTTTCAACACTGAACTAACGCTTTAAAATCTTAAAGGATTTTCATCGAACACTTGGTGACCTTTAAACTCACACAATTGCATGAGAGCACAAAACTCGGTTTCGAATCACAAAATTAGTTCCATGCATCCGTTGTTAATCAATAACGCCAGAACAACTACAAGTTCAATCTGAAACATCAATCGAATAATTCAAATCGAAAGTGCAACAACTACAATGAGTACTTTGCAATTGAAAATTAAGAACTAAGGAAATTAAGGATCCTATTGAGATCAAATTGATTGATAAAATTAGCTACGCATGCTTGCAATTAAATGAAATAGTAATTGGAATTCCATAAAGGAAACTGAAAACGCAAGGAAATTGAGAAAAATGTGAAGAACTTATAAGCCTTAGCAGAGCAAAGTAATAGAAAAGAAGAGAGTAAATGCTGGAAGAAAAACGAAAATGAATTGCAAAGAGCAAAGAGTAATCTGATTTGAGTTTGGGGTATTTAAATGGTGCAGGTCATGTTCTAGTCACATAACCTTTCAATGAACCATGAGCACCTCTTTGAATCCCACTTATAGAAAAAGTAAATGGTTCAATTTACATGCATTTAAAATGGGGCTAAACTAAAGTCTTCTCGCTGAAATTTTCTGGCAACAATAAAGCGTCAACTTCAAGCTCAAGTTTACCCTAGATATGATTCGAATTAACTCTTGATGTCCACATATCTTTTGTAGCTCTCTGAGTCCTCTTTAAAACAACATAAAATAGACCTCAAACGGAGTTCTGTAGCCAAAGTTATGCTTGATTTACTAAACCTAGTCCAAACCGAAAATTGTAGAATACAAGAATCTGGACTTTAGGCCCAATTAATTCCAAACTCATAAATACACTTAAACATGTTAATTGGCCATT